>CM070502.1:57250897-57791004 GCA_036346375.1 Guadua angustifolia | reverse complement strand
ATCTAGAGTAACTTCAGTTTATTGTCATGTTTGTCCGTGTTAATTATTTTCTTCCTTACCATTCAGCCTCAAAGTTCATGCGGCTTTGGTAGGAATCTTGCAGATTCGTCAACAGTTCATCATAAGTTGCATCAAGAAAGGAGTCATACAGCACAGCCTTTTTCTCCTGCAAGTTATACCAGCTCAATTGGGGTATGTATATTTATTCCTCTATTATCCTCTTGGTTACTTTGATATTTTGGTTTGTGGGCATGTAACGAAGTCCTGTGGCACTACATGTTACTATATATATATATAGGAGGCCTCTTTTCTACTCCCACGAGTAATTACTCCCTATGTCGTATCTCATAACGTATGGGGTATCTCGTTGCAGAGGGTATGTACGCGTAGTATACGAGTATATAAGATCATCTAAGTGGTATGTACATTTTTGAGAGGTGGTATGCACATTTTTTTTGACATACTTCTTTGTATGCGCATATATAAAGGTATTTGCTGAAAACGCTAAAATTATGGACTCCCTTACAATTTTTTCATATGGCTTACATTGGAGTATCTTATAATTAATGTATGAGTGTACCCAAAGTGATAAAGAAATATTTCAAGTTCGTTTATGTGGTATTTCAGAGGTGGGAGTAACTACTCCCGGGAGTAAAAGATATTTTCCCTACACACACACACACACACACTAGCACATGGTCTGGGCCAAACTAAACCCTATCAACAATACATGCCTGATTTCATAAACAAAAGTGCAGTACACACAACAAGCCACGAACTGGAAGAATATGAATGTGGCAGTGGCGATTAAAGCAAGCAATTCCTACCATTACATTCAAACCTAGCATTGAAACCACGGGGCCGCACGGAAGAATCCATGTCTAGATTACTTGCTCGGTGACATGGATTGATTGTGCGTCTCCTTCGGACCCCAGTCCCCAAAGGCAAGCAGGCTTAGCGACCCGTCGTTCCTGCCACGGGTGAGCTAGCTCCGCGGCGGCCGGCACGCCCACCAAGGCGTAGAGGTAGGGGCGGATCTACTGTTGGGGCTTATTGGGACTCCAACCCCACCTCCGGCTGGCCAAACCCCCCTGCCCCCCAGTATCCCCAACGTAGAAACAAGCAGCCTTTGCAATACTCAGGGAGAAGAAGACAGGTAGCTTAATATAATGCTCATGTAAACAACTGTCTTGAGCAATACTTTCTGCTCCCATAGTGCCAACTAATGACCGTGCAGCAAGAATCAGCTAGTTAGCTATGAGCAATTCAGCACCCATTATACTGCATGCAAGGCCTTGCAGAATTGGGAACCAGGACTGCCTCCATATCTCAAAGCAGGTAAAAGCAGATGGCTTTCAATTAGGCATAAGAGCTACATGCAGAAATTGCCATAAATTAGTAAACGCAGAAAGAAGAAGCCTTTGCCATAAATCAAAATTGGGAGAAGAAGAAAGCAAATAAGCAATACTACCATACTGGACTTGTGGGCCATCAAAATTAGTCATGGGCTTTCAGCCTTTCACCTCACCTAGGCTGATAGTATGGTACAGTACTCGCCTCTTTCACTGTAGCGCAGCATCGGAATAGACGAACAGTGTTATCTCGTGGGTGGCAGATGCACGGGCGGTAGACGCATGAGCGGACGCGACCACGCGGCGGGTGGTCGACTCGCGAGCGCCGTCCAGCCGGCTGCGGGCGAGGCCGCGAGGGAGGATGCGCATTGCGTTGGTGCGTGGGCTAGGCGGGGATTGGGGAACGCCGGACATGACCCGATCGCCCGAGGAGGAGTTGAGGAGATTGCTGCGGCCGACACGCATCTTCGATCCAGAGGAGCGAGACGAGGAGATTGGGATCGTGGATGCCCAGATCGGCAAAGAGGACTAGTCTGAGTTGGAGAAGCAACGAGGAGGAGCGCCTCGGATTGATCGCAGACAAAGGCTAAAAGCAATTTGACTCATCATCGGACCATCGGTATATTATAAACTATAAATTGTCCAAGCAATGCACAGTTTGCACACTTTCTGATAAAGTGATAGGGGTAGTCTATTAATCTATTAATGTTGGTTATTGACTGGTTGATTTTTTTCTCCCTAAACATGCCAATTTGTTTGATTGCAACAAACTAAGTTGCAAAAATAGAGAACCAAACGTTGCATAATTTTTTCTAACGAAGTTTTATTTCAATTTATATTTTTATAAGCATTTACAAATTGAAATTGTATCACTTAGTTATATATTTTTGTCTACAGGTCGAATGGTTGATGATCCGTCCTCACATATTTTAATATTTATGTCATTATATCCATTAGCAAGGTACCACACTTGTTATATTTTGATTATTCACTTTGTTTCCTTTGTTTTTATGTATGAATTTGGTTGGCAATAGATCGGTATATATATCATTAATATGCTTGTTTTGAGTTAGAACTTCGACGTAGGAGCCCCCCCCCCCCTTCTCTATTTTCATCGTGGATTCGCCACTGCATAGAGGGAAAGGAACACGACCATGGAAGCACTACTTGTCGCCGCACTTGATGGAAGATTGAGATGCCATGGATGAGCTGGGTGGCAGTCGGTATTAAGGGATTGTGCCCTGGGGTCTGGTTTTTGGGCAACAAACGGCTTTGAGAGGCAGCACGCCCCAACTCCATGGCCCAAGCCTTTGCGCGAGCACGTTGGCGCTGCCGATGCCAAGCTACTGGAAGTGCTGCCACTGCCATGTTGTAGTTGCCAAAACATGAAACCAACAGCAACAGATTGAACCAATTAGGCACACGAACATGATTGGGAAAAAGAGAAGAAATCATAGTCAGTTGTAGAGAGAGAAGAGATGAACGCAAGGGTATCGTGGAGGATCGCTTCAGGGTGACGGAGGGCTCGTGGTGGGGCGTCGACGGGGTCCTCGGGCAGTGTCAAGGGCGGGTGATAAGGCACTGCGGACAGCGGAGGGCTCATGGCGTGAGGAAATCGTGGCCACGAGCTTGCAATCATTGGCGAAGCTCACAGAAATGGAGCGAGGCCTGCGATGACGGCGGTACGAGGAGAGGGCGACGGCGAATCGGACCTCAAGGCAAGACGGACGGTGGCTTCGCCTTGTGAGCTGGAGGAGCAGATCCAGAAGAAGGTCGATGGCGAGGTTGGAACGACCGACGGTACGCGGAGAAGGCGTGCTGATGAAGGCCGCCACGCCAGAAGGAGGCGGTTGATGAAGGGCAGACGCCGAGGCTAGAGGCCAGCAGAGCCGTGTGAGGCCGACCGAGGACCACGGAGTCAAGATGGGCGGAGCCGAGGCCCGCCTCGATCCAAAGGGCGGAGATCGGCATGCTACCGAGGTGAAGACGACCTCAGACTGATGGCAACGAAGACCACGCTGGTAGTCAAGTGAGAAGCGGCCTGGATGAAGCCGCAGAGGGAAGGCTTAGAACAAGAAAGGATTGGAGAGAAGAAAGGCGCGGAGAGGTTCCATGACGGCAGACTCGCAACGGCAGAGCCGAGAGCGGCGGGTTGTATGGAGGGAAACCCTAACCCTAATTTGATACCATGTTAGAGTGGTGAGAATGCAGCACTGTTTACTCATGGGCCCAATGGGCTAGAAATATATGTACAGTGGACAAGGAAAAAGGCAAATAAGCCCCTATACATATAGCTAATCTAACACAAGAATTCCAATGCTGCTTTATTTATTGTATCCCCATCTCTTGTCTAATAGTGTTATAAGAATTTTGGTTCCTAATTTCTTTCTTGCCATACCTTTTATTCCTATGATATAAAGTCCTTGGTGTATATATTTATATCATGAGTACTTTAATCCATTTTCAAATTGTTTGCTTACTATTTTCAATTCTACTGGTTTTGTTAAAACACTTAATTCTATTTCTCTAGATATTCTATATAATCCTGTTTTACCTTCAAATATTCCTAACTGATATATTTGCTGTGGTTTTATTTTTCTTAGTGTGTCTCTTTCATATCTTTCTAGATCTCTTTTTAAATCAATAACATTTTCTGGGTTATCTATGTCTTATTGTTTTCTTTTTGTTCTATCCATTAACGTTAAAGGTCTTACATCTTTATTGACTAATTGAAGCTTGTTGTCTCTTCTGGTGAGCTTTTAGATATGTCCATTTTTGCGAGTTTATGGCTCTTGCGAATGTTACTAGTCCTGATGACGCTCAGGGCTGGTCCTGGCATTTTGAGGGCCCGGGGCGAAAACTTATATGAAGGCCTCTTCCACCTCATATATATATATAGGAAGTTTTTCAGATTTCGAGATACTACTCACTTCATATACCACTTAAATGAAAGTATTATACTTATTTATCATTTTCGATATACTCTAATAATGATTCTAAGATACTCTAATGTGACATGGTTGAAAAAATCATCGAGCTCTATATTTTTTGATATATACACTTTTACATATGTGAAAAGAATATATAAACAAATTATGTTATAAAGGGTGGACTTTGATGAAATTTTTGTAGAACTCATTTTGGAGTATCTTATAATCAATGTTAGAGTATACTCAAAAGAATAAAGAGATATAATAATATCATTTAAGCGGTATATTGAAGGGAGTAGTGATCTGTCAGAGTATAGAACCATTTTCATATATATATATATATATATATATATATATAAGTCTTATAAGCACACATCATTGAAGAAATTAATATTCAATGCACAAAAATACTTTATAGAACAATTTAAAGTTTATGAAATGACAAATGTAAATTGTAATCATAAACACTTACTTGGCACTTGGCATCATCTTAAAAATTTCTTCTAACATTTTGTGATACAAAGTCATCGATTATACTATTGATATCAATCTTGTCCAATAACTTCTTCTCTATGCATAAAGTCACCAAATCATTTAACCTTTCTTGAGTCATTGTTGATCTCAAATAGTTCTTCAACAATTTCAATTTTGAAAAACTTATTTCAGCCGATGCAACATATAAGCACAAGAATAAGATTCGATAAGCAATGGAGACATTAGGATAACAATCCACATCTCTAACATGCTCGAAAATCTCTATAGCGACCTAATGCGCTCATCCGATCGATCGGACGGTTCATTTCGTCTGACCCTCATCGATCAACTCAAGATATCGCTTGTTGCGATCGGGCCAAAAGCCCATAGTGTAGTTGCATACGGGGCCCATGACTTTGGGGGCGGCCGCCCACCCCCTCTCTTAGGGCGCCGATGACGCTAGCACTATCTCTTTACAATTGTCCTTACTATTTAACGATCTAGGATTTGAATTAGAGTTGAAGGATAGTTTTATTCTGTCTTATTATAACCTTAAAATCTTTTTTGGTGATTCGTAATTAGAAAACCCTACAGATGAGTCAAGTATTTTTCTATTCCTTTAATGCTTGGTCGTATCCTGTCATATATTATAGGAGTACCAGATTTTCCTCTTCTACCAACTTATTAATTTAATAAATTCTTTGCACTAATTCCTTTGTCCTTTGTAACAAATTTATAATTTCTCTTTTGTTTGGAGAGTTTTCTAATATTTTCTAATGCTTCAATTTTTTCTATATAACAGACCTATCTTACCTTTGATGTAGTCAATATTTTGATTTATCTTTGCAATCTCACACCTTTCATGTTTAAGCAATTGAAGTACCAGAGATATATTATCAGTTATTACCAAATTTTGTTCTGATAGATGCTTACAATCTTTCACTTTTTTCAAACTTTGTATCCATATCGTCTCGTCTCTAACCCCAAGTTATGTAGAAGTTATATAACAGGTCAACAATTAGATTTTATTGACTATGACAAGTGTGCCAGATATGTTCTTCAAACTATTCAAATGACACCTAATATTATTGTTGTCTTTGGCTTTAATTAACTTACCAGCATTGACTTTTAAGTTTATATATATATATATATATATATTGGCAAGGTCCAAAGCAAGAAGAATGAAGTTTTCCCATAGTAGTTTGCCTGCTTCATGAATTAATTCTATTCTAGATGACTAGAAAATTTTCTTTATTCATTGATGCAATTGAATATGTTGTTTGGTTATGTTTTTCAGCTGTAAGAATTAGCACAACAAAGTACATTTCTTATAAATGTGATTCTTTATCTCTGCATTTTACAGGATTCCAATATAAACCGAGCTATCGGCCCTGCTCGTTCTTTGGATATCAAGGGTGGTAGATCTAGGGTGCAGGTTATAACCTTAAGACGCCAACAGAACTATTGAAGGTTCTAAATCGAATTTGGAGCCTGGAAGAACAGCACACTGCTAATTTGTCAGTGGTTAAGGGATTAAAATTGGAATTACAGCAGGCACAGGCACGTATTCAAGAACTTATGCAGGAGAGACAGGGATACCGCCACAAAGTTGCTTCACTAATGAGGGAACTCTCTGAGGACAAACTTGTTCGGAATAATGACCAAGAGAAGATTGTAGAAGCCCTCCATTCCCTGCAAGATGAACTAGAGGATGAGAGACGGCTTAGGAGGCATTCTGAGAACCTCCACAAGAAGTTTGGCAAGGAGTTATCTGAGATAAAATCAGCATTTCTCAAGGCAGTTAAGGACCTTGAGAAGGAGAAGAAAGCAAATTGCCTCATAGAAGACCTTTGTGATCAGTTTGCGATGGGAATCAAGAACTATGAAGAGGAAGTTAGGGTGCTAAAACAAAGGCATGTAAATAATTGTGAGCACAAGTTTGATAAGTCAGTGCTTCATATTTCAGAAGCATGGCTTGATGAGAGAATGCAAATGCAAAATATTTATGTGAAGGAAGACTTGCTGCAGAGAACCACAATAACAGAGAGTCTGAGCAGTGAAATCCAGGCTTTTCTTCTTGCTAAAAAATCAGGTTGCTCTAAGAATAATGACAAATACATGAATGAAAGTAGGAGAGATGCTAGCTTACGTAGGCAATCCCTTGAGTCTGTCCATTTGAATGGAGCCACCAGTGCTCCTCAGCTAGCTGAAGGTGATGATGATTCTGTTGCTAGTGATTTGCATTGCTTTGAGCTGAACATGCATCGAAATGGCATTCAGAATCCTGACCATACAGGACCCTGCAGGAGTGGCACAGGCAGCCTGGATGCACCAAAGATAAGATCAGAATACTCTCATAGTATAGCTTGTGAAAGTTCGCAAATGTCGCATGTACCAATTTATTCACAGAAAGACAAGGGAAGGTCCAGTAGCAGCAAACCACTACATGTCACTAGAACTCCAGGGATCAACTCACACAGCAGTGCTGGAATTACTCCAGCAGGAGAGCAGAACGAAATCAGCAGCACCCATATTTCTCGAGGATCTCACATTGACTCATCAAAGCACACTTATGAGGCTTCGCATGCTGACTGTCTGGGGCAGGAATCCTTGATCATTATTCCCGAACAAGTCTATTTTGTGAAGGCACTACTTCAGGGATTTATGCAATCTCCTCAGTCCAGCACGGCAACTGAATTACCAATCCACACCGTTGGGGCATGAGATCTTCGAATGCTCACCGGAACTGCCAGTAGGCGTGAAGGAGAACACCCTGAAGGCAAAATTACTTCAAGCAAGGCTAGAGGGGCGGCATGCCCGATTGAAGGCATCAGGTGGTTCCTTGTCCAGCAGGAGATAATGAGAGTGGTGACAATCGGTTGCAGTTTCTAGGATTTGACGCCCACGCAGCAAATCAAAGATGCAATATAGGTGGCTTATGTACCTGCGGCATTGCCTTCGGTTGTGTCAGTTGATTCAGTAATCCTGTACATTGCAAGCTGCAGACCATGTGAATCCTATGTGACAGAACTACTCTGTAAATTTAGCCCGCTAGTTAGCTGTCCAGGACGGTAGAGGCCAAGAAGAACTCAACTTTGAGAAGGATTTTGTTTATGGCACTTTGTATCTTGATGACCTTCATGATCTTTTCCGTGCAAGTCTATTTGATGCATTCCAATTGGCTCCTCTTTATTGTTTTCTGAAGAATTAAATAGTGTTATGATAGGTCACTAGTGACTTGTCTACTGTAAGCATCGCACATGTGCGCCTCGAATGCATTACAGCTGATGTTATGGGCGTTCTATTGAAGGCTGCAAGGGAATCTCTTGAAGAGATGGATTCATGATTTCCAGAATGCGCTGAATCCTTTGTTGAAATACTCCTCGTTCTTTTTTAGATGTCACTTTATAACGCTCGTCCCTTGCTTGAAAACTTACATGATTTAGCCCTCAGTTTGCTGATCTTCACACGTGTGTGATCAATCTTTTAAAACTTTGACAATTAATATACACAAAAGTATTTGATTTGTCATGTGGAGATGCTATTACTACATTTCTCAATAAAAAACTTTCATCTCGTTAGATTTTTTTAATTTTACTATTATTTAATTAGAAGAAGCAATGGTCAAATGTACATATTAGAGATTCTCAATATCCAAAACGACGAGTAAAGAAGAACGGAGTTAGTAAACAAGAATTTCCTAGCATCCTTCATATTGCTTGTATATGTAAACAACTCGGTAAATTGGCTGCAGCAATTGGGAAGTTTAAAATCCTGGTCCATCCATTGGATGAGCTAGGATTGATTTTGAACTAAAACGCGTGCCCATCACATGGTTAAGTTGGGATTTTGAGTGGAAATTTGTGGTACTTTAGAGAGTAAAGTGGTCTTCTTTTCCATGTAAATACGACGCTTCGTGATGACAAGTTAAGATTTTTTAAAGACAAATAACTTTTCTCAAGCTTATTAGTTAGGGCAGTCCCAACCCATAGTTTCCATAAGCAGTGTCTAGAGGAGAGAGAGAGAGTAATAACCTAATGCATAGTTTCCCAACCCATGATTTCTATGAGTAGTGTCTAGAGGAAAGAGAGGTCAATAAACCAATGCATACACCACAAACACACCTTGGTCAGCGCGCAGAAACATCCAATACAGATTTTGCTTAGTTGGCAGCGTAATTAATTCTATGGAGCAAAAATCTGATGTGGCATAGGAATTAAGGAAGGGAGAGAAGGAAAAACGAAGAAACCGTGTCTCATGCAAGAAACTGGGTTGGCGCCGGCACCAAGACGCAAGAAACGAGCAAAAGCGGGTTAGACGTTCGCTAACCAAGCTATGTTTATGTGCATGCATTGGTTTATTGCTTTCTCCTTGACACGCTCATGGAAACCATGGTGGGAACTATGATTGGTTTATGCTTCTTTCTAGACACTACTCATAAACTATGGTTGGACCGCCTTAGAGTCCTGCTAGCAAATTTGACTTTCATTTGTAAAGGATGGTTATTTTGATTTTAGGAAGACATTTATTGCTTACTTGTTGCCATCTGTGCATAGAACTAGCGAGACATCCATTTTAGACGGATTTTGAGTAATGATTGTACGGAAACGCTAATTTACGGTCGCCTGCACAAAGCCTTGTGTGCACTCCTTGCGTCCGGTGGTGACACGTGGTAGCTCATGGTTCCGTACGTGAAAACTAGCTTGAAGTAGCAATTGCGCACGCAATGCAATTAACTAACGCAAATGGAAAATCCGATTTAAGGGTACCATCAAACAAATGTGAACGAAATTTTTGCTTATTTTGAATCAAATCTGAAAGTTTTTAATTTAAAATTTTCAAAGTTGAAACTTTTTATTTGAATTTTGTTCGACTTGAATTTTAAATCGAAACTTTTGAGCCAAAAGTTTTTAAATCGAAACTTTTGAACCGAAAGCTTTTGAATTGAAAGTTTTATGAGTTGAAACTTTTTCATTTGAAATTTTTCGAGTTGAAACTTTTTGATTTGAAACTTTCCGAGTTGAAACTTTTTAATTTGAATTTTTTATTTAAAACTTTTTCGTGTTGAAACTTTTTTATTTGAAACTTTTTGAGTTGCCATTTTCTAATTTGAAACCTTTCAAGTTGAAACTTCCTAATTTGAATTTTTTTTGAGTTGAAACTTTCTAATTTGAAAATTTTGATTTGAAATATTTTTTGAGTTGATACTTTCTGATTTAAAATTTTTTAACTTGAAATTTTTTGAGTTAAAACTTTCTAACTTGAAATTTTAATCGTGTGTCCTGTTTTAACTGCCAGACTCTGATCTCCGTAAGATACCTCACATCCATCCACGTGACACCCTTCGTTCGGTTCCTGCTGCACGCACGGAGCGGAAAGAGCGTCTGCAAATTAGTCGCTCCCATGATTGTATATGAGTAGTCCTGCTAACAATTGAGAAACCTGATATAAAATAACTAATGAATTACCCAAAGTATGAACAATATAGTGGATTACTTTAAGTATGAACAATGTAGAAGTAGAGGGAATTCTTTCAAAGTATAAACAATGTAGAAGTAGAGGGAATTCTTTCTTTCTTGTTCTATTCTTTCATGCATACAACCCTCTATTTATAGGTAACATGAGAGGTTTGAACTAAATAAAGAGTTATAAGAATTAATGTTATGTAGGTTTCATAGTAATAGCATGGAGTTTCTCCTTCAATTGATACATGAGAGTTTCTCAAAAATGGGTTATGGACATCCATTTAAAATAATATTTGTAACACTCCCTTGATGTCCATTAATTTGTGAATATGTATGCCTCGTTAAAAACCTTACCAAGGAAAAACCCAGGGAAAAAACCATGGTTAAGGGAAAAAGAGTACATAACATATTCACTCCCGATCACTTAAGATCTCTAAATCGATAAAGTCCAATCATACTGGTCAATTTCTTGAACGCTTGTAGTGGGAAGTGTCTTTGTGAATAAATCGGTGAGATTCTCACATGAGCGAATTTGTGGACTTTCGTAACACCATCCTTTTGAAGGTCATGAGTGAAGAAAATTTTGGTGATATATGCTTCACTCTGTCCCTTTGATATATCCTCCTTCGCTTGAGATATGCATGTCTGCATTATCCTCATATATAATGGTAGGCTCTTCCTTATCTAAAAGTAAGCCGCATGATCTTTTAATATACCGTCATATTTTTTAACCAAACACATTCTCTACTAGCTTCATGGATTGCCAAAATTTCTACATGGTTAGATGATGTTGCCGCTTATAGTCTGTTTCATTGAACGCCATGATATAGCAAGTACACCACAAGTAAAAGCATATCCAGTTTGTGATCGACCATTATGGGGATCGATAGATACCTGATCTGCAAAACCAACTAAATCTTTCTTGTATGCATCGAAAAATATAAACCCATATCATTTGTACCTTGAAGATAACGAAATATATATTTGATGCCGCTCCAATATCTTCTCGAGGACATGAGTCAGATCTTGCTAATAAGTTGACGAAAATGCGATATCGTCGTATGAGTAGAAAGATACATAAGTGCACCTATGGCACTTAAATATGGCACTTCAGGGCCAAGAATTTCCTCATCATTATCTGAAGGTCGGAAAGGATCTTTAGTTATATCAAGCGATCTTACAACCATTGGGGAACTTAAAGGGTGTGCTTTATCCATATAAAATTGTTTCAAAATTTTATCTCAGATAAGTCGCTGATGAATAATAATTCCATTCTTAAGATGATCAATTTGCAATCCAAGGCAAAACTTTGTTTTTCCAAGATCCTTCATCTCAAATTCTTTCTTTAAGCATTCAACGCATTTGAGATCCCTTTAGTTGTTCCAATCATATTTAGATCATCAACATATACATGATTATCACAAATTCATCTTCGATCTTTTTATGAATACACATGGACAAATAGAATTGTTTGTATATCCTTCTTTATCAAATATTCATTGAGACGATTATACCACATTCATCCTGATTGTTTTAATCGTATAATGACTTTCTCGATTTAATTGAATATTGTTCTCGAGAACTTGTCGCTTCGCGTTTGAATCCTTGGGGATTTTCATATAAACATCACTATCTAGTGATCCATATAAGTATGCTGTAACAACATCCATCAAACGCAAGTCAAGGTATTCCTTCATTGCCAGACAGATAAAATATCTAAAAGTTGTTGCATCCATCACGGGAGAGTATGTTTTTTCATAATCTATATCAGGTCTTTGGGAAAAGCCTTGGGCAACTAATCGTGCCTTGTATCTTGTAACTTCTCCTTTCTCATTTCTTTTTCGCACAAAGACCCATTTGTAACCAATAGGTTTTACACCATTGGGTGTACGAGCCACAGTCAAAACTTTCTATTTGTCAAAGAATTCAATTCTCAATTGCTGCTTTCCATTTTAGCCAATCATTTCTTTGTTTGCATTCCTCGATTGATCGAGGTTCTTGATCCTCATTACCGGTATAATTTCTAGCGCTACATTATATGCAAATGCATCATTGACATCAATATCACGGTTCAAAAGTTTTCCGACATGACATAGTTTAATGAGATCTCGCTTGTGTAGAATCAGTACTGTATTTCTTCCGAAATAGTATTATTAGTCATGTCATTCATCTCTTCAGAGATTTTCCTTGGGCTATTATTTCAACTTGACTATCTTTAGCTCCTTTTCTTCTTCGAGGATTTTTATCTTTCGAGCCTAATGGTCTACCACGCTTTTATGGTAGGTTTTGTCTCATTTGCAATAGTCGGTTGTCCTTTTGGGACACCAATTTTTCAGAGCATTAGCAATGGAATATGTGACTTTGTCACTGCTTTCAAATCTATAAAAGCATCAGCAAATTATTCGCTAAATTTTGTAGATGAATTATCCTTTGAACTTCATGTTCACATTGTCTTGTGCGAGGATCAAAATGAGATAATGATAATTCATTCCAAACAATTTTCTTATTTAGCTGCTTCATTTCACCCCCTAATGTTGGGAAATTTGATTCATCAAAATAACACAAAAATCTAGTCGAAATAAATCTCCGTTAATGGCTCAAGATATTTTATTATAGAAGGATTCATACCCAACATATATTCCCAACCTTTTGTGGTCCCATCTTCGATGCTTTTGTGGAGCAATTGGAACATATAACGCACAACCAAAAATTCTTAGATGGGATATGTCCGCTCTTTTCCAAATACTAACTGTAATGGAGAAGAAGTATGATAACTTGTTGGCCTCGATGCGAATTAATGATGCCGCATGCAAAATAGCATGGCCCCAAGTCGATGTTGGGAGTTTTGATTTCATAAGTAACGGTCTCGAATTAATTGGAGCCGCTTTATAAGTGATTCTGCAAGACCATTCGTGTATGAACATGTGCTACAGATGCTCAACATTTATTCCAGTTGACATGCAATAATCATTAAAACTTTTTGAGGTAAATTCACCAAAGATTATCCAAACGTATCGATTTAATAGGATAATCTAAAAATTGTGCTCGTAATTTTATTAATTGCTAACAATCTCGCAAACGCCAAAGTTGCGAGTTGATAATAGAGACATGTGACCATCTAGTCGATGCGCCAATCAAAACCATAAAATATCTAAATGGACCACTTGTCGGATGAATAGGTCTACATATATCTCCTTGTATGCGCTAGAAAATCAAGGATTCAATTTCAATTTTAGCCGGTGATGGTCTTACAATCAATTTTTCTTGAGAGCATGCCACACATGAGAAGTCATGGATCAAGAATCTTCCGGTTCTTCAACATATGTCCACACAAGTATTTATAATTTTTCGATCATTGTTGATCCGGATGGCCCAATCGGTCATGCCATACAATAAATTCGTTATGGTTGGTAAACTTCGGTCTACCACCATATATGATTCAATTTTATCAATCTTTGTATAGTACAAACCAGATAATAATGATGGCAATTTTTCCAATACATTTTTCCTACCCGATGACATATTTGTAATGTTAAGGTATTCCCTATTTCCTTCATTAATTGTCTCAATGTGATATCCATTTTGGATATCTTTAAAACTCAATAGATTTCTTTGAGACTTTGGGGAATACAATGCTTCTTTCACACTTATTTTTGTCTTACTGTAATAATATTATGGCCTCCTGAGCCCTCTATCAAATTTGCACTCCCGATACTGTATTGATACTTCCATTATGCATCGTTAAATCATGAAAATACCTTTTATTCTTGAGAATAGTATGTGTTGTTGCACGTCTACAACACATATATCTCCACCATTTACCAAGATTTTTTCCATTCACTTCAAAAGAAAATTTTAATAAGATAAATGAGTATTATAACATAAAATTTATTAACACATGAAACATTACAACCATAATTCAATACATAATATATTATATTTATTTTCGAACAAAAACATAACATGTTTGCATTATTAAAGATGTAACATATAAAATTTATTCTTGTACAAATAACTACTTAAAAATTATTCTTGAATAAGAAAATCAGAGACATCTAGATGAGTTGTATCATGTTGGCCGTTGTCTTCTTCTTGAGTTTTGCCAAAATATTCATTATCTCCATTACTATTGGCAAAATTGGTCTCTATCCTTTTCTTTCCTTTCAAGCGATTGTTGATAGAGATCCACGAGGTGCTTTAGCATTTACGCTTACGCGACCAATGATTTTTACCTCCACAATGATAGCATATATTTTCATGTTTATAATTTTCATTTTTCCTCAGATTCCCTTTTCTTGCCTCTTCGGGGACCATTTGTATTTTTGAAGGAAATATTATAATTTCTCTACCACGACCTCGTCCATATCCACGATCACGACCACGCCCTACCGTGCCCTCTATTGTTATTATTATATCTTGTCGCATTCGCCAGGGAATGGACTTGAACCATTGGACGAGCCTCATGGTTTTTCATCAAAAGCTCATTATTTTGTTCACCACAAGTAAACAAGAAATAAGTTCAGAATATTTCTTGAACCCTTTTTCCTAGATGCGCAGAGCAAATTTGAAGCATGGAATGTGGAGTATGTTTTCTCCAACATTTCCTCATCCGTAACTTTTCTCCACACAACAAAAGTTGTGAAGTGATTTTGAACATAGCTGAATTATACTCACAAACAGTTTATAATCTTGCAACCTCAGTAGCAACCAATCATACCGAGCTTTAGGAGAATTACAGTCGATGGTCATACCTTTCCTTTAATTTGTTCCAAAGAACAAGGGATCTTTCACCGTAAGGTATTCATTTTTAACCCTTCATGGAGGTGATGACGAATAAAGATCATGGCTTTAGCCTTTTCTTGGTTAGACGCCTTTATTTCCTCCTTGATTGTTTCACCGAGGCTATTTGCATCTAGATGGATTTCGGCATCAAGCACCCAAGACAAATAATTTTTGCCCGTAATACCCAAAGCCATGAATTCAAGTTTTGCAAGATTCGACATAGTAAACTACAATACATAGAAATGCAAACTATGTATTATAGTGTATAAATTAAACAAGATAGAATAGGGATTGAAAGAATACTTTACCTCAAAAAACGACGATCAAAGTATTTTTAGTACGTGAAATTTACGATAGCCTTTTAGAGGCGATCGTGCTGATAACGTGATATAAAATAACTAATGAATTACCCAAAGTATGAACAATATAGTGGATTACTTTAAGTATGAACAATGTAGAAGTAAAGGGAATTCTTTCAAAGTATGAACAATGTAGAAGTAGAGGGAATTCTTTCTTTCCTGTTCTTTCATGCATACAACCCTCTATTTATAGGTAACATGAGAGGTTTGAACTAAATAAAGAGTTACAAGAATTGATGTTATGTAGGTTTCATAGTAATAGCATGGAGTTTCTCCTTCAATTGATACATGAGAGTTTCTCCAAAAAGGGGTTATGGACATCCATTTAAAACAATATTTGTAACAAAACCAACCTATTTCTAACCCAAATCCACGCAATGCACCATTGGAAATAGACGCAATATTTTTATTCTAAATTTTATATTGAGGCAAATGTAATAATAGACCATAGATGCATAAAACAAAGAAGAAAACATTGTACTTTGGAATATGCGATTTATCACATAAACGACTTACAATTGAGCTTATCAAAAATAGGAAGCAACGCAGTGCGATGGATCGTGGAAGTAGTCGATGTCGAGGAAGAAGCGGAGCGTCGTGTTGATACTGCCCAAAAACCTTATTGCCGTCCCGGGTGAACTTTGCGGCATTAGCTCGGAGATATCGCTAACTCTCCTTACGGTGCATGCCGAGGAGGAAAACTACACGAGGTTCAATAGCTCAACAAAACAAGAAAGAATTCGGAGATGAGGAGGAAGAGCGGAGGAGGAATTCAATGTCTCTGCTCCGGACGTCTCTAGGAGTTTATATACATGTGTACCAAGAACTTAACCATATTATGTCGTTAAATACTAGAGTTACTAGTAACTCGACAATATAATGTCAATTAACTCACTATAAACTGACGGCGTTTATGTCAATTACAACAAATTAAAATAGATGTTTAAATCAAATTTAATCAGAATGAATAAAGAAATAATTGCAAGATTCAACAAAACAAAAGGTAAATTTAAAGTGCTAGGAGACACACTATAATGCGTGCGCGGTTGCTCATCACAAGTGACAAGTCATGTGAATTTTCGAGCAAAAATACATGAATGTGCGACGCAGTGTTTAACTATCATCCACTCTATACCATTCTCATACCAAGTGTTATTATTCAAGATGTGGCAATGACTCTACGCTTTTAAATTATCTTTCCTCTACTTGGCTAGGCAATATGATATTAAATTATGCATGCTTTGGAATTAAAGGAAATGAGCTATCATGGGTCAATTTCTAACATAAACATTAGAATGACTATGACACGCTTTACACGTTAAAAATACAAATGAATACCGTAACTATGACATGTTTGAAAAATACAAGATCAATTGAATAAAAAGTTTCGACCTTCGTCGATTTACGCAGACTTTTTACATGAAAAATCCACGTCGGTTGAATAAAACCTCATTTCCAGAAGACATCCAACTGTCCAAGTTCCCACGCTAGATGTGGGCATTCGGTTTTTCAAGATATTCGGTTCGCTTTCTTGTTTGAAAAATTTTTGGTTTTTGAAACTAAAACCAAAATTATCATTTCAAAATAAAAAACCGAACCAATTAACCAAATAAATTGCTTGGTTTTTCGCTTAATCAAAAATGACCAGATTCAATTGTCGGTGCGTGGTTTTTCGGTTAATCGAAGGGATGATAGTGTTACCCCATAGATACTTGAGCGCGGATGTCGGAGCTGGTGAGGACGGAAGCCATGCATGTGGCCATGCGTGTGTCCACGGCTAGAGCGGCGAACGGCCCACGTTCTCCTCCCCGTCCATCTCCGATCGGCAAGCGGTGACGGCGACGACGGCGGAGGGTGAGGTATGGTAGGGATGCCACTGAGTAGGGTATTGCCACTCGTATTGGTTTCCTTCGTATGCTCCGTTGCCGAGACAAGACGCCGGGACAGGGGCCACAGGGCAGGTGCTAGCGTCGCTGGTTTGGCTGGTGGCAACGCCACTGGTGGGTGGTGACGAACTGGCGATAGGGTTCGGGATTTTGCCGACGCCGAGTCTCCAAAACGAGGAAGGAATTAGGGATTGACAGGAATGGGGGCGGGGCAGGCGACAGAATGGGGATTGGCGGGGTGAGTACTGAGTCGGATGAACGTCTGGTGTCGATCACTCGATCAGCCGTGTGTAACTTTCGGTGTTCCGGTATTTCGGTTTCCAGCTGTCCAAAACCGAACCATGAACTAAAACCAAAGTGTACCAGAATAAAAGCCGAAAACAGAAAAACTGATTTTTTTTTCCGGTTTTTTTGATCGATTTTTCGGTTTCGGTAGAAAAAAAAATGCCCACCCCTCTCCCACGCTTAGATCCTGCCAACAAGGTAGACAAGCCTTATTATAACCACCTCCTCCTTCTTCCTCCTTCCCCTCCTCCCTCACCTTCTCGAGGAAGCCTCCGCCGGATAGGGCTGCGGCCACCGTCCTCCCCGCTTCAAGGTGGCGGCTAGCATGTCCGGCGGCGACGCGTCGACGACGGCGGGGCGGCAGAGGAGGCGGAGATGGATCCGGACTTCTCGCTCGGGGCGGGGGCCCAGCTTCGAGTTCGCGTTCAACTCCGTGAACTTCTCCGACAGGGTGCTGCGGATCGAGGTCGTCTCCGGTGATAACGCTCCGGGCTCCAGCTGCGACGGCGGCGGAGGGTCCTCGCCGATTGGGCGCGCTAACGCAAGCGCTGCCGCGAGGAGCTCCGCAAGGAGAAAGGTGCGTGGAGTGGCACCCGTGGTTGGATGGATGTACTTGTTCGTAATCGTATGTTTGTTGTGTAAATTTTCTGCTGTTTGACGCGATTAGGATGTGGATGTGGGCATTCATAGGGTGTAATCGGTTAGATAGTTTCCATCCAACCAACCGATCGGATGTATTTGGATTGGATTCGGATAGTCAGTTTGGATAATTGTCGGATTCGGATTCAGTTTCGGATATTTTTTTCGGATACAGTATCGGATTCAGGAGAATACTATCCGTCGGATCGGCATTTTCGAAGAATATTCTCGGATATATCCGGACTAAATTATTAGGATTTCCTTGGTCCTCCTGAAGTCCCGACTCCCATCCCCGCTCGATCCTCCCCGCCCTCGTTCAAGCCCTACACGCAGCGAGGTGTCCTCGCCTCCCGCTCGAATGTAATCATGTCGCCCTCCAAGACGCCGTTTCCTGGCCACTGTCGCTTGGCTAGTTTGCTGTTGCCAGGCCTCGCTCTAGAATCACCTATGGGCTCAACGCTTAGCGCCGCTTTTTCGATCGGGGCGTCTCGTGGCGTGACGCCGAGCCCGTTTCCCATACGACGCCGCTCGAGCTCACATCGCTTTCCATCGCTTCAGTATCGCAATACTGCTACCGCCTTTGTGGACTCTAAGCTCTGCTGCTGCCCGCTTTGTCAGACGAGCCACCGCTGCTTTTCCGCAGCCGCTTATTCGCTTCTATTTTGGGCTAACGCTGCCTTCCTTGCCCAACTAGCCACCGCCTGCGATTCTCCTTGCCGATGCCTCGACAGGTCGACACTCGTGGTCGCTCGCCACCTCGAGAGCTCCAGCTTGTCGCCATCGCCTTCTTCGCCGATCGCTTGTTTCGCCTGTTCGATTCATGCATGTGAGCACAATGGACTTCAAACAAATCTCAAAACCGGTTTTAATCCTTTTAGAATCCCGTGAAAGAGATTGAATTTTGTTCCGGATTGTGCTCATACGATAGCTATGTCATGTGGGGTCTCACATATGCCAGAAGAAGAATAACGGTCCCGACTCTCGTGAAAGTCCGTTAGAATAGATAAGAAGTAATCCAATTGCAATCGAGTAGTTGGACTTAATTTTTAGTTTCTTGTTGATAAGATATTTCCTTTCAAAAGAATAGTTTGTTACCTTGTTTGTTGAAGCCCTTCCTATATAAGGAGGCTAAGCATTTACCTTTGGGATATATGAGAAAATTGCTCCATCTCCTGTGTTCTTTCTGTCGGTCGCCCTAGCTACTCTCGCGCGCCAACACGGCTCCTCGTCAGCCAGAGGTGGGCTAGGCGCCTCCCGCCTCTCATGGCTTTCGCCGTTCTAGTTCGCCTTGGATCCTCGCTGTGACAACTTGGTATCACATTCTTCCGTTGTTTCTCCAATCATGTCCGGCGAGGATATCACCGATCCAATTCGCAAAGTTGGACGCTATCATGCAACAGATGGTGACCGACAAGGCGATCATTCATGCGAAGATGGATTCTCTTGCTAACTCCGTCGACATCGACAACCAACAACGCTACCACAACATCGCCATTGTTCCCGGAGACGCGATGGGCGTGCAGACTACATGAACTCAAGACTCAGATCCCGGTGGCTTTTACCTCCGCCACCGTGGCTTCCATCAGAGTACTGCTACCAATCTGGTCGCACCACCGAAACTCGCTCGGCGACACCACTCCGATCGACCACACCATGACCAACAAGCACATCTTCAACCGGATTTCTGCAGGTTCTCGCTTTATAAACTCAATTTCCCAACCTTTGATCGGGAAAGAGGACCTCTCGCTATGGCTCAATTGCTGTGACCAGCTTCTTCCGAGGTTAGCGCACTCGAGGAAGATAAAGTTTGGTTGGCCTCTTTCACATGCTTGGTGCCGAGCCTATGGTACCACCGCCGAGCGCGATCCGGTACTCCTCTTGGCGCCATTTTGTCGAACTCGTGAATACCCGCTTCGCCCACCGCTTGCTTCTAATTCATTAGGCGATTAATGTCTTTGCGCCAGACGGTTCAGGTCGACTTCTAACAATTCTTGGCCTTATTAGGTCGCACCGATCCTCGTCCAACATCAACAAGTGCAATTATTCACTAGCGGTTAGGATCCTTCCAAACCGAAGTCGAACTTCAGTTCGCTGTCATTGAATCGCTATGAGTCTCGCCGTGCTTATGAGTGTCGACTGCCGCCGGCGCAACGATCGCCGACTTGGCGCGCCGACCGCCACCATCAGTGGTCCAACGACTACGCCGTGGAGCTCCACCAAGCGATCCGGCGACCAATACTAATTTCGCTCTGCACGCCGACATTATCGCCAAGAGACGGACCGCCGTGATGCTGGTTCATATCATTGCGACGAAAAGTTCGTCACGGCCAGATGCAAGAAGCTCTTTGTCCCGAAGTTCGACACCATCGATGACTCAACAAGAATCGGCAATCGAACCGCCATCTCTTGGCCACTTCATGGGCATCACGCCGCGGCGGGCTGCACTATGCGCCCCGTGACCATAGCAGGCCATTCCTTCCTGGCCCTCCTGGATTCAGGCTCCACGCACAATTTCATCGCCGATCGCGTCGCGAAGGTTGCCGGGGTTCCTTTTCACCCGTGCTCGGGTCTCCGGGTCCTGGTCGCTAATGGCGATCGCGTCTCCAGTCCTGGGGTTTGTCATAATATGCAGCTCGCCATTGACGGAGTCCATTTTGCTCTTGACTGCTACATCCTTCCCTTGGACTATTTCGACATCATACTTGGCGTCCAATGGCTCGGAACCCTTGGCCCCATTGTTTGGGACTTCACCCATATGACCATGTCTTTCAACCATGCTCGACGCCACATTATTTGGTCCGGCGTGCCCACCACTTTGCCGACGGCCGCCTCCACGCATGCATCGGTCGAGTTGCTCGCACGCCTTCCGGATGATTTCCAAGAATTATTTGTTGAACCCTCCGGTTGCCACCAAGACGAGAGCGGTACCATCGCATTCACTTGAAGCCGCATCGACGCCATCACCGCTCGCCATATCGTTATGCCCACTTGCGTAGGATGAACTCGAGAAACAATGCACCATGATGTTGGCAAGGGTCATTCGCAAAGTTTTTCGCGCTTCGCCCCAAGATTGCTTGTCAAAAAGTCGACGGTTTGGCGGTTTTGTGTCGATTATCGCCCTCAATGACCACCATCAAAGACAAGTTTCCAATTCCAGGTGGATGAACTCTGACGAGCCAGGAGCCAAGTTCTTCACCAAGCTCGATCTTCGCTCCTTATCACCAAGTATTAATGCACCTCGGACATCGAGAAGACGGCTTTCCGACCCACCAGGCCTGCTTTGAATTTTGATCATGCCATTTGGTTTAACCAATGCGCGCCACTTTTCAAGCACTTATGAATGAGGTTCTCCGCCTTTTCATCGCCGGTTTGTTCTTGCTTCTTCGATGACATTCGATTATAGCTCTTCCTGGTCGAGCATCTGCGCCACATCCGCACCATTTTTCAAACTCTTCAACACCACCGCTATTCCTAAAGTGCTCAAAATGTTCCTTCGGAGCAATCATGGGCGATCTTGGTCATATTATCTCCGCCCGCGGGCCATGGATGCACGTATGTAGCTATTGCTCAAGATTGGCCCACATCGATTCCGTCCGGCAATTACGGCTTCTCGGCTCACGGCCATTATCGAAATTCATTCGCGACTTGGTGACTGCGCCTCGCTACTAAACTCTAAGAAGGAAGCCTTCAAATGGTCAAGAGAAGCAGACGCCACATTTTCCACTTTGAAGGCCGCTTTAGTGTCAAGACCTATCTTACGCTACAGATTTCATCGTCCCTTCGTCGCGAATGCGACGCCGTCATGGCATTGGTGCCGCTTCTCCACCAAGGCACCGGCCATTGCTTTTTCACGCCATGGTCCTTGGACGCCTCTTTACTAGCTTACGAGCGGAATTGATTGGTCTTGTCCAGCGGTGCGATTTTGGCGTCCGCACTTTGGGGCGCTCATTCTTGATCCGGACGACCACTATAGCCTAAAATTTTTGCCGGATCAACGCCTATTGACAATCCCACAACATCATTGGGTAAGCAAACTATTGGGATATGGTTTTCTCGGATTACGCATCCAAAGAAAATCAATATTGTCGCCGATGCTCTTTCCGGCGTGATACGAGACGGTAGCCATCGCCAGTGTTCTCCATTTCACACTTTGCATTATTTGATAGGCTTCGCCAGAAATACAAAGTGATACCACCCTCCGTGATCTCCGGACAAGATTCGCGACCAACAGGGCCTTGGGGCATTGTGGATGACCTCATCACCTTCGATAAGCGATTTACATCTCGCCAACATCTTCCTTCTACGGAGATTTTGGCCGAGCTCATCAAGCCGAAGGGGTCCGAAAACACTTCACCGCCGCGAGCCTGATTTTCATATCCCCAATGCCCGCACCATAGTTCATGATTTTGTTCGCCTCGCACCATCCGCCAACGCAACAAAGGCGAAAGCAACTCCATCCCGCCGCTCCTACAACCCTTGCCCATACCATCGCAATTTGGTCCGATATCGCTATGGATTTTGTGGAAGGCCTACCTCGGATTTCTAGCAAGACGGTCATTCTCACAAGGTCGACCACTTCTCCAAATCTGCACACCTTCTTCCACTCACCACCCATATACAACTCATTTGGTGGCACGGTCTTCTTCGACGAGGTGGTACGCCTTCATGGGGTCCCTACTTCCATTGTTAGTGACCGGATCCGGCTTCACTAGCAATTCTCGGATCGAGCTATTCCGCTTGATTGGTGTCAAGCTCGGGCCACTCCACATTCCATCCCCAGTCGATGGACAATCGAAGTGGTCAATAAAATCATCATCATGTATCTTCGCCGCTTTATCGGGATCGCCCCGAATGGCTACGCTTGGTTACCCCGGGTCAATCTGCCACAACACAAGCTTCCGTGCCTCGCTCGCACATCACCATTTCAGTGGTGTATGGCACGATCCTCCCGGCGCACTATCACCGTGACTCCAAATTACCGGCCAGGATACCTCCTTGCGGATCGCAATGAATTTCTAACAAATCCATGGTCGCTCGTAAGCGCAACAAAGATTACAAGACTCAAGCGATAAAGGCCGCCGCGACTTGAGTTTGGACAGATCGGGTTTGGCTTCGCCTCCATCGCAAGCTTCCGCCATCACTTCCTGTATGGGCAAACTTGCGCCGCTATTATGGGCCATATCGATTGCCCAACGATTGGCTCGTGGCATACCAACCGCACTCCTCCTGCCAGATCCACGCTTTCATGTCGGCCTCCTTAAGCCATTTGTAGGGAACCACCATCAGCACCTCCGCATTACCACCCTCATCCATGGTCTTGTCTCTGCCCGCCCCATCTAAGGTCCTCAGCACGGCTAGCACGTGGTCAGCATGAACTTTGGTCCACGGGAGGGTCTGCGCCTCACTTCTTGGGATCCTCGATGATTTCGACAAATGTACCCAGATTTCAAGTTGGAGGACAAGCTTTTTGAGGAGGGGAGAGATGTCATGGGGTCTCACATATGCTAGGCGAGGAAGAATAACGGTCCCGACTCTCGTGAAAGTCCATTTAGAATAGATAAGAAGTAATCCAATTGCAATCGAGTAGTTGGACTTAATTCTTTAGTTTCCTTGTTGATAAGATATTTCCTTCAAAAGAATAGTTTGTTACCTTGTTTGTTAGAAGCCCTTCCTATATAAGGAGGCTCAGATTTACCTTTGGGATATATGAGAAAATTGCGCCATCTCCTCGTGTTCTTCTTCAGTCGCGTCCTAGCCACCTCCCATGCAGCCAACACGGCTCCTTGTTGCGCCATAGGCGGGCTAGGCGCACCTCCTCCTCTCATAGCTACTCGCTTGCTCCGCTCCGCCCTGGATCCTCGCTGTGCAGCTTAGATTAAAAAACAATTTTAGATGAAAAAAGACATCATCAACGCTTTCCTGAAATTAGTTGGGTGTGTTGTGCATTCATTTTCCATTTTCAAGGTGATTCCAAGCTCATGTTATGAAGGCCTCTTCCACCTCATATATATATATATAGGAAGCCTTTTCAGTATTTCTGAGGAGACATACTCCACCTTCAATATACCACTTAAATGAAAGTATTATACTTATTTATCATTTTCGATATACTCTAATAATGATTCTAAGATACTCTAATGTGACATGGTTGAAAAAAATCATCCGAGCTCTATATTTTTTGATATATACACTTTTACATATGTGAAAAGAATATATAAACAAATTATGTTATAAAGGGTGGACTTTGATGAAATTTTTTGTAGAACTCATTTTGGAGTATCTTATAATCAATGTTAGAGTATACTCAAAAGAATAAAGAGATATAATAATATCATTTAAGCGGTATATTGAAGGTGAGTACGCATTCTGTGAGTATAGAACCATTTTCATATATATATATATATATATATATATATATAAGTCTTATAAGCACACATCATTGAAGAAATTAATATTCAATGCACAAAAAATACTTCTATAGAACAATTTAAAGTTTATGAAATGACAAATGTAAATTGTAATCATAAACACTTACTTGGCACTTGGCATCATCTTAAAAAATTTCTTCTAACATTTTGTGATACAAAGTCATCGATTATACTATTGATATCAATCTTGTCCAATAACTTCTTCTCTATGCATAAAGTCACCAAATCATTTAACCTTTCTTGAGTCATTGTTGATCTCAAATAGTTCTTCAACAATTTCAATTTTGAAAAACTTATTTCAGCCGATGCAACAGTCATAAGCACAGTAAATAAGATTCGATAAGCAATGGAGACATTAGGATAACAATCCACATCTCTAACATGCTCGAAAATCTCTATAGCAGCCAATGCGTCATCTGATCAGTCGGACGGTTCATTTCCTGTCTGGACCCTCATCAGATCAACTCAGCATACGTTTGCTTGCGACTGGGCCAAAAGCCCATAGTGTAGTTGCATACCGGGGGCCCATGACTTTGGGGCAGTAGGCCGCCCACCCACCCTCCTCTTAGGGCCGGCCGATGACGCTAGCACTATCTCTTTACAATTGTCCTTACTATTTAACGATCTAGGATTTGAATTAGGAGTTGAAGGATAGTTTTATTCTGTCTTATTATAACCTTAAAATCTTTTTTTGGTGATTCGTAATTAGAAAACCCTACAGGATGAGTCAAGTATTTTTCTATTCCCTTTAATGCTTGGTCGTATCCTGACATATATTATAGGAGTACCAGATTTTTGACTTCTTCAACTAACTTGTTATTTTGATAAATTCTTTGATCTAATTCCTTTGTCTTTTGTAACAAATTTATAATCTCTTTTGCTTAGAGTGTTCTCTATATTTTCTAATGCTTCAATTTTTTCTATATAACAGACCTATCTTACCTTTGATGTAGTCAATATTTTGATTTATCTTTGCAATCTCACACCTTTCATGTTTAAGCAATTGAAGTACCAGAGATATATTATCAGTTATTACCAAATTTTGTTCTCGATAGATGCTTACAATCTTTCACTTTTTTCAAACTTTGTATCCATATCGTCTCGCCTCTAACCCCAAGTTATGTAGAAGTTATATAACAGGTCAACAATTAGATTTTATTGACTATGACAAGTGTGCCAGATATGTTCTTCAAACTATTCAAATGACACCTAATATTATTGTTGTCTTTGGCTTTAATTAACTTACCAGCATTGACTTTTAAGTTTATATATATATATATATATATATTGGCAAGGTCCAAAGCAAGAAGAATGAAGTTTTCCCATAGTAGTTTGCCTGCTTCATGAATTAATTCTATTCTAGATGACTAGAAAATTTTCTTTATTCATTGATGCAATTGAATATGTTGTTTGGTTATGTTTTTCAGCTGTAAGAATTAGCACAACAAAGTACATTTCTTATAAATGTGATTCTTTATCTCTGCATTTTACAGGATTCCAATATAAACCGAGCTATCGGCCCTGCTCGTTCTTTGGATATCAAGGGTGGTAGATCTAGGGGTGCAGGTTATAACCTTAAGACGTCAACAGAACTATTGAAGGTTCTAAATCGAATTTGGAGCCTGGAAGAACAGCACACTGCTAATTTGTCAGTGGTTAAGGGATTAAAATTGGAATTACAGCAGGCACAGGCACGTATTCAAGAACTTATGCAGGAGAGACGGGGATACCACCACAAAGTTGCTTCACTAATGAGGGAACTCTCTGAGGACAAACTTGTTCGGAATAATAAGGACCAAGAGAAGATTGTAGAAGCCCTCCATTCCCTGCAAGATGAGCTAGAGGATGAGAGACGGCTTAGGAGGCATTCTGAGAACCTCCACAAGAAGTTTGGCAAGGAGTTATCTGAGATAAAATCAGCATTTCTCAAGGCAGTTAAGGACCTTGAGAAGGAGAAGAAAGCAAATTGCCTCATAGAAGACCTTTGTGATCAGTTTGCGATGGGAATCAAGAACTATGAAGAGGAAGTTAGGGTGCTAAAACAAAGGCATGTAAATAATTGTGAGCACAAGTTTGATAAGTCAGTGCTTCATATTTCGGAAGCATGGCTTGATGAGAGAATGCAAATGCAAAATAGTTATGTGAAGGAAGACTTGCTGCAGAGAACCACAATAACAGAGAGTCTGAGCAGTGAAATTCAGGCTTTTCTTCTTGCTAAAAAATCAGGTTGCTCTAAGAATAATGACAAATACATGAATGAAAGTAGGAGAGATGCTAGCTTACGTAGGCAATCCCTTGAGTCTGTCCATTTGAATGGAGCCACCAGTGCTCCTCAGCTAGCTGAAGGTGATGATGATTCTGTTGCTAGTGATTTGCATTGCTTTGAGCTGAACATGCATCGAAATGGCATTCAGAATCATGACCATACAGGACCCTGCAGAAGTGGCACAGGCAGCCTGGATGCACCAAAGATAAGATCAGAATACTCTCATAGTATAGCTCGTGAAAGTTCGCAAATGTCGCGTGTACCAATTTATTCACAGAAAGACAAGGGAAGGTCCAGTAGCAGCAAACCACAACATGTCAGTAGAACTCCAGGGATCAACTCACACAGCAGTGCTGGAATTACTCCAGCAGGAGAGCAGAACGAAATCAGCAGCACCCATATTTCTCGAGGATCTCACATTGACTCATCAAAGCACACTTATGAGGCTTCGCATGCTGACTGTCTGGGGCAGGAATCCCTTGATCATTATTCCCGAACAAGTCTATTTTGTGAAGGCACTACTTCAGGGGATTTATGCAATCTCCTCAGTCCAGCACGGCAACTGAATTACCAATCCACACCGTTGGGGCATGAGATCTTCGAATGCTCACCGGAACTGCCAGTAGGCGTGAAGGAGAACACCCTGAAGGCAAAATTACTTCAAGCAAGGCTAGAGGGGCGGCATGCCCGATTGAAGGCATCAGGTGGTTCCTTGTCCAGCAGGAGATAATGAGAGTGGTGACAATCGGTTGCAGTTTCTAGGATTTGACGCCCACGCAGCAAATCAAAGATGCAATATAGGTGGCTTATGTACCTGCGGCATTGCCTTCGGTTGTGTCAGTTGATTCAGTAATCCTGTACATTGCAAGCTGCAGACCATGTGAATCCTATGTGACAGAACTACTCTGTAAATTTAGCCCGCTAGTTAGCTGTCCAGGACGGTAGAGGCCAAGAAGAACTCAACTTTGAGAAGGATTTTGTTTATGGCACTTTGTATCTTGATGACCTTCATGATCTTTTCCGTGCAAGTCTATTTGATGCATTCCAATTGGCTCCTCTTTATTGTTTTCTGAAGAATTAAATAGTGTTATGATAGGTCACTAGTGACTTGTCTACTGTAAGCATCGCACATGTGCGCCTCGAATGCATTACAGCTGATGTTATGGGCGTTCTATTGAAGGCTGCAAGGGAATCTCTTGAAGAGATGGATTCATGATTTCCAGAATGCGCTGAATCCTTTGTTGAAATACTCCCTCGTTCTTTTTTAGATGTCACTTTATAACGCTCGTCCCTTGCTTGAAAACTTACATGATTTAGCCCTCAGTTTGCTGATCTTCACACGTGTGTGATCAATCTTTTAAAACTTTGACAATTAATATACACAAAAGTATTTGATTTGTCATGTGGAGATGCTATTACTACATTTCTCAATAAAAAAACTTTCATCTCGTTAGATTTTTTTTAATTTTTACTATTATTTAATTAGAAGAAGCAATGGTCAAATGTACATATTAGAGATTCTCAATATCCAAAACGACGAGTAAAGAAGAACGGAGTTAGTAAACAAGAATTTCCTAGCATCCTTCATATTGCTTGTATATGTAAACAACTCGGTAAATTGGCTGCAGCAATTGGGAAGTTTAAAATCCTGGTCCATCCATTGGATGAGCTAGGATTGATTTTGAACTAAAACGCGTGCCCATCACATGGTTAAGTTGGGATTTTGAGTGGAAATTTGTGGTACTTTAGAGAGTAAAGTGGTCTTCTTTTCCATGTAAATACGACGCTTCGTGATGACAAGTTAAGATTTTTAAAGACAAATAACTTTTCTCAAGCTTATTAGTTAGGCGCCCCAACCCATAGTTTATGTAATGGTGCAGGAGAGAGAGAGAGTAATAACCTAATGCATAGTTTCCCAACCCATGATTTCTATGAGTAGTGTCTAGAGGAAAGAGAGGTCAATAAACCAATGCATACACCACAAACACACCTTGGTCAACAGAAACATCCAATCTGATTTTGCTTAGTTGGCGTAATTAATTCTATGGAGCAAAAATCGATGTGGCATAGGAATTAAGGAAGGGAGAGAAGGAAAAACGAAGAAACCGTGTCTCATGCAAGAAACTGGGTTGGCGCCGGCACCAAGACGCAAGAAACGAGCAAAAGCGGGGTTAGACGTTTCTGCGCGCTAACCAAGCTATGTTTATGGTGCATGCATTGGTTTATTGCTTTCTCTCTCCTTTAGACACTGCTCATGGAAACCATGGGTTGGGAAACTATGCATTGGTTTATTGCTCTCTCTCTTTTCTAGACACTACTCATAGAAACTATGGGTTGGGACTGCCCTTAGAGTCCGTTGTGCAAATTTGACTTTCATTTGTAAAGGATGGTTATTTTGATTTTAGGAAGACATTTATTGCTTACTTGTTGCCATCTGTGCATAGAACTAGCGAGACATCCATTTTAGACGGGATTTTGAGTAATGATTGTACGGAAACGCTAATTTACGGTCGCCTGCACAAAGCCTTGTGTGCACTCCTTGCGTCCGGTGGTGACACGTGGTAGCTCATGGTTCCGTACGTGAAAACTAGCTTGAAGTAGCAATTGCGCACGCAATGCAATTAACTAACGCAAATGGAAAATCCGATTTAAGGGTACCATCAAACAAATGTGAACGAAATTTTTTGCTTATTTTGAATCAAATCTGAAAGTTTTTTAATTTAAAATTTTCAAAGTTGAAACTTTTTTATTTGAATTTTGTTCGACTTGAATTTTAAATCGAAACTTTTTGAGCCAAAAGTTTTTTAAATCGAAACTTTTTGAACCGAAAGCTTTTGAATTGAAAGTTTTATGAGTTGAAACTTTTTATTTGAAATTTTCCGAGTTGAAACTTTTTGATTTGAAACTTTCCGAGTTGAAACTTTTTAATTTGAATTTTTTATTTAAAACTTTTTCGTGTTGAAACTTTTTATTTGAAACTTTTGAGTTGCCATTTTCTAATTTGAAACCTTTCAAGTTGAAACTTCCTAATTTGAATTTTTTTGAGTTGAAACTTTCTAATTTGAAAATTTTGATTTGAAATATTTTTGAGTTGATACTTTCTGATTTAAAATTTTTTAACTTGAAATTTTTTGAGTTAAAACTTTCTAACTTGAAATTTTAATCGTGTGTCCTGTTTTAACTGCCAGACTCTGATCTCCGTAAGATACCTCACATCCATCCACGTGACACCCTTCGTTCGGTTCCTGCTGCACGCACGGAGCGGAAAGAGCGTCTGCAAATTAGTCGCTCCCATGATTGTATATGAGTAGTCCTGCTAACAATTGAGAAACCTGATATAAAATAACTAATGAATTACCCAAAGTATGAACAATATAGTGGATTACTTTAAGTATGAACAATGTAGAAGTAGAGGAATTCTTTCAAAGTATAAACAATGTAGAAGTAGAGGAATTCTTTCTTTCTTGTTCTATTCTTTCATGCATACAACCCTCTATTTATAGGTAACATGAGAGGTTTGAACTAAATAAAGAGTTATAAGAATTAATGTTATGTAGGTTTCATAGTAATAGCATGGAGTTTCTCCTTCAATTGATACATGAGAGTTTCTCAAAAATGGGTTATGGACATCCATTTAAAATAATATTTGTAACACTCCCCTTGGATGTCCATTAATTTGTGAATATGTATGCCTCGTTAAAAACCTTACCAAGGAAAAACCCAGTGGGAAAAAACCATGGTTAAGGGAAAAAGAGTACATAACATATTCACTCCCCGATCACTTAAGATCTCTAAATCGATAAAGTCCAATCATACTGGTCAATTTCTTGAACGTTGTAGTGGGAAGTGTCTTTGTGAATAAATCGGTGAGATTCTCACATGAGCGAATTCTTTGGACTTTCGAACACCATCCTTTTGAAGGTCATGAGTGAAGAAAATTTTGGTGATATATGCTTCACTCTGTCCCCTTTGATATATCCCTCCTTCAGTTGAGATATGCATGCTGCATTATCCTCATATATAATGGTAGGCTCTTCCTTATCTAAAAGTAAGCCGCATGATCTTTTAATATACCCTGTCATATTTTTTAACCAAACACATTCTCTACTAGCTTCATGGATTGCCAAAATTTCTACATGGTTAGATGATGTTGCCGCTATAGTCTGTTTCATTGAACGCCATGATATAGCAGTGCCACCACAAGTAAAAGCATATCCAGTTTGTGATCGACCATTATGGGGATCGAGATAGATACCTGATTCGCAAAACCAACTAAATCTTTCTTGTATGCATCGAAAAATATAAACCCATATCATTTGTACCTTGAAGATAACGAAATATATATTTGATGCCGCTCCAATATCTTCTCGTAGGACATGAGTCAGATCTTGCTAATAAGTTGACAGTAAATGCGATATCGAGTGTCGTGTATGAGTAGAAAGATACATAAGTGCACCTATGGCACTTAAATATGGCACTTCAGTACAAGAATTTCCTCATCATTATCTCGAAGGTCGGAAAGGATCTTTAGTTATATCAAGCGATCTTACAACCATTGGGGAACTTAAAGGGTGTGCTTTATCCATATAAAATTGTTTCAAAATTTTATCTGTATAAGTCGCTTGATGAATAATAATTCCATTCTTAAGATGATCAATTTGCAATCCAAGGCAAAACTTTGTTTTTCCAAGATCCTTCATCTCAAATTCTTTCTTTAAGCATTCAACTGCATTTGAGATCCCTTTAGTTGTTCCAATCATATTTAGATCATCAACATATACAGCGATTATCACAAATTCATCTTCAGATCTTTTTATGAATACACATGGACAAATAGAATTGTTTGTATATCCTTCTTTTATCAAATATTCATTGAGACGATTATACCACATTCATCCGGATTGTTTTAATCCGTATAATGACTTTCTCAGTTTAATTGAATATTGTTCTCGAGAACTTGCTGCTTCTGGCAGTTTGAATCCTTGGGGATTTTCATATAAACATCACTATCTAGTGATCCATATAAGTATGCTGTAACAACATCCATCAAACGCAAGTCAAGGTATTCCTTCATTGCCAGACAGATAAAATATCTAAAAGTTGTTGCATCCATCACGGGAGAGTATGTTTTTTCATAATCTATATCAGGTCTTTGGGAAAAGCCTTGGGCAACTAATCGTGCCTTGTATCTTGTAACTTCTCCTTTCTCATTTCTTTTTCGCACAAAGACCCATTTGTAACCAATAGGTTTTACACCATTGGGTGTACGAGCTACAGTCTAAAAACTTCTCTATTTGTCAAAGAATTCAATTCTGACTGAATTGCGTCTTTCCATTTTAGCCAATCATTTCTTTGTTTGCATTCCTCGATTGATCGAGGTTCTTGATCCTCATTACCGTGTATAATTTCTAGCGCTACATTATATGCAAATGCATCATTGACATCAATATCACGGTTCAAAAGTTTTCCTGACATGACATAGTTTAATGAGATCTCAGTTTGTGTAGAATCAGTACCTGTATTTCTTCAGAAATAGTATTATTAGTCATGTCATTCATCTCTTCAGGAGATTTTCCTTGGGCTATTATTTCCTCAACTTGACTATCTTTAGCTCCTTTTCTTCTTCGAGGATTTTTATCTTTCGAGCCTAATGGTCTACCACGTTTTATGGTAGGTTTTGTCTCATTTGCAATAGCTGGTTGTCCTTCTGGGACACCAATTTTTTCAGGAGCATTAGCAGCTGGAATATGTGACTTTGTCACTCGTTTCAAATCTGTAAAAGCATCAGGCAAATTATTCGCTAAATTTTGTAGATGAATTATCCTTTGAACTTCATGTTCACATTGTCTTGTGCGAGGATCAAAATGAGATAATGATAATTCATTCCAAACAATTTTCTTATTTAGCTGCTTCATTTCACCCCCTAATGTTGGGAAATTTGATTCATCAAAATAACAGTCAGCAAATCTAGCTGTAAATAAATCTCCCGTTAATGGCTCAAGATATTTTATTATAGAAGGGGATTCATACCCAACATATATTCCCAACCTTCTTTGTGGTCCCATCTTCGCATGCGTTTTGTGGAGCAATTGGAACATATAACGCACAACCAAAAATTCTTAGATGGGATATGTCCGGCTCTTTTCCAAATACTAAGCTGTAATGGAGAAGAAGTATGATAACTTGTTGGCTCGATGCGAATTAATGATGCCGCATGCAAAATAGCATGGCCCCAAGTCGATGTTGGGAGTTTTGATTTCATAAGTAACGGTCTCGCAATTAATTGGAGCCGTTTTATAAGTGATTCTGCAAGACCATTCGTGTATGAACATGTGCTACAGATGCTCAACATTTATTCCAGTTGACATGCAATAATCATTAAAACTTTTTGAGGTAAATTCACCAAAGATTATCCAAACGTATCGATTTAATAGGATAATCTAAAAATTGTGCTCGTAATTTTATTAATTGGGCTAACAATCTCGCAAACGCCAGGTTGCGAGTTGATAATAGAGAGACATGTGACCATCTAGTCGATCGCCAATCAAAACCATAAAATATCTAAATGGACCACTTGTCGGATGAATAGGTCTACATATATCTCCTTGTATGCGCTCTAGAAAATCAAGGATTCAAATTTCAATTTTAGCCGGTGATGGTCTTACAATCAATTTTTCTTGAGAGCATGCCACACATGAGAAGTCATGGATGAAGAATCTTCGGTTCTTCAACATATGTCCACACAAGTATTTATAATTTTTCGCATCATTGTTGATCCGGATGGCCCAATCGGTCATGCCATACAATAAATTCGTTATGGTTGGTAAACTTCGGTCTACCACCATATATGATTCAATTTTATCAATCTTTGTATAGTACAAACCAGATAATAATGATGGCAATTTTTCCAATACATTTTTCCTACCCGATGACATATTTGTAATGTTAAGGTATTCCTATTTCCTTCATTAATTGTCTCAATGTGATATCCATTTTGGCGGATATCTTTAAAACTCAATAGATTTCTTTGAGACTTTGGGGAATACAATGCTTCTTTCACACTTATTTTTGTCTTAGGGTAATAATATTATGGCTCTCCTGAGCCCTCTATCAAATTTGCACTCCCGATACGGTATTGATACTTCCATTATGCATCGTTAAATCATGAAAATACCTTTTATTCTTGAGAATAGTATGTGTTGTTGCACGATCTACAACACATATATCTCCACCATTTACCAAAGATATTTTTCCATTCACTTCAAAAGAAAATTTTAATAAGATAAATGAGTATTATAACATAAAATTTATTAACACATGAAACATTACAACCATAATTCAATACATAATATATTATATTTATTTTGAACAAAAACATAACATGTTTGCATTATTAAAGATGTAACATATAAAATTTATTCTTGTACAAATAACTACTTAAAAATTATTCTTGAATAAGAAAATCGAGACATCTAGATGAGTTGTATCATGTTGGCCGTTGTCTTCTTCTTGAGTTTTGCCAAAATATTCATTATCTCCATTACTATTGGCAAAATTGGTCTCTATCCTTTCTCTTTCCTTTCAAGCGATTGTTGATAGAGATCCACGAGGTGCTTTGCGCGTCTGACGCTTCTGCGACCAATGATTTTACCTCCACAAATGATAGCATATATTTTCATGTTTATAATTTTCATTTTTCCTGTATTCCTTTTCTTGCCTCTTCCGGGGACCATTTGTATTTTTGAAGGAAATATTATAATTTCCTCTACCACGACCTCGTCCATATCCACGATCACGACCACGCCTCCTAGTGCCCTCTATTGTTATTATTATATCTTGTCGCATTCGCCAGGAATGGACTTGAACCAGTTGGACGAGCCTCATGGTTTTTCATCAAAAGCTCATTATTTTGTTCACCACAAGTAAACAAGAAATAAGTTGAGAATATTTCTTGAACCCTTTTTCCCAGTATTGTCTGTAGAGCAAATTTGAAGCATGGAATGTGGAGTATGTTTTCTCCAACATTTCCTCATCCGTAACCTTTTCTCCACACAACAAAAGTTGTGAAGTGATTTTGAACATAGCTGAATTATACTCACAAACAGTTTATAATCTTGCAACCTCAGGTGCAACCAATCATACCGAGCTTTAGGGAGAATTACAGTTTTCTGATGGTCATACCTTTCCTTTAATTTGTTCCAAAGAACAAGGGGATCTTTCACCGTAAGGTATTCAGCTTTTAACCCTTCATGGAGGTGATGACGAATAAAGATCATGGCTTTAGCCTTTTCTTGGTTAGACGCCTTATTTCCCTCCTTGATTGTTTCACCGAGGCTATTTGCATCTAGATGGATTTCGGCATCAAGCACCCAAGACAAATAATTTTTGCCCGTAATACCCAAAGCCATGAATTCAAGTTTTGCAAGATTCGACATAGTAAACTACAATACATAGAAATGCAAACTATGTATTATAGTGTATAAATTAAACAAGATAGAATAGGATTGAAAGAATACTTTACCTCAAAAACGATTTATCAAAGTATTTTTAGTACGTGAAATTTACGATAGCCTTTTAGAGGCGATCGTCTCGATAACGTGATATAAAATAACTAATGAATTACCCAAAGTATGAACAATATAGTGGATTACTTTAAGTATGAACAATGTAGAAGTAAAGGAATTCTTTCAAAGTATGAACAATGTAGAAGTAGAGGGAATTCTTTCTTTCTGTTTCTTTCATGCATACAACCCTCTATTTATAGGTAACATGAGAGGTTTGAACTAAATAAAGAGTTACAAGAATTGATGTTATGTAGGTTTCATAGTAATAGCATGGAGTTTCTCCTTCAATTGATACATGAGAGTTTCTCCAAAAAGGGGTTATGGACATCCATTTAAAACAATATTTGTAACAAAACCAACCTATTTCTAACCCAAATCCACTGCAACAGACCATTGGAAATAGACGCAATATTTTTATTCTAAATTTTATATTGAGGCAAATGTAATAATAGACCATAGATGCATAAAACAGCAGTAAAACATTGTACTTTGGAATATGCGATTTATCACATAAACGACTTACAATTGAGCTTACTGAAAAATAGGAAGCAACGCAGTGCAGAAGCGATCGTGGAAGTAGTCGATGTCGAGGAAGAAGCAGAGCGGTCGTGTTGATACGCTGCCCAAAAACCTTATTGCCGTCCGGTGCAGGTGAACTTTGCGGCATTAGCTCGGAGATATCGCTAACTCTCCTTTACGGTGCATGCCGAGGAGGAAAACTACACGAGGTTCAATAGCTCAACAAAAACAGTACAGTAATTCAGAGATGAGGAGGAAGAGCGGAGGAGGAATTCAATGTCTCTGTCCTGGACGTCTCTAGGAGTTTATATACATGTGTACCAGTAACTAACCATATTATGTCAGTTAAATACGGTAGTTACTAGTAACTGACAATATAATGTCAATTAACTCACTATAAACTGACGGCGTTTATGTCAATTACAACAAATTAAAATAGATGTTTAAATCAAATTTAATCAGAATGAATAAAGAAATAATTGCAAGATTCAACAAAACAAAAGGTAAATTTAAAGTGCTAGGAGACACACTATAATGCGGCGCGGTTGCTCATCACAAGTGACAAGTCATGTGAATTTTCAGGCAAAAATACATGAATGTGCGCACGTGTGTTTAACTACTGTCCACTCTATACCATTCTCATACCAAGTGTTATTATTCAAGATGTGGCAATGACTCTACGTTTTAAATTATCTTTCCTCTACTTGGCTAGGCAATATGATATTAAATTATGCATGCTTTGGAATTAAAGGAAATGAGCTATCATGGGTCAATTTCTAACATAAACATTAGAATGACTATGACACGTTTACACGTTAAAAATACAAATGAATACCGTAACTATGACATGTTTGAAAAATACAAGATCAATTGAATAAAAAAAGTTTCGACCTTCGTCGATTTACGCAGACTTTTTACATGAAAAATCCACGTCCGGTTGAATAAAACCTCATTTCCAGCAAGACATCCAACTGTCCAAGTTCCCACGCTAGATGTGGGCATTCGGTTTTTTCAGTATATTCGGTTCAGTTTCTTCGGTTTGAAAAATTTTTGGTTTTTTGAAACTAAAAACCAAAATTATCATTTCAAAATAAAAAACCGAACCGAATTAACCGAAATAAATTCGTTTCGGTTTTTCAGTTAACTGAAAAAATGACCAGCATTCAATTGTCGGCGCGTGGTTTTTCGGTTAATCGAAGGGATGATAGTGTTACCCCATAGATACTTGAGCGCGGATGTCGGAGCTGGTGAGGACGGAAGCCATGCATGTGGCCATGCGGTGTGTCCACGTGCTAGAGCGGCGGAACGGCCCAACGTTCTCCTCCTCCCCGTCCATCTCCGATCGGCAAGCGGTGACGGCGACGACGGCGGAGGGTGAGGTATGGTAGGGATGCCACTGAGTAGGGTATTGCCACTCGTATTGGTTTCCTTCGTATGCTCCGTTGCCGAGACAAGACGCCGGGACAGGGGGCCACAGGGCAGGTGCTAGCGTCGCTGGTTTGGCTGGTGGCAACGCCACTGGTGGGTGGTGACGAACTGGCGATAGGGTTCGGGATTTTGCCGACGCCGAGTCTCCAAAACGAGGAAGGAATTAGGGATTGACAGGAATGGGGGCGGGGCAGGCGACAGAATGGGGATTGGCGGGGTGAGTACTCGAGTCGGATGAACGTCTGGTGTCGATCACTCGATCAGCCGTGTGTAACTTTCGGTGTTCCGGTATTTCGGTTTCCAGCTGTCCAAAACCGAACCATGAACTAAAAACCAAAGTGTACCAGAATAAAAGCCGAAAACAGAAAAACTGATTTTTTTTTCCGGTTTTTTTGATCGATTTTTCGGTTTCGGTAGAAAAAAAAATGCCCACCCCTCTCCCACGCTTAGATCCTGCCAACAAGGTAGACAAGCCTTATTATAACCACCTCCCTCCCTTCTTCCTCCTTCCCCTCTCCTCCCTCACCTTCTCGAGGAAGCCTCCGCCGGATAGGGCTGCGGCCACCGTCCTCCCCCGCTTCAAGGTGGCGGCTAGCATGTCCGGCGGCGACGCGTCGACGACGGCGGGGGCGGCAGAGGAGGCGGAGATGGATCCGGACTTCTCGCTCGGGGGCGGGGGGCCCAGCTTCGAGTTCGCGTTCAACTCCGTGAACTTCTCCGACAGGGTGCTGCGGATCGAGGTCGTCTCCGGTGATAACGCTCCGGGCTCCAGCTGCGACGGCGGCGGAGGGTCCCTCGCCGATTGGGCGCGCCAACGCAAGCGCCGCCGCGAGGAGCTCCGCAAGGAGAAAGGTGCGTGGGAGTGGCACCCGTGGTTGGATGGATGTACTTGTTCGTAATCGTATGTTTGTTGTGTAAATTTTCTGCTGTTTGACGCGATTAGGATGTGGATGTGTGGGCATTCATAGGGGTGTAATCGGTTAGGATAGTTTCCATCCAACCAACCGATCGGATGTATTTGGATTGGATTCGGATAGTCAGTTTGGATAATTGTCGGATTCGGATTCAGTTTCGGATATTTTTTTCGGATACAGTATCGGATTCAGGAGAATACTATCCGTCGGATCGGCATTTTCGAAGAATATTCTCGGATATATCCGGACTAAATTATTAGGATTTCCTTGGTCCTCCTGAAGTCCCGACTCCCATCCCCCGTTCGATCCTCCCCCGTCCCTGTTCAAGCCCTACACGCAGGCGAGGTGTCCCTGCCCTCCCGCGCCCTCGAATGTAATCATGTCGGCCCCTCCGCACGCCGTCTTCCTCGGCCAGCCTGTCGCCTTGGCTAGCCTTGCTTGTGCCGCGCCGGCCTCCGTCTCGGCAATCACCTATGGGCTCCAACGCCCTCTAGCGCCGCCTTCTTCTGGATCGGTGGCGGTCTCGTGGCGTGGCCTTTCGAGCCGTTCTTCGCCTATCACGCGCTTTGCTGGGAGCCGTCCATCGCCTCCATCAAGCTTGTTGATCGCCAATCATCTGGTCGACTGCCGCCTTTGCGGACTCTAAGCCTCTCGAAATTTTCGCTCGACCCCGTTTTCAGACGAGCCACCGCTGTCTTTCCGCCGCCGCCTATTCGTCTTCTATTGCTGGGCTAACGCGCTGTCTTCCTTGCCCAACTAGCCACCCGCCGCCAAGTACCCTCCGCCGCCGATGCCTCGGCATTGGTCGACACTCGATGGTCGCTCACACCTCGAGAGCTCCGATTCTTTGAGTCATCGCCTTCCTTCGCCCGATCGCTTGCTCGGCCGCTTGCCTGATTCATGCGCATGTGAGCACAAGTGGACTTCAAACAAATCTCAAAACCGGTTTTAATCCTTTTAGAATCCCGTGAAAGAGATTGAATTTTGTTCCGGATTGTGCTCATACGATAGCTATGTCATGTGGGGTCTCACATATGCCAAAGAAGAAGAATAACGGATCCGACTCGTGAAAGTCGGTTTAGAATAGATAAGAAGTAATCCAATTGCAATCAGAGTAGTTGGACTTAATTCTTTAGTTTCCTTGTTGATAAGATATTTCCCTTTCAAAAGAATAGTTTGTTACCTTGTTTGTTAGAAGCCCTTCCTATATAAGGAGGCTAAGCATTTACCTTTGGGATATATGAGAAAATTGCTCCATCTCTGTGTTCTTTCTCGTCGTGTCGTCTAGCTACCTCTGCAAGCGGGCACCAACACGGCTCCTCGTCACAACAGTAGGTGGGCTAGGGCGCGCCCTCCTGCCTCTCATGGCTTCTCGCTTCGTTCTAGTTCTGTCCTTGGATCCTCGTCGTGTGACAACTTGGTATCACATTCTTCCGTTGTTTCTCCAATCATGTCCGGCGAGGATATCACCGATCCAATTCTGGCAAAGTTGGACGCTATCATGCAACAGATGGTGACTGACAAGGCGATCATTCATGCGAAGATGGATTCTCTTGCTAACTCCGTTCGGGACATCGACAACCAACAACGCGCCCACAACATCGCCATTGCGGTACGGAGCACGCGGATGGGCAGGCGAAGACTTACATGAACGCGCCTCAGATCCCGGTGGCTTCTTACCTCCGCCACCGTGGCTTCCTATCAGAGTACTCGCTAACCGGTGGTCGCAGACCGCCGAACAAACCGCTCGGCGCGACACCAGCTCCGATCGACCACACCATGACCAACAAGCACATCTTCAACCGGATTTCGGCGGTGCCCCTCGTTTTTACAAACTCAATTTCCCAACCTTTGATGGGAAAGAGGACCCTCTGCTATGGCTCAATTGCTGTGACCAGTTCTTCCGAGGTTAGCGTACCCTGGAGGAAGATAAAGTTTGGTTGGCCTCCTTTCACATGCTTGGTGCAGCAGCCTATGGTACCACCTTTGAGCGCGATCCGGTACTCCTCTTGGCGCCATTTTGTCGAACTCGTGAATACCCGCTTCGGCCCACCGTTGCGTTCTAATTCATTAGGCGAATTAACAGCCTTGCGCCGCACGGGTTCAGTGTCTGACTTCTCGGAACAATTCTTGGCCTTATTGTGTCGCACCGATCCCCTGTCCGAACATCAACAAGTGCAATTATTCACTAGCGGGTTAGGGGATCCTCTCCAAACTGAAGTCGAACTTCAGGCTCCGTTGTCATTGGAATCTGCTATGAGTCTCGCTCGTGCTTATGAGTGTCGACTCTCGTCGCCGGCTGCAACGTATCGCCGACCTTGGCGCGGCCCGACCGCGTCACCATCAGGTGGTCCAACGACTACGCTCGTGGGAGCTCCACCAAGCGATCCGGCGACCAATACTAATTTCGCCCTCGGTTACACGGCGCATTATCGCAAAGATGGGACCGTCGTCGGATCTTTGGGTTCATATCATTGCGACGAAAAGTTCGTCGCCGGTCACAGATGCAAGAAGCTCTTTGTCCTCGAAGTTCTGGACACCATCGATGACTCAACAAGAATCGGCAATCGAGCCGCCATCTCTGGCCACTCTCATGGGCATCACGCCACGTCGGGCTGCACCATCGCGCCCCGGTGACCATAGCAGCCATTCTTCACAGCCTCCGGATTGAGCTCCACGCACAATTTCATCGCCGATCGCGCCGCCAAGGTTGCCGGTTCCTTTTCACCCGTGCTTTCGGTCTCGTCCGGTCGATAATGGCGATCGCGTCGCGTCCAATCCGGGTTTGTCATAATATGCAGCTCGCCATTGACGGAGTCCATTTTGCTCTTGATCGCTACATCCTTCCTTGGACTATTTCGACATCATACTTGGCGCCCAATGGCTCTAACCCTTGGCCCCATTGTTTGGGACTTCACCCATATGACCATGTCTTTCAACCATGCCGACGCCACATTATTTGGTCCGGTGCCCACCACTTTGCCGACGCCGCCTCCACGCATGCAATCGGTCGAGTTGTCGCACGCCTTCCGGATGATTTCAAGAATTATTTGTTGAACCCTCCGGGTTGCCACCAGTACGAGAGCGGTACCATCGCATTCACTTGAAGCCGGGCACTGACGCCATCACCGTTCGGCCATATCGTTATGCCCACTTGCAGAAGGATGAACTCGAGAAACAATGCACCATGATGTTGCAGCAAGGGGTCATTCGCAAAAGTTTTTCGGCGTTCTCGGCCCCAGTATTGCTTGTCAAAAAGTCAGACGGCTCTTGGCGGTTTTGTGTCGATTATCGCGCCCTCAATGACCACCATCAAAGACAAGTTTCCAATTCCAGTGGTGGATGAACTGCTGGACGAGCTTCGTGGAGCCAAGTTCTTCACCAAGCTCGATCTTCGTTCCGGTTATCACCAAGTATTAATGCACCCGGCGGACATCGAGAAGACGGCTTTCCGCACCCACCAGGGCCTGTTTGAATTCTTGATCATGCCATTTGGTTTAACCAATGCGCCGGCCACTTTTCAAGCACTTATGAATGAGGTTCTCCGCCCTTTTCATCGCCGGTTTGTTCTTGTCTTCTTCGATGACATTCTGATTTATAGCTCTTCCTGGTCGGAGCATCTGCGTCACATCCGCACCATTTTTCAAACTCTTCAACACCACCGGCTATTCCTAAAGTGCTCAAAATGTTCCTTCGGGGAGCAATCTGTGGCGTATCTTGGTCATATTATCTCGCCCCTGCAGGCCATGGATGCACGTAGGTAGCTATTGCTCAAGATTGGCCCACATCAGATTCCGTCCGGCAAATTGCGGCTTCCTCGCCTCACGGCCATTATCATAAATTCATTCGCGACTTCGGTGACCTGGCCGCCCCGCTTACCAAACTCCTGAAGAAGGAAGCCTTCAAATGGTCAGTAGAAGCAGACGCCACATTTTCCACTTTGAAGGCCGCCTTAGTGTCAGCACCTATCTTACAGTTACCAGATTTCACTGTCCCCTTCGTCGTCGAATGCGACGCCTCGGGTCATGGCATTGGTGCCGTTCTCCACCAAGGCACCGGCGCCATTGCTTTCTTCAGTCGGGCCATGGTCCCTTGGTACGCCTCTTTACTAGCTTACGAGCGGGAATTGATTGGTCTTGTCCAAGCGGTGCGATTTTGGCGTCCGTACCTTTGGGGCCGCTCATTCTTGATCCGGACGGACCACTATAGCCTAAAATTTTTGCTGGATCAACGCCTATTGACAATCCCACAACATCATTGGGTAAGCAAACTATTGGGATATGGTTTCTCTGTTGATTACAGACCCAGCAAAATCAATATTGTCGCCGATGCTCTTTCCTGGCGTGATACAGAGACGGTAGCCATCAGTTGTGCTCTCTCCAGCCCACACTTTGCATTATTTGATAGGCTTCGCCAGGAAATACAAAGTGATACCACCCTCCGTGATCTCCGGGACAAGATTCGCGCGGACCAACAGCAGGGGCCTTGGGGCATTGTGGATGACCTCATCACCTTCGATAAGCGCATTTACATCTCGCCAACATCTTCCTTCTTACCGGAGATTTTGGCCGGAGCTCATCAAGTCGGAAGGGGTCCAGAAAACACTTCACCGCCTGCGAGCTGATTTTCATATCCCCAATGCCCGCACCATAGTTCATGATTTTGTTCGCTCCTGCACCATCTGCCAACGCAACAAAGGTGAGCAACTCCATCCCGCCGGCCTCCTACAACCCTTGCCCATACCATCAGCAATTTGGTCCGATATCGCTATGGATTTTGTGGAAGGCCTACCTCGGATTTCTAGCAAGACGGTCATTCTCACAGTGGTCGACCACTTCTCCAAATCTGCACACCTTCTTCCACTCAGCCACCCATATACAACTCATTTGGTGGCACGGGTCTTCTTCGACGAGGTGGTACGCCTTCATGGGGTCCCTACTTCCATTGTTAGTGACCGGGATCCGGTTTTCACTAGCAATTTCTGGACCGAGCTATTCCGCTTGATTGGTGTCAAGCTCAGTTTCAGCTCCACATTCCATCCCCAGGCTGATGGACAATCTGAAGTGGTCAATAAAATCATCATCATGTATCTTCGCTGCCTTACTGGGGATCGTCCCCGGCAATGGCTACGTTGGTTACCCTGGGCTGAATCCTGCTACAACACAAGCTTCCAGGCCTCGCTTCAGACATCACCATTTCATGTGGTGTATGGCACGATCCTCCCTCCTGGCGGCACTATCAGCCCGGTGACTCCAAATTACCAGTTGTGGATACCCTCCTTGCGGATCGCAATGAATTTCTAACAGAAATCCATGGTCGTCTGTTGCAAGCGCAACAGCATTACAAGACTCAAGCTGATAAAGGCCGCTGCGACTTGGAGTTTGCGACAGGTGACTGGGTTTGGCTTCGCCTCCTCCATCGTCAAGCTTCCGCCATCACTTCCCAGGGGCGGGGCAAACTTGCGCCTCGCTATTATGGGCCATATCAGATTGCCCAACGCATTGGCTCCGTGGCATACCAACTGCACCTCCCTCCTCGGGCCAGGATCCACGTCTTTCATGTCGGCCTCCTTAAGCCATTTGTAGGGGAACCACCATCAGCACCTCCGGCATTACCACCCCTCATCCATGGTCTTGTCTGTCCCGCCCCATCTAAGGTCCTGCGGGCACGGCTAGCACGTGGTCAGCATGAACTTTTGGTCCACTGGGAGGGTCTGTCGCCGGCCTCAGCTTCTTGGGATCCCCTCGACAGATTTCGACAAATGTACCCAGATTTCAAGTTGGAGGACAAGCTTTTTGAGGAGGTGGGGAGAGATGTCATGTGGGGTCTCACATATGCTAGGCGTAGGAAGAATAACGGTCCTGACTCTCAGGAAAGTCCAGTTTAGAATAGATAAGAAGTAATCCAATTGCAATCAGAGTAGTTGGACTTAATTCTTTAGTTTCCTTGTTGATAAGATATTTCCCTTTCAAAAGAATAGTTTGTTACCTTGTTTGTTAGAAGCCCTTCCTATATAAGGAGGCTCAGCATTTACCTTTGGGATATATGAGAAAATTGCGCCATCTCCTGTGTTCTTCTCTCGGGTCGCGTCGTCCTAGCCACCTCCCGCGCGGCAGCCAACACGGCTCCCTTGTTGCGCCATAGGTGGGCTAGGGCGCACCCTCCTCCCTCTCATAGCTACTCGCTTCGTTCCAGTTCCGTCCTTGGATCCTCGTCGTGTGACAGTTAGATTAAAAAAAACAATTTTAGATGAAAAAAAGACATCATCAACGTTTCCCTGAAATTAGTTGGGTGTGTTGTGCATTCATTTTCCATTTTCAAGGTGATTCCGAAGCTCATGTTATTGTCTATCTGTGTCCTTGTGTGTGTGTCTATGCGCCTAACATTGCGGAGAAAGAGAATGGGCAGCCAAGGATTAAGGAAGCCATTCCTATGACTATGTGATAAAATAAGTAGTTAAATTGCGATAGTTCTTTTGCATTCGAACTCATATGGTTGATTAATTATTGCTATATGTGCGTGCTTTTATGTGGTATCTGTCATCCGACAAAAAATATCCGGTATCGTATCGATTTCGCTCCGTATTCACTTCGAATCCATGACCGATATTATCCATGCCATATTCGTATCCAGCACTATCCGTATCTGACCCCGAATCCGACAAAAAATATGGTTTAGGATATGGAAAGAGCGATATCTGACCGAATCCAAGCCGATTGCACCCCTAGTGGGGAATTTTGTGGCTTACTTGGGTTGGAATTTTGTTTCTTTCGGTAGCTGACCATTTATTAGGGATTTGTGATTGGGGCAAGGAACAAGCAGTAGAGGGGAACCCCTAAATTTGAGCTGTTGTGGTGTAAATGTAAGAGTTATCTGACATTGAAATTTGTTCTCAGCTGAGTCAATATCAAATTTGTTCAGATGGAGCACTTATGAACTTATATGCTGTCCATGCTTCAAATTAGAATGCAGAAAATCATGTTTAGCCACTTATTTGGATGGAGGAGTGGTGTTTTAAACAATATCAAACCATTCTAATTGAGAATGGCCACTGGACAACAAAGGGGTGCAAGTATGTGATAGGTCTGTAAGTTGGTGAGATAGATGCATTATATGGGTAGCTATGATTATGCAGGATATGGTTAGGTACGCATGATTCATGCAGCATGTAGGTAGGTGCGATCCATGCAGCATACTTCAGCGGTTCAGCCATAAGTTGAAGGGACAACGTGATCAATTTATTTCACAAAAAGGCTGGATACGGGAGAAGATAGGTTGTTGCTTGATATATAACCTGAGGATGACATCTTTGTAATTCTGCTTGGGTGTGTGCATTGGAACTGGGCTTGTTGAAAGTTGTATCATGAAATGTAGACCTTTGGGTATTGACACCCCATGAGGCCATGATAGGAAATGATGTGACACATTTCATCTGGATCAATGGCCTACCTTACTTATGTAGTTAGCTCTTATAATTTAGCTGTTGTAGTATAGCTTAACTGTCTTTATCTATATATGGATGTTCTTTCTTCCGATACCTAGTTGTATTTTTATTGAGTAACTTGTGTAATACTGTATGCATTCTGGAACCTAGAGTTCTCTCATTCTGGACTGCTATTATGTTTTCATAAGTTTCTTGGATGCTTTGTACAGAACGTAGCGGGCTGCAGTCATGAAAGCCCTGTGCTTGCATCTAGTGTGAGGGCAAATTGTGCTGCACTGCCTGCACATAAGATGCCTTGCATGCGAGGCAAGTTATGCAGAATTCAAGTGGTAGACTGTCTACTGCTTTGCCATGCGACTTGTTATGATCCATAGATCATAGGTGTAAACACTGTCGGGAGGATTTTTTGGATGGCGTCAGCTTGCTTGGGGAGAGAGCGAGAGACTAGAGACTGGGAGGAGATGAAAGGGACCAGGACTTGATTATTTCATTCCTCTTGATTGCCTTCAATAGATTACAGCCGTATGCCTTATATGGGCTGGCTCCTAACTGGATCTAACCAATCTAACTTAAAGATAATATACGCCTAACAATATGATCTTATCTACTAACTAAAAGGAACAACCAAATCTAATCTAGATAACTATGGCTGCTGGGCCTGATCAGCTGGCCGGGTGTGCACCTCCTCCTGTGCATGCCAGCCTGCTGCTTGGCTGGGCCCATGTCCATAACACTTCATCCCTCCCGGACAAGCAGCTCGTCCTCGAGCTGCAGGGTGGTGGCCATGGCTGCAGCCCAAGATGTCCCCACGTCGATAAGAGTCGGTGGCGCTGGTGGAACGTCGCATGGAAGATGGTCAACCACGCTCCAATGGACAGCAGCAAGGAGTGCGGTCCCTTGGCATGGCTTGACTTTGCAGGAGACGCTAGCGGCATTAGCAAGCAGTGAGAGGCAGCAGCAATGCTCTTCCCGCCAGTGAGGGGTAGCAGCAATGCTCTTCCCGCCAGTGGTGGGGAGAACGCTATGTCGTCATGGTTCTGACGCCCACTGTGTCCTGCACCTGTGAAGGCACGGTGTTGGCCGGCCATGTGGAGAAGATGGCTGCTGACAGCAGCCTTCTTCCTTGGTGAGGGCACCATTTGTGCAACCACGGCCAGTGAGGTCGATATGGCAAAGTCACCGGCGCAATCTGAGAGGCCTCCAGTGGCACAGATCGCACAGCAGCAGCTGCCCATGCCTTCTTCTCCTCCATCAGCTTGGCCACCTTAGCTTCCATGTCTGCCAAGATGGCTTTCATGTCGTCCAAGCCAGCACTCATCTCGTTGCAGATGGCCCTTATACCAAGTTGATGGAGCAAAAGCCATGGCTCTGATACCAAGTTGTTATGATCCCTATATCACAGGGGTTAATACCACTGGGAGGATGGCCGGGCAGCGTCGACTTGCTTGGGGGGAGAGAGAGACTAAAAACTGGGAGGGGACGAAGGGGACTGGGATTTAGATTATTTCATTCATCTTGATCGCCTTCAATAGATTACAGCCATATGCTATATAGGCTGGCTCCTAATATGATCCGACCAATCTAACTTCAGGATAAGACATGCCTAATATTAAAATATTATCTACTAATTAAAATGAACAACCAAATCAACGCTAGTTCAACATCCGTTATTGTGATATACCTTCATAATCTGTTTTCTTTGTGCAGTCCTTTTTGGTTCAATCAGATTATCTTGTATGCTAGTTCAACATTCATTATTGTGATTTCTGTTGAAAGACTTCTTTTAATACCAATTTCCATCTGCAGAGTCTGCAATGCACATGTCAGACCAGACAGATTGCAATGAAGTCCAAGCAGAGGAATGTGATGCATACGAGGAAAATCAAGAGGAACCTGTAGCAATGATAGAAGAATCTCCACCTAGTGTTGCCCAAGATGGTATGTACAGCTGAAAGTTCTGCTATTTAATTACTTATCATAGTTGTCAAGTCAGGCGATTAATTGCGACTAATCGACAAGTCGATCTGGGAGCACGGCTAGAGGACTTGGACTCAACTAGTTTCCTAGTCGAGTGACTTGGACGGCTTGTCGTCAACTAGCCGCGATTAATCGTGCTACTTGGTTGTCAGGCTAGCCAAGCCAATTTTGGGTTGGACCTTGACTTGGGCTTGGCCTGTCCCATTTAGAAGTGAGACTAAATCTAGAGGAGGCCGGCATTGAGCACACAAGAGGTAGCATTGAGCACACAGGAGGCAGCAAGGCAGAAACCCAAGCCGAGACCATGGTTGTCAAGGCGTCGCCGCTAAGCGTCGCCTGGGCTTGGGAGGAGCTCGCCGAAGCCATCGCCGCTTTGGCCACGGGCGACGCGTCACGCCCGAGCGTCTAGGCGCCGCTTGCCGTCCTGGCGTCTCAAAGGCGAGTTCAGTACGCGGGTTGGGAGGAGTCGGGATAAGTCGCTAGGTAGGACCGCCAGGTGGTCGCCGCGCGAGACGAGCAGCGTGGAGAGGAGGCAACGACGGCGAGCTTCGCCGTCGCCTCCACCACGGCGATTAGATCCGTGAAGATCCTGTCGCTTAACTTCGCCTCCACCTCCGTCGCCGCCACTTCCATCGCCTCCGCCTCGTCGCCGCCACTTCCATCGCCACACGAGTAGACAAAGACGAAGTCGCGACGGCGTGGAGGCGGATCTGCTGGCGTGGGGTGAGAGGATCCGCCCCACGCCGCCGCCTGGATGGGGAGGAGAGAAGCAGAGGGAGGAGGCTGGAGGTGAGGCGAATGGACGGGGGCGCTAGGTCTGCGTGCTTGCTCGGCTGGGTGGTGAGAGAGAGAGAGAGAGGGAGGGAGGGAGGCTGGGCCAGCTAGGTGGGCCGGCGTGAGAGAGGGGGAGGGAGGCTGGGCCGGCTGGTTGGCTATGGGGAAAATAGTAAAGAAAAAGGTGATAATAATACTCATTCAGTGGTTAATTACTGTTTTTCTACCTCGCCTAGGCGCCCGCCTAGGCGCCTAGGCGTCCAGGCGATGGGCTGGCGCCTCGCCTCGCCTTGTCGCCTTGACAACCTTGGCCGAGACTATGTTATGGAATATCGTGTTTATGTGTTCTGTTCTTTATTTCATGCAAAATAGTACATAAACATGTCTTAAACTATTGTTAGAAGCATAGAACTTGCTCAACTTAACGTGCCGGAATATCTACTATCTAGTCAAGACTAGCCGTCGACTAGTCGCACAAGTCGCCCCTACGTCGACTCAACTTGACTTGACGACTTAATAACTATGCTACTTATTGTCCTTTGTGGATAGTTATAATCTTCCTGTTACAATTATTGGTCAAGTTTGTCATAGAGCATTCGCTGTTGGAAAGGCATTGTCTAGTTAGGCTTTTGACAAAGCTCTAAGCATGCTTATATTGCTGGAAGCGGGTAAAATGAGTATTCAATTTACATGATGTATTTTTTTATCATGTCTTCTGTAATTTACCATCTTGATTTTCCTGAGACCCTGTCTTTCTGAAGGTTGATGAATCTGCACAAATAGAAGAACAGTGTCAGTGTATCCAAAGTATTTTAACAGAACAAAGCCTGTCTAGTGATTCTGTTCTGTACTTTTTATTCCCTTTACCATGTTTCTCCTTTATTTCTCTGACCTTGGTATTTCACAGGTGATGATGGACAAAGTATTGACGCATCTTGGACCATGGTAGGTGCACCAGTTTTACGAGTAAAGACCATTTATATCAGTTCGGCAATTCTTGCTGCAAAAAGTCCTTTCTTTTTCAAGGTAACTCTGATAACCTTGTGAAATGCAGTTGGTCTATACTCTAGTCTCTCACTATTAGCTTTCTAATAAGCTTAGTGCATTCTTCTTAGCTTTTCTCAAATGGCATGAAAGAATCTGATCAGAGGCATGCAACCCTTAGAATTACTGATTCAGGTAATGTGACAACAATAGTGAACTCGAACATTCTTCCTCTTATAATTGCTTCTAATTTGCTATTTATGATTGTATTATCATTATTCTATTATTTAATTTAAAATAATAGGATTATTTATGGTAAAGAACAAGCTCCTATTTGGCTGCAGAGAATGGCCTGGGGAACAGACTGCAGGAGAAAAGGAGTATGTAGGTGCATGGGAGTATCTCGTATGGTCAAAGAAGTATGTAGATGTATTGTATTGGAGTATGTAACGTTTACACGGGAGTATACTTTATGCTATAAGTAGTTGTATGGGAAGCATATGGTTTGCATGGTAGGATCTCGTATAATAAAATGAGTATATATGAAAAGGAGTATAAAGGTGGGAGTATATATAAAAAGACGTATATTTAAAGGAAATAAGTATGCATACACAAAGAGGAAAGAGAGCATATTCACAAGGAAATAAGGGCTCATATACACGGCGAAGTAGATGTAGCCAGGACTTCAGCGCTGAACAAATCTAAAGCCAAATGCTAATTGACTGCTTTGATTGCTGAATTTCCTAAAACTAGAAAGCATATATACAACGAAAAGAAAGGATCAACATAGATCCTTGTGTATAGATACAAATTAATCCTTACGAAAATTCACAAGCAGCACTGCTCTGCTTTGTAAATTGATCCACAAGTACTTGATTGGGCTTACAATTTCAAGCAGCGCCAGAAGAACCCGAGCAACGTGCCAACGTCCAACCTGGCCCATGGCCTCCGTCCTGACAGCGCACCAGCAGCACACTCAATCTCAGTCTGATTGCATGGCTGCACTAGTGCATCAAAAGTAGTATACAGTATGTATTACTGCTCAGGTGGTTGTATGGCAGTCGGTCCAAAAACCACAACGTACTTCAAAAGATATGGACATATTAGAATTACAAATAAGTGACTATAAATTTGCATCTGTAAATGCCTAAATCAGATAATAGTATTGAGAAATACCCCATCTGGCAGAGTGGCAGTGCAACTCTACGTCCTGATCTACCGCATATTCATGGAAATTGGTAGTATCTGCATCGAAGGCACATTTGTTTCACAAAATTAAGATGTACGTCTGCACAAGAAACCCAAAATTGACATAGATGCATCACGCCCTGGCCCAGCATACCCCATTGTGTGCAGTGGGTGGCGATGAGCAATCTTGGCGATCGGCCGGGCTTCCAGTGCAATTGCTCTGCCAACTTACTAAAAAATTAAGGGTCTGTTTGTTTTACCTTCGAATTTTTTAAAGTTAATTTTGGATTATGGTTATAGAGAAGTTGATACTTCAAATCTAGAATCCAAAAACACATATAAAGTGGATTGTGGATTTTAGTGTATATGGATGGACTGGATTGTAAGAATCGAATTATAGAATCAGACTATTTATCTTTTATTCTACTTTTAAAACTAGAATCCATAATTAAAAGTAAAAACAACAGGCTCCAGATGCCTGTGGCTCGCCACTAGCTAAGTAGCGCCTCATCGTCACTACAAATGCACCTGAATTGAGCATATCACTAGAACACTAGGCCGTGGACTTTGGAGACACCGCGCGGAACGCTGGACGGGGCATTAGAGCAGTGGCGTGCTGTGCCCAACCGCCGTGATGCGGCTGTGCTTGGCCGCCGAGACATGCATCGCACCGCGCCCACGTCCGCGTGACACACGCCACCCGCCGTACCGCCACATCACGCCGTGCTCACTGCAACCGCGCGAGACGCTGAGTTGGGACGTGGACGGGCTAGGCAGCACCTCGCATGAGCGTCGCCGCAGGCTCATCGGATCACCTCGCTACCCAGGTCAAGCAAGATCTGGCCAGATTAGGCGGTGGTGTTGAGGAAGACTAAGAAGCACGGACCAGGCGACGGCTGTGGAGGACGGGATATCGTCAGCGGGGATGCCCGGATCTGGCAGTGTTGCCTCTTCGGAAGTCGGGAACAGCGCCAACCTGGCACTAGCCCGGATCTAGCCCAGTGGTGGAGCCAGGACAAATGTATAGCCCGGGCATGGACCCGGCCTGGCCGGACCTTAGCTCCGCACGACCACGGCATCACGCCACCGGACGGAGCAGAGCAGCAGCAGAGCCACCAAGAAGACAGAAGGCCATCAGCGGCGCCGCGGCGGCTCACGCAAAGTCGCAAACTGCAACCCTTCTTTGGTTCTTCCCTCGATCTTCTGTCCGCTCGTGAGTTGAGACGCGTCCCAGTGCGGTGCCCAGGCTTTATCTAGTGGGCCAGGTGACGTTAAGGGCTGGTGACTCAGTTTGACTAGTGGGCCAAGCCTGGGCATGGGCCCGGCCTAGCCGGGCCTTGGCTCCGCCACTGATCTAGCCCATGTCGTCGCAGCCTTGTCCCGTCACCGGCCGGCACGCCTCTGCCTCGTCCACCACTGCCACCGCGCGGGGACCTTGCTTGCTGGCCGGAAGACGCCTCCGTGCGCATCCTGGACACCTCGCCGGCACTCGCCATGTAGGACTCAAAATGGCAGCGTCCAGATCGCGACAGTTATGAGAGCTACATCGGAAATGCCGAATGAATTGGACTGGATTCCAGAGCTTCAACGGAAATACCGAATGAGTTGGACTGGATTCCAGATCGCATAGCCATGGGGGCTTCATCGGAAAACCATATCTTTCAAAATAAAATTAATTTTGAGAAAATTCTTTTTGCAAAACCTTCTAATTAGTCCAAAGTTCATCTCTGCAAAATTTCATATTTTTTGGACTTCATTTGAATCATTTTTGACAAAATTTGCAAAAAGTTTGGCCTTTCAGCCTGTCAGGGCCGGTTGGACCGGGCCCTGGGCGGTTGCACCGGCCATTGGGGTGGTTGGACCGGCCCCAGGGCGGTTGCACCGGCCGTGGCAGGGTCTGCTCTGAATTTTCAGATTTTTCTCGAGGTTTGCTTTTGGATATCTTTTTATTGGAATGTGATTTTTCAAAAATTCTTTTTGGAAAAGTTTCTTACTATCCCAAAGTTCATTTGTGGAAAATTTGAAAAATTCTAAAATTTATTTGATCAAGTTTTCAAGTGGTATCAGTTATGAGCACTTTAATTATTTTAAAGATTGGTATTCACTTGATCTTTTGAAAAGACAAAACTTGAGCAATTCAAATGCAAATAACTCCATGGTTCATTCGTTGAACATCTTGGGGAGTTTATTTATATCAAGTTTTGGGCACTTTAATGCTTCCAAGTGAGATCATGTCTTTATTGTGCTCGATACTAAATCTTTTGGATTTTATCGATTCTTCTTGAGTTTTCGATACGTAAGTATAGTCTTGGCGAGGGTGGGTACTCCTTGACCCGTGGCGTCTGATCGAACGGATTCCCCAACTCGGAAGGCCCGACCACGACACAGGTGTGCCTTGGGCGCTCGACCTCGGCGCGGTATGCTAAGCTCGGTCGCCCGAAGCTCGACCTCGACGACCTCGAGCTCGGCGGGGTCTCGTTGATCCTGGTCGCCCGAGGATCTCGGATCTAGCGATTGACTTGCGATTCTTGGAAGAAGCGGGTCGTGGGATGACTCGGAGTCGCGGCAAGCCGGGCGATTCTGGCATCTTCGGTCGCATTAAGAGCCACGATCGCGGAGTTTCTCCCGGCCGATTCACGTGCGAAGGGATATAAAGACCAAGGATGCATGAGCTCAAGGACAACGAAGACGGCACTCAACACGGCGCTCTGGTAGCTCGAGCTAGAATCACTGCACTTCTTTGAGCTGTAAACACCGCTTTGTACACCCACATAACGAGAGTCACCGCCCAAAGGCGACTTTGAAATAGAACCATTACCTCGACGGAGACTCATGAGCAATAGACCAGAAAACACAAAGCAGGCACTCGGGCTCGATTTTGTAATCATCTCTTTATGCGCACAATTAGTGGATTCCTCCGCCTCCGGAGAAAGGCGGGCGTAGAGCTATTACAGCTCGGGGCTCGAACCAGTATAACTCGTTGTGTCACGCCCTCTGTCGTCTTCCTCCGACCTCTCGCTGCATAACGCGAACCTCCGGTGAGCAAGCTCAAGTGGGTCCCTACACACTAACACCCTCTTCACTTTTGCGGTCAGGCGATCCGATCGTCGGCAGTGGCGCCAAGTGGGGCCGGTAAGCCGCTCATTGAAGGTGCGACATCGAGATCTCGAGGCATGGCGCATCCGGCGGGATCCGTTCGTGTGGCTCGAGCACGCGCACGGTTCCCCGCGCGATGACTCCACACCCTTGTTTCCGCCCTCAGCCGGTTCATTCCAAGCAATCCTTCGACAATGGGGAGAAACTCTGGATCATGTGCTTCGACGGCTCGAGATCCTTCGCGCGCTCGGGGGCTGGAATCCTTATTCTCACCCCGCGTGGCCAGGCTAAGGTATGTTGTTCGCTTTGGATTCTCGGCAGCTAACAACGTGGCAGAGTATGGAGCTCTCCTCGTGGGTCTTGAGTTTGCGGCGCTTGGCGTCGTCATTGGTAGCCAAGGCGACTCGACTCCACGGTCAACGATTCGGCAAAGACCACCAATGCCGGGGAGACTCGATGACAAAAGTATCTCGCCGAGGTGCGCGAAATGGAGAAATGGTTCCAGGACCTGGAACTCAGGCACGCACCCAGGAAGGACAACCCCAGCACAGATCTCCTGTCCCATCTCGGCTCGTCCGATGACGCGATTCCTCCAGACGTCGTCCCTGAAGACCTTGGCGTCGCCATCAATCTTCGACGAGGAGGTAAGTACTTCTTGAATGACATCCACTTGGCCTCTGTGGAGCACATTCTTCTTTCAGGGCGATGGTCGGTAAGGTTTTCCCCAGGGGGTTCTACTGGCCAACTGCGCTTCAGGATGCTCGTGACATCATCCATATCGAGCTCGCCAGTTCCATGCTCGGAACCCGCCTACGTACTCAAGACCATCCCGCTCGCTTGGCTCTCCTCGACATGGGGCGCGACATCTCGGCCCTTTCCCTGGCTGCCGGGGAATATTGCGAAGACATAGGCGCCAAAGTTTGCTATGCTTCGGTGGCCGTCCATGAGCAATGGAAGCGATGGAAGCGCCAGCAGACGAGTCGTCCAAGGCATCAAGCGAGTATCAAATGAGCTCGAATGACACGGGCAGACCTAGGTGGACGAACTTCCCCCGTCCTATGGTGCATTCGTACCCTTGTCGGCCGAACAGCGGGGTCTTCACCCTTAAACTTATGTTCGGTGCAAGAAGCCGATCACGCCTCCGAGAGGTCACGCTAGGCTCTGCGGGTCACAGTCGATCACATCGACTTCGGTATGACGGTCCTCGACCTTACCCTCGCAGAAGAAGTAAGATGCCGTGCCTTGCTACGATCAGCGCTACTGCGAGCTCTTCGCGCAGACATGCGTCTCGGTCGATGCGACCTAGGCGGCTCCTTGTTGGGGACTTGGCTCGAGGCGGATTGAGCTCGTCCAACACCAACAAGTTATCCCCATAGTGGAGGCCCCTATAGAGTTGTTTTAGCGGATCGCGCGGGGCTTCACGGCTAGCGTTGCCGATGGCGAAGAGCTCTCTAGCTCGTGGAATATCGACCGACCGAAAACTACGTATAGCGCCTTTATCCTCAATTTCAATACAGCCATTATTCAATCATTATGTTGGTCTTGGTATTCTTTTACCGTTCATATTTTCGTGTCGGTTTGGGTTTGAGATTTCTGTGAGTCCGACCTGCGTACAAGTGCTCTTGGTCTTGGCCTCGAATGTCGCGAGCTTAATAATGACCCCGATGGTCGAGCTATTCATAAGCCGAGTCTCTTCGCACTCAAGCTCCCCCTGCGTCAGGGTTTGAGTCAAGCCCACATTCGATGCCAAGCAACAGAACACATGGTCATGGTCGAGTCTCAAAAGTCTCTCCCAAAGGCGGCCTTAACATCTTTGGGTCTAAGCTTTACCCTATGGATCTCTATTAAGTTATACTTAGTAAATTTCGAGGTCGACGTTTTCTCGACCTTGCAGGACAAAGGTCGGTCTTGTGTTGCTACTGTTCTTTTTCTGAGACCCCTTTTTCTACGAACACGACCTTCGCGCGCAGCGCATTCGCTCATAGTCTAAGCGTCGCGAGTTTGGCGTTCACCCCGATGGAAGAGCTAAAGCGTGGCGAACCTCTTCGCAATCTAGCTCTCCACGTGTGCGGGCCGAGCTGAGAGCCTCGCCACTTTGTTGTTGAGCAATGCGCATGGTCGCGACAGTCGTTCAGCGTTAATCTGGGTGTGACCATCTCATGTGGGTTCACTTTGTGTCACTCTTGCGGATCTGTCCTCAACTTTGCGGTCGTGGTGCTTGTCCGTATCTCGTCTTGTGCGAGAGGCACGTCGCTCGACCTCGGATCCAACGGGGGCTGGGCAAGGGTATACTTTCTCGAAGAAAGGCTAAGTACATAATGAAAACTTTGGTCCTAAACAGGCAGAACAACTTCATCTCAGACACAATTCATTTCTGGCAAAGACCGTTCTGTTAATCTTTTTGTCTTACAAAATTCTATGTGCAACTTGTGCTTTGCTAACCCTGTCTAGAGATCGACCCATATCCCGAGCAAGCTTCTCTCGCTCACGTTCGGCGGACTTGGCCCTCAAGGTCGTGCTTCGCCTGAGTCGAAGGGCCGTGGCCGAGTCAGAGGCGCGGTGGCGCTCGCCTTGGAGTTGGGCCATGGCACTCTTCGCCGCTTCGGTCGCTCGTTCCAACTTGTCCTCGACCTCCTTAACTCGGGCCTCGAGCTTGGCAGGGTGGCCCGCAGCCGTCTTCTTCAGCTCCTCCACCTTGGTTTGCTCGATCTTGGAACGCTTTGGCTGATCACGCACGCTCCTCCTCCGCGACTGGGGTATTCTCGGCTCCCTTCCCCACGGAGACCTCGCTCGGGTCTTCGGCAAGACCATCCGCGCTGACCTCAGCCGGATCGTGGTCGACCCCCAAGGCTGTGGTCGCTCCGACCTCCATGGTCGGGACGACCATGGCGGCAGCGACCTAAACGGCCTCATCTGCGGCAATTTGGGCGCCATAGGTGCCATCTTGGAGGAGGCCTTGGCGAGGCGGCCGACCTCGCGGCCCGGTGTCATCAACCGTCTTCATCGGCCGCTCGAGAGGCCGTCCAAGCTCGGGTCATCGGCACCTTGGGCGGACCCGCCCGGCCGCGACCAGCTCGAGGCCCGCATGGATGCGGTCTGGCCCGATGAGCGGCGCGGCACCAACTCAAAGGTGGTCCCTCCTCTTTGGACTCGGGCCCATCACGGGCAGCGGGCATTGTCGGGATGAGCGGCGTTGAGCTCGGGGCTCAAGGTCTGTGATGAAGAAAAGACTATAAAGCTAAGCGAATGGCGCAAAGGTGAAGCCTTTTTCCCGCGGGAGTCTTGTTGTTGGGTTTATAAACCGCAACTCGGTGAAAATCCGGCCATGGCGCCTCAAAAAGCGTACCAAAGCGATTTGGCGCATTTAGGGTTCGGGACGGACACCGCCAGTGCCCTCAACCGTCGTGCCGCACCAACATCGAGGAGTCCGAAGGTCGCCGGTGTCGGGGCCAAAAGACTAGCCTCGCGGTCTCATGAGCCTCGACCAAGGAGACAAGACCTCTGAAGGATTTTTGCAGATTTTCAGGCTCAAGGTCGTCATGAGGGCTCCCTCAGGCCTAGAGCCTCGGGGCTAGGCGGCGAGGGCTGGTACTCCTTGACCCGCGGCGTCTTGATCGAGCAGATTCCCCAACTCGGAAGGCCCGACCACGACACAGGTGTGCCTTGGGCGCTCGACCTCGGCGGCGGTATGCTAAGCTCGGTCGCCCGAGCTCGACCTCGACGACCTCGAGCTCGGCGGGGTCTCGTTGATCCTGGTCCCCCGAGGATCTCGGATCTAGCGATTGACTTGCGATTCTTGGAAGAAGCGGGTCGTGGGGATGACTCGGAGTCGCGGCAAGCCGAGGCGATTCTGGCTGTCTTGATCGCATTAAAACCCACGATCCGCGGTTTTCCCGACCGTTCGTGCGGAAGGGATATAAAGACCAAGGATGCATGAGCTCAAGGACAACGAAGACGACACTCAACACGGCGCTCTGGTAGCTCGGGCTAGAATCACTGCACTTCTTTGAGCGTAAACACCGCTTTGTACACCCACATAACGAGAGTCACCGCCGCAAAGGCGACTTGAAATAGAGCCATTACCTCGACGGAGACTCATGAGCAATAGACCAGAAAACACAAAGCAGAGCACTCGGGCTCGGCTGTAATCATCTCTTTGTACGCACAATTAGTGGATTCCTCGCCTCCGGAGAAGGCGGGCGTAGAAACTATTACCCGCTCGGGGGCTCGAACCGATATAACTTCGTTGTGTCACGCCCTCTGTCGTCTTCCTCCGACCTCTACGCTGCAAGCGCGAACCTCCGGTGAGCAAGCTCGAGTGGGTCCCTTACACACTAACACCCTCTTCACTTTTGCGGTCGAGCGATCCCGATCGTCGACAAGTGCCTTGATTATATTGCTCGATACCCATCGATGTTATCGATAATTTCTTCAAGTGGTATCAATTCTTCGTGAGTTGATCCTAAGTGGTATCAAATTGAGCATTTATTCATCCATATGCTTACAAGTGGTATAATTGAGATTCTTTTCTCCAAGTGGTATCATGGATCTTATTGTTCATTTCTTCTAATGATATCCTTGATTATTTGATCTCCTTTTTAAGTGGTATCATTGAGTTTCTATTTTCTACAAGTGGTATCATTAAGGTCATTGCTCATTCCTTCTAGTGATATCCTTAGTTAAATAAATCTTTTCAAGTGGTATCGTTAAATTCAATTATTTCCTACAAGTGGTATGCTCATTGCCTCTTTGTAGCATTACTCCGATACCCACATTCTTGATTAAGATTTTTCCTCTCAAGTTAACATTGTAAGTTCAACCGCTTAAGAATTCTCTGTGTGAGATTCTTTATGTGTTGAAATACATAAAAGAGGAAAATCTCTTGTTGAGCATTGTTCTTCAACGAAAATTTGAAAATGCTCATCTCTTTTGGATTTTCAAGCAAATTCCTTGAGATTAATTTTACAAGTAGTATCTTATTTCTCAAGTGGTAATTTTTTTTGAGTTCCTCGTTTATCCGATTAGGCAAATTATTGGATTCTTCAAAAGAATCGTGTTAAAAATTTGCAAAGCCTAATAAAATGAGGAGTAAGTTATTTGAATTATTCATTTGAAACTCATTAAAATATTTCAAATAACCCGTGTGATACCCTTCCTTCGTTGTCTTTCATGCATATCTTTACAAGTGGTATCCATAATTGCAAGCGCTTATTCTTCCTTCAAAGTGGTATTCAAAATCCCGAATATGGTCTCTTTTCGAGTTTTCTTCTTTTGGTATTAGGCCATATTTCAAATGAAAACTTGTTTTATTCCTTGTATATCCTTTTCATTTGGGATTTTATTGCCTATTTTTTAATTGGTATCTAAAATCTAAATCATTGCCAAGGTCATTAGTATCCTTTTAAATTCTTGTATGACCTTCATTAGATATGACCCCTGAAAGAAATTGTTCAATGCCAAAAAGGGGAGAATGATTAAAGTAAAAAGGGGGAGAATAATGAAATACAAAGGGAGAATTATTTCTTAAGTTAAATGCCAAAAGGGGGAGATAATGATAAATCTTATTAATGATATATGTTTGCCAAAAAGGGGGAGAATGTTTTTCAAGTTAACCTTTTAGTTTTTCCATTTTTGGTGCTTAATGCCAAAAGGGGGAGAATTAGGAAGCTTAATGTCATTTGGTTTAAAAAGTAAGCTTAACATGATTAAGGGGGAGAATTAATATGCATATGTGTTCAATTAGCTTAAATTCTCTCGATATGTTAGTTTTAATCCAAATGTGCTTATTAAGCTTAGATTTGTCATTAATCACCAAAAAGGGGGAGATTGTAAGTTCAATATTCATTAGTTATGGTTTTGGTGTTAATGACAAATCTAATCTTGTGTTAATGACAAATCTAATATTAAGATTATCCCCTAATGCGATATTTTTATTAATGACAAATCTTATATCGAGACAAACTTGTTTATTTAGAATATCTTTGGTTAGTCTCATCGCATTGAAAAATGGAAAACCCAAGGTATGTATGCGTATTCATCGTAGTATTATTTGCGTACTTTGGAGTCAAGTTAAAGTATGGATATCCCCGTTAACTTAACCACAAAATGTGCATCATGTTTCCCAATCCATATATTACATGGATGCACATATTTAGGGGGAGTTCACACTCTAACTTGAAGAGTCAATTTAAATGATAATTTAAATTGAGTTCATTTGTCTTGATTAAAGAACACTTCATCATGTGTTGATGGTGTTTTGTGATTAATTAAGGACAAATGGATAGCTCTAAAGTATAATTAAGCATGTGTTGCATTATTATACTTAAGACACACATACAATCATTTAATTTGATTTAGGTTGTGCTCAATCGATCTAGAGGCATCCATTATGTGTTAATGGAGTGCAAGAGATGATTGAGACAACCATGCATCTTGGACTAATAAGTTTCATGAGTTATGATTGAGTTAGGTCCAAAGATGGATAAGAACGGGACAAGGACGGCATCATGAGGTGATGAGCGTCAAGAGTGGATCCCGAAGAAAAGAAGAGTGATAATCCCGGGGGAGCTTAAGTGAAGATCATAAAGACCCCAAAGGGGATTGCTTGCGCGGCGGCGAAGGTATAACTAGATAGGCTAAGTACTTTTGTAGTCTTTGAGTCTAAGGTTTTATCGCCGTACTATTAAGAGGGGTTGCCTCTTCGCTTGAGCTTCATCATGTGTTGGTGATCTCAATTCGCGTTCACTCAAAGCTCAAATCTTATTTGATTTGGTTTTTGCATATGGGTTAACCATTTGGCATGTGTTGCAAATGTGTTAAGCCTATGCTTGGTTGTTTTGCATTATGCTCTGATTTGCATGTGTTGCAAAGATGAAAGAGTATATGCATGTAGTTTTCGCATTATGCTTTGATTTGCATGTGTTGCAAATAGGATAAGCCAATGCTTTGGCTTTTGCGTGGAGTTCACTTTTGCATGTGTTGCATTAGTTGAAGCTTCACATTTTGGTTCGCAAAAACTATCTTTCTAAAACCATGAGTTTGCTTGGAGCTAAGTTTTGCATGTGTTGCAAAAGGAGAGAGCTCAAGCACGATTTGGCGTTTGTGTGGTTGTATGGAGCTAGAGGCTTGCATGTGTTGCGAGTAGAGAGCTCATACATGTTGATTTGGTTTTAGTGCGATGTTTGGTTTTAGTAATGCATGGAACTAGAGAATTGCATGTGTTGCAATTAGAGAGTTCATGCATCGTGATTTTATGTTGCTTGGAGCTAGACCTTTGCATGTGTTGCAAAGAGTAATGCTCAAGCATGAAATGATGATTATCGTGTTATTTGCAAAGTCGTTGTGCGAATAAACTGAGGTTTATGAGTCCGGAATCCCGAGAGCATGTGAGTGGGGCTTGCAACGGGTGTTGGCAAGTTGACCGGGTCTTGTGTTGACCTTCACATGGCTAGGGGGATTAATCTCATAAACTCAAGTTTGATTCGCTTAATACGATTTGCGAATAGTTCTTGAGTCAATTGTGAAATGTGTTTTTGCAATTTGGGTTAAATTCTTTGAGCATGAGTTATATTGGTGCAAATGTGTTTTGCACGGGTAATTGATCATGTGTTGATCATTTGATGGCTCAAAGAATGTTGTTTGGGTCTTCGGAGAAAAAGTTTGGGAAGAAACTGGAGTCGGCCTGGCCAAGGGCGGTTGGACCGCCAGAGGGCCGGTCGGACCGGGCATGCATGCGGGCGGTGCGACCGCACGGGTTGCGGTGTGACCGGGTGTGTGTGGTGCGACCATTTGGGCGGCGTGAAATTTCTCCCGTCTTGTAGCGTGTCTTTGGCGGTGCAACGAATTTAGTCGGTCGGACCGGGCACCGTCTTGATCGTCCTTCGCCTCCGACCGGCCGTGCGATGTGAGTTTTCCAGCCGGGTTTTGCTAGGTTTTGTCGGGCGGTTGGACCGGAGGTCGGTATATGGCCGCGCTATCTGGGCGTGTCGCGGTCTTGACCGGATGGAGCTCGGTTTGATTTTTCGAGGAGTGCGTTTTGGGTTTCGCTAGTTTTTGTTGGGCGGTCGGACCGATCGTGGGCGGTCGGACGGGCGCGGTGTGACCGGCCGGAGGCGATCGGACCGGCAAGATGCATTCGGCAGCGCAGCGGTCGTTTTTCCGACCGTTGCCCTGTGAGGGTCGGTCGGACCGGGAGAGGTCCGGTCGGACCGGATTTTCTCTGATTTCGCCCGTTTTGCCCCCAAACGGCTAGTTTTCTTGTGGGAGGCTATAAATACCCCTTGGGGGCTTAGAAGCGAGGGTTGGTCTTTGTGTTTGAGTATTTGGGAGAGGTGTTGCATGTGTTGCACACTCTCATTTGATTCTTGAGCTAAGAGTGAGACTATTTGCATTCGTTGCAATTAGGAAGTGGTTTGGGTACCTCTTGTGCATGTGTTGCACTTGAGGAGGCCTTGTGCATGTGTTGCACTTGGTGATCACCAAAGTGCGCATTCGTTGTGCCCGGTGAGGTTCAAGCGGAGGAGCGGCTTGTTGCTCTTGGAGGTTGCCGACTCCTAGGCAGCGTGAGGCGTCGTCTGGAGCTCTCAAGGTTGTGAGATGCCCGACAAGTTTGTGAAGGTTGGGTTGAGCCTACAGCGCGGCGTGAAAAACCACGACTAGTGGAAAGAGGCGGGTGCTCGGCGGGGCCGTCCGAGTGGTGGGCTAGCCTCAACGTGGACTAGGGGAGGCCAAGCAAGTCTCCAGAACACCACGGAAAAATATCGGTTGTCTCTTGTCTCATTTATATTCAAGCACTTTACATTATTGAATATTTATCAATTGCTTGAATTAGAATTGCTAGTATTATTTAGTTGATCAATTTAGCAATTCTTGTGTAGAGACATAATTTAGATAGTGCACATAGTGAGCCTAGTTGATTTAGGCTTTAATTGTCAAAACCGAGTTTATCGCTTCCTCATTATAAGTGTGTAGGTTTTGACTTAGGGGTGTATTAGAGCGAATTGTTTAGTGAGCGATCGAATTTCGTAAAACGCCTATTCACCCCCCTCTAGGCGCATCCTCGACCCTACACTCACCCGCCGAGGCAGACGCGACATAGCATGGGAGGTGAGTAGCTTGGGAGGTAAGGCGGCCACGGCGTGGGAGGTGAGCGGCTGCGTGGGAGGAGGAGTGGCCGCGCGGGAGGTAGAGCGCAGTAGCTGCAGGAGGGCGAGCACCATGTAGGAGGCGATGCATCATGCGGGAGGGCGAGCGTCGTTTGGGAGGCGGAGCGGTAGTAGTGCCAGGGCAGCTCAGGGCTCATTGCCACGGTGCGAAGGCTCAGTGGCATGACTAGCACGGTGGCTCGGGGGCTCGATGTGGCGCTTGGCGGCTCGGCAACACGACGGCGACGTGGCACCCCGGCGACACGACGGCTCACCATGTAACCCCTATCCTCCTCTCCCACCGCCTTGCCGGTAATGCCTCGTGCCCTCGTCTGCGGCCGTTAAGGTGTGCCCGTGCCCTACGTGTTCTTTGCCATCTTTGGTTTGCACGAGCACGCCCAAGCGGCCGTGCCACCGTGCTCTGATTTCTCGGCGGCATGGCCTAAAGAACAGTGATGTGTTGGCCCGACACGGCCCACTTCGTATCAGGCCGTGCTTTGGGTCGAGCCGTACTGTCGTGCCTCGAGCCGACCCACAAAAGTACGGCCCGAGTGTCCACCTCTACATACAAAAGGCCATGTTACGGGTGGTACTGTGGAAGAGTGTAGGGAGTGGCATAACAAGAGTTTACCTTGAATAGTGTTTTTACGAATTTTTTAAATAATATATATATTTTAAAAAAATTACAGAAATAATATGTCAAAAAAAATTACAAAAATACCCAATAGTCGAAATTCGAAATTGAGACACGTCTTTGTCGCAATTTGGAATTGCGACAAATACATGTCGCAATTCCAAATTGCGATAGAAATCCAGTCGCAATTCCAATTTGCGACGGAGACTTAGTCGCAGTTCCCTCTGTTGCAAATTGGAATAGCGACTTAAATGAATTGAATTTTTTTAAATTTTTTGTAATAATTCAGTTAAATGATTTTTTTACTAATTCATTTATTTAGAATTTGCAAAAATATATTTGATCCTCGATAAATATTACAAGATATTAGACGTGTAATGCTTCTGAGACGAGGGCAATTAGATGTGTATTATTTTTCTTTTGCCAGGGATTAGATGTATATTCAACGTTCTGAGTGGATACCTATTTTATATATAGAATGAAAAGGAATATGCTTGGTGTTAACGTAATTAACACTGGACTGCATCAGCATTCCTATATAGAAAGCAATGTTTCTAGAAAATGCGACATGTCGTAAGACAATGAAGGTGCTACTGGATTGAAGATGCTGCAAACACCAATCTACTTATTTGAAGATGAATGTTTTTTCTGGCATTTAGTTAGAACCAGTGAGGTACATACAATCAAATCATTTGCATCTTTTAAGGCTAAGGTGATCTGTTGGCCTTGATTCGCGATGGCATTAAAATATTTTTAATTTACTATTTCAGTTTCATGGTCGATAGTACTTTACCTAAATGGAAGGCTTGTGTCCGATGTGAGGGCAACCTATCAAATATAATGTATGTACATAAGAAATGTGCAGGTGGTAAGTTTCATTACACATAATGTTTAACTCTTTATATTTATTTTACATATCTGAGATTTACCATCATACAATTTTCAATGTAGATTTAAGATGTGACGATGATGTCCGATTTGTTTATGTTGATACGATCTTTTTTTCTCCTTACTAATTTTTTGTGAAGGGCTCCAAGAGTATGGTACGAGAGTGATAGGATTACAAACTTGGACTCACAAAACATTGCCCTTCATTGTTATTATAAGCCCTTACGAGCATTGCAGTGAAAGTTATTATGATTGCAGTCGAAGTTGTTATGACTGCAATCCAGTTGACATTATGAGCATTGCAGTTATTATGATTTTAGTTATTATGATTCAACATTCTGAGCCCTTGGTTGTTATTATCAGCATTGTAGTCAAAGTTTCCATGTTCTATGTGAAGTGATGATATTTGATTGCCTTTCGGATGTCACAAAAGCGAGGTGGAAGATGGAGATTACGAGAAGCGATTCTAAAATGAGAAGTTCTTGAGAAAATAAGGTATGCCACACTCTTTATTACAACTTAAAACTAGAAGGAGCATAACTTCACGTCTACTGAGTGCATCGAGGCCACTTCCCCTTAGCCCATGCCTCTGGTGGGGCTTCTCTGGCACGACGTGCCCTCTCTCGCTTCCTCTCTCTCTTGGCCTCCTTCTCCTCCGCCTCCTTCCTACGTGCCTCCTCGCGTGCGGCATCACGCTGCTCTTGAAGCTGCCGCCTGAACTCCTCATCCCGGTTGGCTTGATCGAGGAGCCTTTAGTCTTCGGGATCGATCTCCACGTCAAACCACTGCTCAAATTCACATAGTGGTGGAGGCGATTGCATGAAACATATATTAGCAAAGTTACATGTAGAAATATTACAAAACACGTATGATTGTTACCAGCTGGCGAATTCTCAGGTTCTTCTACGGCGGGTCGAAGGCGTAGTTGCGGCATATCCAATACCTCCTCTTCCAAGTTGTGATTTCCCAAGAGCAGACAAGCCTGCAAGGATCTCCGCACAGACACATCGGTGGGACGGCCCCGTGAGGTACAAAGAGGTCCTGGTACGCGATGTTGCACGACCAGGCCGAAACACCTCCCTCTTCCTTCGCTTTCCCCTTCCCCTTAGCACTTGCACGCCTCGGCATTCTTTTGTCCCTCTCTTTTTTTTCTCTTCTCCTTCCCTTCTCTCTTCTTTTCTCTCTTCTCTCATTTATGCGTTTACTCTTAGTCTCGCTCGATGACAAGGAAGGCAGGCGGGTGGTATAAAGGGCAGGTATCACCCTTATATAGGGTTGGGCGCGCTGCATTTGTCGTCCATCAACAACCGAGTTATTATGTAACGTGCGTGCTGTCACATCAATCTGAGAAAGGTGACATCAGCGTCTTTGTCACATCGATCTAACCAAGGCGATAGCGATGTCTTGTCACATCGCCTTAGCAGCGAAGGTGATAGCGGTCTTGTTGTCACATCGGTTGACAAAGTTGATAGCAGCGTGCTGTCACATCGCACTGCCAAAAGGTGATAGCAGCGTGCTGTCACATAAGTCTGAGAAAGGTGATACCAGCGTGCTGTCACATCGCACTGAGAAAGTTGTTGTCTGCGCCATCCAATTGACATGACAAAGGCGATGGTCTTGCTTTACGTAATTAGCCACGAAAAAAAGCGGTAGAGAGTGTTGTCACTTCGCTCCAAGGTCTAGTGTTGGATATTTTAATACAAGGCAGTAACAATCAATTATATGGAAAACATCTCGGATGAAAACCAAATATCACGGGAATAGCTTGAAAACACTCATAGAGCCATCCCTAACTAATGCATAAAGAATGGTTAAAATATCCCGCAAAGTGCAGTCGCAAACTAGAAGCAAAAAGCAGGGCATTAAGCATACAACTTAAATCAACAAGCGTTTTTGGTGATCATAAACTACCTTAGACAAATGCAAAATTATAAAGAATGGCCCAGTGACACCCTCCGTAATATATACTACCATAATCTATAAAAATATATTATTTATAACTTACTTTGCATATGAATCCAATCACAATAAAAACCCTAAGTGATCACAAGCTGTACTAAATCTATATCACTCAAGCTTTTTGGCAACTCGTGTAAAAGCAAATTTTGAGGGAATTGATTCAGAAACACACTTTAGTATATGGACAACCAAGTTATAGAAAAGTTTCCAAATTACAACTTGCTTATCATGTAAAAACCGATAGCGCAAGCACCCTAAATGATAATGTTGCTGGGGCCGTATTATATGAATATTTGAGTTTACAAGCTTTAACGAAAGTACCTGCAACACAAGAATCACCATATAATCATGTAGCAGCAACCAAAACCCATAGATTTCGAATGAACAAATTGGATGAACTGATATCGTAATAGAACATAACGTAATGAAATAAAGTACCATACCTGAATTTGCTACATAATCTTAGAAAAAAATTATGTACAATACATCTAGTATGAAAGGAAAAAACCTAACTATGACTCCTACGCGGTGCTACTCCTCGTGTGGTCCCGGTGTAACATCCCAAAATTTGGTTCATTTTGAATTTAATAAGCTATTTTGAATTTTTGAGAATTTTTGGAGTTTATTTGGATTTAATTAGAATTTCTGGAATTTAACCCTTCTTTGGAAATTAATTAAATAATGAATAAGTTTTTGAAAAATATAAATGAAATTATTTTATTTGAGTCCAAAATGTTCCAAAATATTTTCTGGAATTTTTCTAGAATTTTTCTGATATTTTACAAGCCCCAAATGATTTATTTAAATTTCTAGAATTATTTTTATTCAAAAACCTGGGAAAAATCGATGAACAGTGTTGGACCGAGCCCATTACTATGCCGACGTCAGCCCAAAACCAAGGAAACCTAATCGCCCGTGATCGGTGACCGTTGGATTAGGATCGGTTGGTTCCGAGGGGGCCACGTCGCTTGTGCCGATGGTAGTTGATTAGGCGCGGCGTGTACGCTTAAGTTGCGCCACGTCGCTGGCTACCATTTCGTGCTTGCCGCCACCAGCGTTCTGATCGAAATTGCGAGCGCCATTAACGTGGCGTGTTTATTCTCCGCCTTCATCACTGGCGTCGTGAAGACCGCTCCTTTCGCTTCATTTGAGCTCCTCATGCCTCCCAAGACACCGTAAGCGCCCACACGGTGGCGAAGTCCGAGACCTTTCGCGTGTTTGCGCCGCCGTTCACTCTCCGCCGTGTTGGAGGTTGTCACCGAAGTTCCTCGCCGCAGCGTCGACTCGTCTGCTTTCGTGTCGCAGGGAAGCCCCGCGGCCCGCGTTGCGTTGCGTCGTCTTCTTCCTCTCCGGCAAGAACCGCATCGTCGAGCCATCGCCGCTACCTCGAGCTTCGCTTGCCGTCAGATCTTCGTTCAACGTTCCAGATTTGTCCACGTCGTCACGACAACAGTAAACCTCATCTTCACTTTTTAGCCATTGGATCTAATCAACGGTTTAGGTTGCATCGCCTAGATCTGTGTTAGTTTAATCTCAGCCGTTAAATCTAGATCGTAGTGTATTTATTTTGCCGCGTCGCGTAATTGCCATAGCCGTCGGATGCACACCAGTCGTCTTGTATCGTGCCGCGTGTCGCGCTGCAGTAAGCCGGAGTCGAATCGCCTTGGCTCATCTCGGCCGTTCATTTTGAACTGAGCGAACGAGGTCGCCAGTCTGTGAGCCGATCCCATGTTGTGCGCGTGTCGCGGTGGAACCAAAGAATCAGCTGCCGATTCTGCCGGCGTCGCCCGGATTAATTGTAGTCGTCCGTCGAGATCCGATGGTCATAATGAAGACACGTGTTGGCTTCGGGGTAGATTTGAATCGAAACGTCGCTTCAATCTCGGCCGTTCATTTTGAATCGGACGATCGAGATTGAATCGAGACTCGGTTAATAGTTTAGCGCCGCGTGTCGCATCCAGATCGTGCCACGTGTCATGATGACGTCAGCAGCTGACGTCATCAGTGGGACCCACATGTCAGTCGTGGTACTGTGGATGTTGATGTCATCCGTGACGTCATCAGTGGGGCCCATGTGTCGATGGAAATCTTGTTAGTAGGCCGAGTTCACGGTGGACCAAACCCGAACGGTAGACCAAGTCTATGGACCGGCTGACGTCATGCTTGCGCAATAATTCGATTTTCTTTTAGAAAAATAATTCGGTGGAAATTCAATTCGGTGATGACGTCATGCTGATGTCATATTTCCGAATTTCCCATATAGAAATAAATAAAGAAATTCGGTTTATTCTTTTTAATTGATTTTTAAACTTCAAATGACTATAACTTTTGCGTTTTAACTCCGATTTGAGTAATTCCAATTTCTAAAAATTTGTAAAATCAAGATCTATTTATTGGTGAATTTTATGTAATTTTTAGAGTTGATTTTGCTCTCTATAAATTATGTTTATTGTGTGTATATTTATTTCGAGTAGATGTTGATTTGCCGGAGAGCTTCGAGGGGGAATTTCTAGCGCAAGACCAAGCTCTAGATCAGTATCAGCCACTGTTTGAAGGCAAGCTATGCGTTGATCATTTTGGTCCTAAGTTTTAAAATGTATTTTGATTCAAACTATGCATGCTAAATTAATTAAAAATAGATTTAATTAATTTGGGTAAATTAGTTAATCAACCTATCTGTTATTGCCACCTTAACTGTAATATTTGTATGCCATGATTCATTTGTTGCCTAAGTGATAATAATAGTTGAATGTAATGATATGCCAACACAGGAGGCTAGACCGTGAATAGTTGCTTAGCTTTGCATATATCGTGAATGATCTTTTAAAAATACATAAGCAATATTGACTTAAGAAATAATGAATGAATTTTGGTAAATGGTGGAATGTGGTTGGTGATGACATTGAAATGTGGAGACTTGTGTGGTTCTACATGGAGGTTGAATTACTAGCATGTGTTGCACCGTAAATTAATCTGGGGTGGGAAATGTTTTAGACTGAGGCAAGTGGGCCGAGGCTTTGTGCAGGAGGCTTTGTGTGGCAAATGAGGTGGCTGTGTGCCAAACTTTTGGGAAAAAGGAAGTCTTGCCTTGGTTAGTTAAGGACTTAACCTTGTAAGCCTTTGAACTGAGTCATTCATTCAACCTAGGGGTGGCAATTGTACTCGCGGGTTTGGGTACCCGCGGGTTTTACACCCGATCGGATCAGATTCGGGTTTTAATTTTTACCCGCGGGTTCTTCGGGTCAGGTACCCGAAATGGGTTCGGGTCGGGTTCGGGTTTTAATTTTCACTCATGGTACCATTGGGTACGAAATACCATATATACCCATTGGGTACCCGTCGGGTTCGGGTACCCATGGGGTTTGGGGTCGGGTTTCGTATCCGTCGGGTTTGATTCGGGTTTTTGGGTTCGGGTTTCTTGTCGGGTCAGGTTTTGCAAAACCCACACCCGATCCAACCTATTGCCACCTGTATTACACAAACCCGTTAGGTACCCGTCGGATTTTGGGTGCCCGCCGGGTTCGAGTATAGGTTTTTACCCGATATGGTATTCGGGTTCGGGTCGGGTATTTCAATTCGGGTTTCGGGTCGGGTTTTGTAAAACCCGCACCCGACCCGACCCGTTGCCATCTCTAATATAATCACATGTCTGGTATGGGATAGTCCTAGTTGAGTATGATTCTGAAGTCTTAGCATATGAGACCTCAGGTGGGTTTTGGTAACTGTGGATGTGGAAAGAAGGGTGTAGTGTTTACCGGATCGGTCTTACATCTCTTCAGCGGTATATGTTGGCCTCATGCTTTACGCTCTGTGTGAGGAAGAGCGATGGGAACTATATTGGGAGAATGCGATCGAGGATGGAAGTTTGGAAAGACTTTGTTATGGTTACTACTTTGAGTGGTGTTTAACTATATCGTGTGGGTAAAGTGTATAACCTCTGCAGAGTGTGCAAACTATTGAATATTTGTGTTCATGGTATTGAACATTACTCGGGGATTCTGATTGAGGTTAGATCTTTGAAAATAAAATGGGAATGAATGGCTGTGTGCCAGGGATAATTGTGAAATTTGACTCAGGACTGTGTGTCAAAAATATGTGGAAAAACAATTTGAGAAACTTATTATATATGGTTTTGCTGCTTTCCATCTAAATAAATAGTAAGTTAAAATATTGATGCAATGCAAAATAACCAATTGAGCCATTCCTTTGTAACAAGCCATACATATAGTAATAGAACTGCATTCTATGCATGACTTGTTGAGTACGGTGTGTACTCACCCTTGCGAACAACAATTTACCAGAGGAGGAGTCTACGCCTGTTTGGGAAGAGGAGTTTGTCGAGGAGCCAGAGAACTAGGGACTAGGGAGCAAGCCTCGTCAGATGCCTATGGCAAAGTGATGAGTCACCACGATGTTTTCTTTTCCACTGTTACTTTCCTGATACTTTGAATAATGTAAGCCCTGTGTGGCAAACTATTGTAAGGATACCATAAGGTCGTGCAACTCATTTATATACATGTTTGAAGTACTTTATTATTATTCATTGTGTATGATTGTGGTACTTTAACCTGTTTGCTTTGTGTGCACTAAGCGTGATCTGGACTAGTCTGAGAATATCTGAGAGGTCGGATTTGTAGATTTGGGTCCCGACACGGGCCTCCTATGGTATGTTGCACATGCCTAGAGTCGTCGGTGGTCAGAACTGTCACGCAGTACTCCTAGCGGTAATCTTTGGTCTTGAAGAATGTGAACATCGTGTGATGGGTGGCTCGGACCGGCACATCGGCGAGCTGCGAGGGGCCAAGGACCGCACCGTCATTTGCTTATGAGGATCTCTGAAGAAGTCAAGTCGACATCGTCGAGTGGAAGAACTCAGCGAGGTGCTCGCTTTGCTCACAGTCTTTGGATAGGCTACTGTTGATAAAGTTTTCATGTTAGTACATCACATAACATTAAGATCATAAAAGATAAAAAGACGGCGTGGTATACTGCAGATCAAAGGCGTCTGATCACGGAGCGCCAACTAGATCCCCCTAGGATGTGAGGAGGGGGGCCGCCTGCGTGCGTGGTGTGGCAGCTGTGGCCTGTGGCACGTGTCTAGGGGTGGAAATCGAGCCCAATCCTCGTTTTTTTCCAACTTTTTTCGAAATTGACATAGCTTGATTTAATATTATTTTATCTATAATTTGGATGTATTTTTAGAATCGAGCCATGAGCCGAGAGGCGAGCAAAATCTAATTTCTTTCAAAATTGACTCATTTCAATATTTAACCAATAAATGAGTGTAATTGGAGCAATTTTGAACGAGCCAACGAGCCTCACCAATGAGCTTTTTTTCCAGCCCTACACGTGTCAACCCCGTACAGCGAAGGCACATCCATGAACCGGTACGACGTTGTCGTCCCTAGGCCTCTGCCTGCGTAAAATTTGGACGATCGCGGGCGGCTCTTTGGGCGTACCTGCTGGCGTCCCTCTCAGGTAGTTCATCGTGACCTCGAGCCTATCCCCCTGGCCTGTTCGTGCCAACAGTGCATCCACCTCGTCTATGGTCTCCCTAGCAAGGTCGCTCTGCACTGCAATTGAAATCTTTGCTTAGATTCGTACAATTCTGATAACGATATATTGGAAGGCATGTGAAAGAAATCTTGACCGTCGGTGAAACACTAAGTCCATTTGGGTGGGATAGGTGTCGCTACGGAGGGCTCGTGCCTCGGAGGCGAGTCAACGACACGCTGCAGCGAACTGCGTGTCGCGGTGCGAACCATCGGATGTACTCGTCGTACGTGCCAGGGTCGTACGGGGCAGCCTCCTCATGAACGTTCGCCAACGCCTGCGCCCACTACTGAGCATGAGGGATCATACGTGCCGCCCCGGTAGCGGCACCAAGCGTACCGCTGCGTGTGACCTGCATGAGAACATGAGCAATGGCGTTAGTAGCGCAAACATCACAAAAATAATGCAAGCTGAAATAGACATAGAAGAGCACTTACATGTGCGCGTGAGGTGGGACCACCTCACCAGTGGGGATGGGAAGACTGAAATTGAAGCGCCTCATGACGCGGTGCAGGCGTACATCTCGATGTCGCCGTCGAAACTCAGGTGGCGCCGTGTGAACCAAAAGGTGGCGTCATGGGTGCCTTTGCAAGGAAGGCCGTGATGTGCTAAGCCTGACTACCGGCTTGGGAGGTAAGGGCGCGGATAATGGCGATCATCATCATTTGGTCGAACATCGCTACGTGCGGGCTATGAAGCGTGTGGCGTCCGCAGCGTGTACATCGGCTACAAAAAAGTAATGGTAAAGTTAGAGAAAAAAATTTGAACAAAATTTAAATTATTGCATAACTCATGGTAAAGTTCATTTTACTAACCCGTCGGCGGCACCACAATGTCCCCATGGTAGGACGGTCGATGTCATCCCCGGGGGCGCCGTAGAACTCAGCTCCGTAGGGTCCTAGATCCATGTGCGGCTAGCCAATCTGGAACCTCTCAAAAGACCACAGCTGAAGTAGCAGAGGACATCCCGTGAGAATGGACCGATCCCCACTCGGCGACAGCGAATCGCAAAAGGCCCCGATGCGTCGCCTAGCTTGGTAGGTCCCCACGCTAGCTACGAGATCTCCTCGATCTCGGCATCTGCGATCGACCTCACGTACTGGATCATGTGCTTGTCGACGGTGTCCTCGTGGGAGGAGCTGAGCGAGAACCAGTAGAAGAACCTGGCAGTGCGCCTCAAAGTGGCAACTAACAACGTACTTCCTTGCTCCGTTTGCCATCCTCTCGAGCTACAAAAAAGTAATGGTCAGTTTCACAACTTTAAGACATAATGAACTAAAATTTATATAAAGTTAATGTCACTTACGTAAAACTGTATCAGCCACTTCTGCGTCAGACCGTGCTTAGAAGCGAAAGGTGTGTAGATCCTTTGTCAGCTGGCGGAAGACGTCGTAAACAGGCTAGGAGCTCTGTCTGCCACTCTGGGTGGACGCCCTTAGGCACTACCGCGTCCCCGGTGCAAGGTAGGCCAAGAAGGTAGCTCACGTCCTCCAGTGTGGGTGCCATCTCACCGCACGGGAGGTGAAAGGTGTGCGTCTCCGGGCGCCAGCGATCTGCCAAAGCGGTAAGCAAGCTCCTGTCATACGGGAACCTCCTAGAGGCACCACGCCCGTCCTGCGCATCGGCCTCAGTCGCCTCCACCATCTGTGCTATGGACAGTAGCCCTGCCGCTCTCAGCCTGTAGGAAGATATTTTCATAACTATTAGTTCAAATGAACAATATTTAGTAAAGGAAGTGCAGGAAAAGTGCACGAACACAGGAACCCATCGAGAAGTCGACGCCATGCCCTCATCGGGGTCCGCAAGTGAAGGGCACTAAGCTCGAACGGTGGCTCCCCCTCTGGAGGTGGCAAGGTGGCCAAGCGACTCCGATGAGTCACGTCGATCACTGGGTCCAGCAACTCGTACTCCCTGTCCATCGCCATACCTGCAATTGAATAAAATAACATTAGTACAAAATTAAATGAACAATTAAATTGATGCAGTGATTACAAATAGAATTTGAATACAAGCTACTACACTTTACAATCCAAAAACGCTAACAACTAGAATGCGATAATGACACATCCAACGAACATACATATTCGAACCAAATAGAATTCGGTAATAATACATCCAACATCCATACAGGCATTACACATCATATGACCATAAATGCATTATAAATAGGAATTTGACATATCACATTGACATGCGACCTAACAACATATCACGGAGCAGTACAACAATTTCACGGCCTCACAGGCTGTTGGGCAATACTTGAAAAGAGTGTCCCATCTCTTTACAAATGGAGCATTTCTTGACGATGCCCTTTACATGGCGTCCATGTCGTTCCTTATCGTCTTGTTTGTCCGTAAGCCCACGCTCTTGAGCACTGGCGACATCGAGGAACCCACGTGTATCCTCCATCTCACGATGCTCGTGAACAAACCCACCACTCGAAAGTCGTATATTTCTCCGCTCCAAGTTGCCGTCATCGCTTCTTTATTGAAAAACTGCGACAAGAATATACCTAGATCCATCACGGTTGTCGGCGAGAAGCCATTACGTCACGCGAGCATGGCTTGTGTAGCGGTAGCGAGCTTATTGCGAGTGCATACACATGTTTCTTGATGTAGAATGCATTAAATTGAGCAATTTCACCGGTTCGTCCCACGTCCTACTTTCTCTTTGCATAGTACCTCGAAACGAAGCTCCCTTGTATCCATTTTCAATGCTCTATGCATCTTCCCCTTTTTTCCTTTCTCCTCCATGTACATACAGATCACCTCCGAGTATTTCATATCAGGATTACTCATGTGGGCTATCGCTCTAGCATGACGATCCACAAAGTACTTCACAACACCACGAAGAACACCCTCCACTATAGCAACAAGAGGAAGGGGTCTCGGTCCTCGCATGACCCGAGTTGTAAACCTCAGCCAAGTTAGTCATCATAACCCCATCTAGGGCACCATCGGTGTCGTAAAATGTCCCATTTACACTAGGCTCATGCTCTATCCATTTGGAGAAGCATTTCGTCAATCTTCCATTCCTCAGGACCAAGTCACGGAGGGTCCATCAAATAACACTTTCGATTACTCTTTGGGGCTTCCTCTGTGTTAGGAATCGGCCTCTTCGTTGCCTCTACAGTATGCCTCGATGTTAGCTCGTCCAACTTCTTCCATAGTGCATCAAACTTTCTCTGTTGGGTCTGGTCGCACAACCTCTTAAAAAGCTTTAAGGTCCTTGTTCTTAAAGCGCTTGTAGAAGTTAGCACCTATGTGTCGTTTGCATGACCTACTTATATATCGAGCCATGGATGTGTTTCTTCTGCGCCTTTCTGGCTGCCTGACGACCGCCTTCAACGGCAGGGGTGCCGATGGTGTATAACACAAGCCTAGGGCCGATCCACAACCCCAACTTTCACGTTCCTCGAAACGAGAGCCGACTTTCGTGTTCTCACCCTCCAAGAATGCAAGTGCTACTAGAAGAACACGATTATTCTTGGCGTCATTGGCGTCCCTTGACCGGCCGGCCGCGATCAACAGGATCCCCATGCTCAGGAGGCCCCAGCCTAACACAGGGTGCTGGTAGGCGCTCGACCTAAGCCTTGATTGGACAGCTGCGGCCCCCTTCGACCTCGAGCTCAGGCGGACCCTTGTTCGAGTGTGGTTCACCCTTGGATTTCGGATCAAGCGTTTGGCCGGCGGTTGCCCAAAGCGCGGGGTCGTGGGGTAGGAAGCAGTGCATGTAACAAGTTGAGCGATCATTGCCGACCCTCCGCGTGCACAAAGGCCACTTCGAGAATCTCTCTGTCCGATTCGCGTGCGAAGGAGGTATAAAGACCAAGGAAGCAGGATCCTTTAGGAGAGCGAAGACAACGCACAACACGCCATAGCTCGAGCTTTGACATAGCCATTATTAACACTTGAGTCACGTAACACATCCTTATACTCGAGAATAGCCAAGAAAAGCGCATAAAGCGGCCGGAGTAAAGTTTATTACCTCCACGGGGCTCGAACGATATAAATCTCGATCTCCGCTCGTTGGCGTCTTGCTCAAACCATAATCACGTCTCGCTTTTCCTCCGTTTGAGCGAAGCATTTGCGAGTCGTATCACATCGACCCCCATCTCTTTTCTTGCGGTTGGCGATCCGATCGTCGACAATTTGGCGCCCGTGGGGCGATTGCCGCTTATTCGCGAGAACGACATCAAGTCGAGCATGGCGCACTTCGTCGACGGATTTTCCTCAAGCATGGATTGAGACACGGACTCCGACTCTGTGTCCTGTTTTCACCTTCGCCACCGCCACTCAAGCATCACGTTACGATGGCGGGCCAAGCAGCGGAGAAATCACGGATGACCATGATCCGCAGACCCGAAACGCCGCCCGAATGGTGCATGTCGCCATTAACCAAGCCATAACCGCCCTCGTGAAACCCGAGAGGGCAGCCGTCTTACAGACCACCGGACTCCTCCCGCGAGGCGCCTCCAGCCTTCTCGCCGGTCATGGTGACCCCAATAAGGCGAGTCGGAGCTCTTTGGCGAGCCCTGGCCGAAGACCTCGTCGAGCTGCGGCAAGGGCGTCCCTCCGCACGAAGTCGGCGCACTCGAGACCCGCTCCCGAAAAAGCCATGGCAACCACGTCCGCGCCGTCGCCGCATGACCTTCCGGGCGCCTCCGTATGAGCACTAACCCCGAGCGGCGGCGGGCTCGGGGCGGGGCTTCTGTGCAGACGCCGGTGTCTGCGAGGCACGTGCGCAAGGTCGGGACCGAGAGCCAAGCCACACAAACTCGGTCGGCCGCGTGGTCTGCGGACCTCTCCGGGCGTTCGCGGCGAGCCGCAGGTCCGGGATCGCTGCGTTACCTACGGTGATTCCGTGCGGCACCGTGGTCGTTCCCAGAAGGTCGGTCGCCGAGGCGACCTCGACTCGAATCCGGCGATGGCGAGACCTTGTCGGTGATGACCACACCGTACAAGCCTTTTGTCGGCCTCTGGTACGCATGGCGTACTCTAACGGCTGCGTCGCGTGGCGGTGGCGGCTCGGTTCAAGCCCGCGTGATCGAGCATTTTGTGGGACCAAGAACCGGCGAATTCTGTCCATCTACTCGTAGCTATCTTGGCGGCGGGGTAACGAAACTTGTCATGGCCAATTACCTCCGGCAAAGTCTGGAGCGGTGCAGCGGACTTGGCTCTTCAACGAAACACTGGTTCCTTCAGTGTAAATGGCGCCAAATCCGTAAGCATTCGCCGCAACTTCAGAGTTATTCTGGCGCCCGAGGGAGAAGGACTGGATCGTGTCATCGAGGCAAACGATGCAGCTGCGTGATTTCGATGCGGTGATTCATCGCACGAGGAACTGATTTGAGCATCTCCGACGGCCGTCATTAAAGCTTTCAAGTTTGGTGTCGCGATCGGCGCCTTACAAGACACGGAGATCACCTCGCGGCTCGGCGTCAACAAGCTTTCGCATGGCGGAGGCAGATGCAGCAGACCTTGACGCAACGCCATCCCTTTGGAATCGCGACTCGACCAAGGTAAGCTTGGTCTAAAGCAGACGAGGCGGCCCATCCAACTCAGGGGCCGACCACGCGCACGACCGCCAAGAAGCGGAAGTGCGATCGCAGGGCGCGGAGGTCTGCTGTGGGTGATCGTTTGGCGGATGGCCAATGAGGTCCTTGAGTCGAGATCGGGCTCGGGAGGGCTCAAGCCTCGCCAGGGCGACCCAGACCTCGCCCGGCAGAACCCGGCCCAGAGGGCCCGGCGACTGGGCCTGGGCAGCGGCGCCTTCGGCCATGAGGGCCGAGCGCCGGGATATGATGAAACAAAGTTACACTGTTTCATAGGGCGGCGGCCCACGATCTGTGGACTGCGAGGCTTGGCGAGAGCAAGTTGGAGGCCTTCTATGATGGACGAGTGAGATGCGCGTACTCCGGCGGCGGCGACCAACTTTGGTGGGGTGAGCGCAGCCGCGAACCTGACAGCGTCGATTTGGAGTTCAGCGATAGCGGCCGGATCGATGTCATCTTCGGGCTCGTCGGCTTACAGACGAAGCCGAGGTCAAGGCCGCCCGCGAACCATCTACAGTGTGGCTGGGAAGCCCATCGAGCGACCACGCAAGTGGGCGGAGCCACCATCACGTTCTCCCAAGAGGATGCTCTCGGTATGTCTCGAGACACGAAGACCGCCTTAGTCGTGACCCGACCATCGGCAATCGCGGTTGCGGCGTCATGGTCGGCAATGGCGGCTCTCTTAACTTCTTTGCGGCGGGAGCTCTTGATGGGATCTGATTCCCGGTCGAAGGTCAAGAGCATCGCCATACCCTTCTTCGGGATTGTCCGGAGCTCGACCATCCCCTAGGGCGGTGGTCTTGCGGTTACCTTCAGCATGACTCGGACAACTTCCGCGATTTGGTCACCTTTGAGGTGGTCGAGGGAGACCTCCGTACGCGCCATCCTTAGGCGGCCCGCCTTAGTCAAATTCATGGCGGCCAACCATTATAGCCATCGATGCATGGTCGCTGGCCCCAATGGCATCATCACGCGTGCGAAGCGTCTGCGAAGCGGCACATGGATGTGAGACCAAGGCCTTGGCTCTCGGCGGACATCTTGCCCCAGGAGGCGACGGATTTAAGAGCGCCTTGACGGCAATCCAACCCGGTGGGGCGACGAGGACCGTGCCGCTCGGCGCGAGCGACCGCCAAGTGCATCCACATCTCGGTCGGCCGAGTTCCAAATAGAACTCGAGCTAAATCACCTCCTCGCGCCAACAAGGGTATATTAAGCAGGAACCCGCGGACATGCGGCGTTCGAGAGGTGATCGAGCACAAGTTCTGGTGAGATCCAGCTCTCGACACATGCGCCCGAAGCTCGTCGCTTCTCCCGAGAGAAGGTCGCGGTCATCAAGGAGAACCTTGGCAAGCTCTGAAGGCCGGTTTCATCCGTGAGTTGACTACTCAGTGGTGGCCAACCGGTCATCGTCCAAAGAAGGGCGGAAAGTGGAGAATGTCACGTCGATCATACGGGGTTGAACTCGGCTTTGCCCGAAGGACAACTTCCCTCTCCAGCGCATCGACGGATCGTCGACTCCACCGCTGACGCCAAAATGCTAAGCTTTTGGGCGCTTACTCGAGATACCACGAGATCAAAGTGGCGGTTGGCAGCGAGGCAGGCGGCCTTCATCACGCGCCATTTGGCACCTATTGCTATCTGACCATGTCGTTTGGTACCTGCGCAATCGAGGCCATGTTCAGCGTCGATGACCAAGACATTGAGCCCACGGTCGGGCGGAACCTTGAAGTCTACGTGGGCGACATCATCGTCAAGAGCCCCTCGGCGACCGTTCGCGACCTCGAGAAACCTTTGCCAACTGAGCAGGCACAAGATAAAGCTCAACCCAGAAAGTGCGTGTTGGCGCGACGTCGGGAAAGGTGCTCGGCTACATGATCGGGGCTCGGGGTCGGCGGCAGGAGAAAAATCGAGGCGGCAGAAGATGGCTCCCCGACCTCAATCAGCGGTGCGAGCCTCACCGGCCACATGGCGCCCTCGCCGAGTTCATTTCGAGGCTCGTGGCGGGCTCCCATTCTTCAAACTCTGCGCAAGGGGGGCCAGTGGACTCGAGGTGCTGCGGTCCTTTGATGAGTGAAGGTATACTGTCGTCCCCACCCTCCCTAGCATACAACTTTGGCGAGAAGTTGCTCTATCTCGCGGCCACCACCCTGTTGTCGATTGCGTCCCGGTGGCGGAGCAGAGTCTCAATGACACCCAATTTATTCGTCGTGAGTCTTGCACGGCCCGAAGGGCGCTACCACAGTCTGAAGGCTGGCTTATGCTCTTCTCATGGCGTCAGCGCAAGCTCGGCACTATTTTGAGGCGCATTAAGTGGTCGTTCGAGCAACTTCCTTCGGGGACATCTTGCGAAACCAGACGGCGGGCGTATCGCCAAATGGGCCATGGAGCTGGCGGTGTTAAGCGTCGGTCGTGGCTCGAACGGCCATAAAGTCGCAAGTGCTCGCCGACTTCATGGTCGGCGCTCGGGGGCTGGGATCCTTATCCTTACCCCGCGCGGCGACCAGTTAAGGTATGTGTTCGATTTGGGTTTCCAGCGACCAACAATGTAGCAGAGTATGAGGCCCTCCTGGCGGGCTTACGAGCTTGCAAAGCATTGGGCGTCGCCGGCTGTACGTGAAAGGCGACTCGGCTCGTCATCAACGGTTCAACAAGGACTACCAATGCTCGGGGGACTCGATGGCAAAGTACCTCGCCGAGGTGCGCAAGATGGAGAAGTGGTTCAGAACACGGAGCTCAAGCACATTCCGGGAGGGACAACTCGGTAGCGGACTTCCTCTCCAAGCTCAGCTCCTCGGCGGCGATATCCCCGGCGTCATCACAGAGCGGCTGGCGGCCGCCGATCTCGATCAAGAGGTCCTACTACGGCGTGGTCGAAGGTATCCCCTCCTGGGCCGAACCCATCCACAATTTCCTTGCTAGGGGCAACCTGCCACCCGACCCTGCCGAGAGGAGCAGGACCAAACGACGAGCAAGCTTGTACACGCTCGTGGATGGCACACTCTATAGACGGAATGTATCCGGCATTCTGACTCGGCGCATCTCTGCGGAGGAGGGTAAGTACCTATTGAGTGACATTCACTCAGGCCTCTGTGGAGCTCATTCTTACGTCTGCAGGGGACGATGGTCGGCAAGGCCTTCGCATGGGGTATTATTGGCGGCGGCGCTACAAGATGCTCGTGATATCGTCCGACCGCCGAGCATGCGGTTCCACGCCCGAAATCGCACCAGTGCATCTATCGCCCTTGAGACCATCGCTGCGCTGGCCTTTCTCGACACATTTGGATATCGCCAGCCCTTTCCTCGGCGGTCGGGGAAGAAGTTTACGTTACGTAGCCAATCGACACCTCCACCACCGTTAAATATCCGTACGAGGCCGGAGATCAAGAGCCCGGTGTCGTGTCATCAAGGCACAGCATTACGTTTCCGCCCGGGCCTCGACCTCGAAGAACTTTGGGAATCGGTCTGGCTATAGAGACTCAAGGTCGGCCCACATACAGCCACGACCTTAAGCCTCGGTGGCTGGGCGACAGTGGGCGTCCTTGACCGGCCGGGCGCTTCCAGCAGGATCCCCATGCTCGGAGGCCCGACCCGACTGACCAGTGCGGTAAAGCGCTTTCGACCTAAAGCATCGCTGGACAGACCGAGCACGGCCCCGTTCGACCTCGAGCTCGGGCGGGCCCTTGTTTGGAGCTGTGGTTCACCCTTGGATTTCGGATCAAGCATTTGACCGGCGGTTGCCCAAGGCGCGGGTCGTGGGGTAGGGCAGTACGTGCAACAAGTTGAAGCGATCATTGCCCGACCCTCAGCGTGCCACGAAGGCCACTTCAGGAATCTCTCCGTCCGTTGCGTCTGAAGGAGGTATAAAGACCAAGAAGCAGTCCTTTAGGAGAGGCGAAGACAACGCACAACACGCCATAGCTCGAGCTTTGACATAGCCATTGTTAACACTTGGTGTAACACATCCTTGTACTCGGGAATAGCCAAGAAAAGCGCATAAAGCTGGCCGGAATAAATTTATTACCTCCACGAGGGCTCGAACCGATATAAATCTCGATCTCCCACTTTCGTTGGCGTCTTGCTCGACCATAATCACGTCTCGCTTTTCCTCCGTTTGAGCGGCGCTACTCGAATCGTATCACGCCGACCCCATCTCTTTTCTTGCGGTTGGCGATCCCGATCGTCAACAGTTGCCATCAACTCCTATGGCAGTCAATATCTGACCTTTGTACTTTCCAGTAAAAAATGTCCCATCAACACATAACAACGGACGGCAATGTCTAAACGCGTTGACACATGTACCGAAAGCAAAGAATGCATTTGAAGTACCATCTTCCCCGAAGCCTCTGAGGAGCAGCTCACAAATATCGACATAAGTTCGAATTTCTTTCCTTGATCACCTCAAGCATACACGGTAGGTTACGATACAAGTCTTCGAATGTACCAAATCTAGTTTCCAAAGCCTTCTGCTTCGCTCTCCATACTTTGGCATAACTTATGGTGTACTGAAACCTCTGCTCTATTGCAAGTATGATGGGACGTGGCTCTAAATCCAAGTTGCCCACAATCTCCCCATACATTGCATTTGCAACAAAACCTGAAGATATGTTTCTATGCGATTGGGTAGACTCCATAAGTACGCATGTATGTGGGACGACTATAAAACACTTCCAAACGGTATCACATTTAGGCTGGTATGCATGCACGCCATTGGCAACCCTCCATCGGCATCGACATCATCGTCCGTGATGCGACCAACCTTAAAGGTTCTCTGACGACCTTGCCCATCTTTATCCTTTGCTTCTGAACCTCATACTTATTCTTGTAAATAGCACCTTGCCTCACCTCATTCCTATCTGACTGCCACGGGAAGTGTTCACCCTCGTTAACCACCAATCTATCGAATTAACATGCATCCCACTTCGTAGGGAAATACTCTTCGTCGTCTGTGTCGTTACTCAAATTCTCATACTCCTGGCTCTCTGCCTCCATTGCATCAACCAACGATTCAATGTTTTCTCCCTCGTTTGCCACGCCCAGTGGTTCCTGAACATTTGGATTTAGAACATCAGCTTCCTCATATCACACACCTTCGGTTCGGCTACTCTCCCCAATTTCCTCTGGTTCATCACCACCAACCTCTTCTTGCATCGTATGGTCAGTATTGGTTTTCTCAAATGGTTGCGCCAACAACACTAATGGCCAACCATTTTTAGTTGCCAATCTTATGTCTGAAGCTCGAATTCGGCCCCCAGTTCTACTAACTCCCGGCCGTGTAATCCCGTCTCGAGACCCCATTCCGTGCGACTTCGGATCATGCAATTTCCTATCCAGCGAGAACATGTTGTACAACCATACATTAACCGTGCCCCTGAGACGCTCACCCGCCGTGGCAGGCCAGCCATAACACTTGGGAAATAACTAAGTTCCACCCCTTATGCACCCATCTGCGGAACCCCTTCTCCGTAGTGTATTTTAAATTCTACTCATCCGTCTATACCTGTCAAACATTTCATTGATTTTTAATGATGGCACGACAAAATGCTACCACATTTCAACTCTTAATCTACTCATACGACGACATACTCTACCCCTGGTATTACAACAGGTAATATCGTTTTGTTCTATGATGAATATTTTTGCTATTGCGTAGGTTGGATGGCGCCGCATCGATACTCTTAACCTACCATGTGCCGAGAGAGCATGTGCGGGTTTTCGGAACACACGGCACAATCCCCGTATACTAGCTACTAAATAATTAAAATTCTACACAATCCGATCGCTAAATCGTCAATTTAAATAAACTACTGCTAACCCTGCTAAATTCAAAATCACTAAATCATTTTTCTATAAAACTACTAATACTGGCAAGAAATAAACTATTGCTAACCCTAATTCCTAGTACAATCTTTTTCTAATTTCTATCTGAGTTCAACGCTATCACGTGCAACCGAAATTCAACTCTAATACTATATTTTAACCCTAATAAACTATATTGCTAATCCTAATTTGATCACTACAATGAACATTACAAAAAAATAATGAAAAATTTACCTCAACTTGCCAGCGAAATCCTCCTCTCCTTCCTCCTTCTCCTTCTATCCTCCTCCTCCTCCTCTCCTCCTCCTCCTCCTCCTCCTTTTCCTCCTCCTCCTCTCCTCCTCTCCCTTCTCTTCCTCTCCCTTTCCTCTCTTTTCTCCCGTGACCGGTGCCAGCGTATTCACTTTGAGAGCCGGAGTCTGAGACCGGGTTTGGTTGGAAGGAGGCGTCTTCATGGTCTGGCTAACCCTAGAGGTGAAAAACCTAGAGACCCCCCTTGAAGGATTCGGCGTCTATGAACTAGGGATGACACAAAGATTTTACCAGTTCAAGCCCCTTTGCCTTGGGTAATAGCCTTACTTCTGCTAGATTGTTTATAGAGTGTTTTTGAACTAGTGCGATCTGAGTCTTTGGGTTACAAGTTCTTCCCTAGGCTCTCTTGCGGAACTCTTGCTTGCTCGACTCGTCGTCCCCTTTCCCATGCACGAGAGGCCCTTATATAGGCGGGCTATCGGGGAGTAGGTAAAGGGGGGTCATCATCTTGATCCTTATGCATTTATTACTCCTTCTGTCTTTGTCCGTTCCTCGGCCTCATTAAATCTTGGCGCATGGCCGCCGGTCGCTTGGGATGTGACCCCTTTGCGGGTTGGTGAGGCGTCGGAGGAATGGGCTTATGGCGAAATCCTCGTAGTTGATAGATCTAACACATGCGAACTGCCGCCCGAGCAGTGCGATAGGGAAGGAGACTTGGTAAGCCACCTCGCACCACCTTTTTGTCTTCTGGTAGGCGGTGGGTGCCCCGCCACACCTTTCATTGGGCCGCCACGTGGGTGACCGCCGCGGCGGCAGGCGTGCTTGCTCGCTCGCCGGGCGCCGCGTGGACCGACCCGGCGGCGAGGCGTCTTCGCCCCCTGCTTCGCCACGTGGGGCGCCCGAGGACCGCGGCCAGGCGGCGTGGCGTGCTCGCCCCCTGCTCGCCGGCGCCACATGGGCCGACCGGCCAGGCGGCGGCGTCTTCGCCCACTGCTCACCGGGCGCCCCGGGGCCGCCATTGCCTTGTTGCGCCCTTTTGTGCGGCGTGGAGGTACCCAGTATGAAATCTGTTGTGATAGCCGGGCCCGCCACGGGCGCGTGCCAAAGCTTTTAGAACCTTCATTAAATGTTTAGTGTGCTCTTGGCGGAGCCACCACTCATGAGGATCTGACCGCCTCGGTCCCCAGCGCATCTGCAGATTTTCTCGGGACGGCGGCGCATACGATCTTGTCTCTTCGCGAGCCGTCGGTGCGAGGGTGCATATATAGGTTCATCTGTATCAAGCGGTTTCGCCTTCTCCTTTCTTCGCACCCCAACTTTCGCTTCTTCAACTTCTTCGCTCAAAAAGCCTTTGCCTTCTTCATCTCCATGGCGCCTCCCATCCTGCCTCCTGCGGACACCGCCACGGTGAATAGGATGGCCATCATAGCGCCGGAGGGCACCTTCAGCTTAGGCGGGGACCGCCACTGCCGCGGTGCCTTTAGATGAGATCCTCATCCACACTTGAGGCCATGATGGCGGGCTGGTCCGCCATTTTCGAATTCTTCCTCACCGTCCTCCATTTCTATGGGATCCACCACCTTCACCTCACCCCCAACTCCATTGTCTTCCTTTCCATCTTCGCACACCTCTGTGAAATGTTCATGGGGGTGATGCCGAATCTTCCACTGCTTCGCCACTTCTTCCTCTCTGCGCCTCCCGACAACTAGATAGTGGGGCTGCTATTTCCGCCGACGGGATGGCCTCCGCTTCATCGCCTTCGGCCAGTCCAAGCTGGAAGTCATGGCCGTGACAGTGGTGTACATCAAAGATGACAATGGAATCGGCGCTATGAAGGTGCTGCCGGAGCGCGGAGGCCTCAGGAGCCCAGAACTTCACGGTCGAGGCAGCGGAGCTCAGCGCGATGGCGACCCGCATCCTCCGTGCAGGAAGCCGGATTGACTGGGGTGGTAGCTGGGACTTCGTGGCGGAGGATCGCCCTCTTCGCCCAGCGTCCGCTCCGCTGCATGGCAATATCAGGCGGCAAGCGACGCGATCGCCGTGGCGGGGCGTAAGTCTTCGCTTTCCCTTTGGCTTTTTCTCGCGCACATGCTTCTTTTTGTGGCTCCCTACCAACCAGCAGCTATTTCTTGTCCATTGCGGTAGCGAAACTTGGAGAGCGGTCGAGGCGAATGGCTTCGCCCGTCTTGTCTGGCCGGTCCCGGCAAGCACACCCCTTCCCGGCGGCTCGGCCTTCGCCGATTGGAACGCGCGGGCCTCTCTGGTCGTGGTGCTCCGCCGATGGACTCCACAGGGCTGCCGTAGTCTTGGCCCGTGTTGCGTGGTGATCGAGGACCACGGCCCCGCCGGCGATCAGACCCACGGAACAGCGACCAATCGCCCGGACGCTGGGTCCGGATCCTAGAAGGGCGCGTCGCCGACAAACCTCTGCCGCCACGAGCCTGCCGTGGCGGCACCTTCGCGGCTGGCAACTGACCGCCCGATCTCGTTTCGTCGCCGGAACCTTGCCTCCATGGCGCGCTGCCAACGTCTTCTCCTCGGCGCCGCCGCCCGCCATGGCGCCCGCTCAGGCACCTTCTGCCGACACTTCCTCCTCTGGCGCCGGCCCCAATGGCGCATGGCGCCGCGCGCCGACCCACGAGGCCGAGCCACCACCCAACAAGGTGGCCTCACCTCCCGATGGCGGTCTCGGCTTGAGTACCGCCAAGGTGGCCCCTCGGGGACGCGCCAAGGGCGCTAGCGTCCCAGCGCCCATCGGGACGGCGAGCACCTCCGCCAGTGCCTCACTTCTTCTTGCAGAAGGTCAAAACGGGCGATCTGGCGCCAGCGCTCGGACGCCTCGCCCCTCGCCGCCATTGCCCCCACCGAGCGCCACGTCGAGCTCTTCACGGGCTCGGGATATGCATGCCTCGTGGCACCGCCCTTCTGCATGCCGAACGCAGGGCGAGATAGCCAGCCGGTTGGCGTCGGTCTTTGAAGCTGCTTGAGGCGGGTGACGCGCAGAGGCGGCTTGACGCAGAGAGAAGCGAGAGACGGCAGCAGTTGCGCCATGCGAGCCTTGAGCGAGAAGCCAAAGAATGGGCGGAGAGGGCGAGGCAGTGGCTGAAGACCTCGAGCTCGAGTCCTTTCACTTTGTGGCGCAATCTGTCCGTCATGCTCAAGAAGGCCTTCAGCGCACGAAGAGGTGCACAGAGCCCTTGGGAGTAACCTTGAGCAGCGCTTGGAGGACTCCGCCTGCAATTTGCCTGCGACCAACCAGGCCGCGGAAGCACTCCGGGGACTGCCTGAAGCCCTGGCCGCCCGCTCCGCCAGAGAAGGACGAGAGGTCGCGATCATGACCGCGACCTACGCGCTTTCTTTGGGCAATCGCGATGCGCCGCCGATCCCATGGCGGTGGTGATGGCCGACATCGAGGGACCTGGCCTTGCGGCGGGCCTTGGTCTGTGGCCGCCCGGAACACGTGGTTGGGATCTTTGGAAGTGGAGCGGCCGGTCATGGATGTCTCCACCCATTGGCCGTGGAAGGCGGCGAGGCGGCGACATCGGCGTCGGCGACGAAGAGTGAAGGGCGGGCGACCTCTTTGTTCTTTTGTTTTGCTTCCTTTTGTTGACCCTACGCATGTATGAACACTTAGGCAGCATTTAGTAGAACAAATATTTCGGGTTAATGCCATCTGTATGCTTGTTAGTTTTGTATGATCGAGTTAAGCTAGATTAAACCGTTAAGCGACGACCTTTTAATTTGGTGGAGCGCTGAGGAGCGCTTAGGTTAGGGCAGCATTCACGAGTTCCGCCGGCGATTATCTTGTGGTTCTGCAAACACAAGTATGGATCACACAAGTCATCTGAGACTTAGGCAAAAACGACCTTGAGTCCGGCGAGAGCGCATAAGATGTAGCTTGGTCTTAGCGTCTGGTTTTTGGCGGGATTGTCAATTGGTTCAAACTCTCTGGAACTTGGACCACGATGATTGCTGGCGTGCCTGACATAGCGTGGCGGGGCGACAAGTTTCGGAAGTGTTTTAGACCGGCGGTACTCGGCGGTGACAACGGCGGTGCTTGAGAGCCAACCCAAGGCGTCTGAGCCGTGTTTGAGTACCGCGCCTAACTTGCACCGGTTGCTTGGCCACGAGCGTTAGCGCTTTAGCATACTTCCATTTATCATGAGGGCGTTGATTTTTAACACTCGTGACAATCACGCGTAACTTGGCCCATCTTAGCGCATGCACATAAGAAATGGTTAAAAATGCGGCACGGAGCACTTATCTTGCTTTATATACCATTGGGCGATCGGCCCCAAGCATCTGGCGACCACGGAGGACTTGGGGCGACCGGCCCCCAAGCACTGGCGACCATGAAGAGGCTTGGGGCGGCCACCCCGGCGCTGGCGACCACGGGAAGGCTTGGGGACTTCATGCAATGAATCGGCGCCTCTAAGTCTTGGCCTGTGCGCGTACATAGCTACTAACAGAATGAGTAGGCCTTGCGCAGTGCATATGTAAGATAAAACCAAACGATATAGGCCCCCGCATGGAGTAAGCCCCGGTCCACCTTTTTGATTCCTAAGTCCTTCTGATTTTTTCGGAGATCAAACCACGGTACTGTGTGTCAAGGTAGCGGGCTTCCAGGAGGGGTTCTAGACTAACGATGCTCGCGGTGACAACCAGCGGTGCTTCAAGAGCCAACTTGAGGCGTCGCGAGCAGCGTTTGAGCACCGCATCTAGCCGCCCCGGCCACCGTCCTTGTCGGACACGGGCACCGGTGACTCTATAGATCACCAAGGAATTAGCAAACATCTGGAACCAGCGACATTCATGCAAAAACTTGCCGCAAAGGGCACGAAAGGACACCAATGGTAAAGTAAAAGCCTTCTAGGCAACAACTTTACTAACCGCGAAAGCGCGACCCTAGCCAAGGGAGACTTACCTCATGGTGACGAGGAAGTTGTTGGTACCTAACTCCTTCAAGGATAGAACTTTCGTAATAACTCAATGTTATAGGAATTCATTAGTTCTTCGCCGTCCTCGTTAATAGCCGGACCGCCCGGGCGAGATCTGAAACCACCTTAAAGGGCCCTCCCAGGGAGGCGGTTTGTGCAACCCGACATGCGTCTGGTCTGCGCAAGACCAGGTGCATGCTTGCCGATGTTCTCTCGAGACCGGGTAGCATGGTATCGCTGAGACTTTCTTTGGTAGCGGGCGTAGCGGAAGCGATAGCGATCCGTACCTCTTCAAAGGTTGGCGTCTTCCATCGGAGATCTTCTTGGTCTTCCTCGTTGAGCGCCGAGACGCCGCGGAGAAGCGGCGGCGGCTTCGGAGGGAAAACGACCTCGCCCGTATACGGGAAGAAGGGTGTCTCGCCCGTGGCGGCTAGGTGTGATGCGGGCGACCACAACACCGCAGGGAGCTCCTCGATCCACCCGTCGCCCGCTTGTGAAGCCGATCAAGCGCCCTTGTCTTGAGGCCCTTGGCACCGGTAGCGTTAGCGCGTTACGCTGCCCATTGCTCATGGGATGGGCCACGAAGCAAAACATACCTTGGTACCCATTTCATCGCGAAGTCCGGAAAGCGTATTTGGTGAATTGAGTCCGTTATCGGTGATGATGCGGTTGGCGACTCCAAAGCGGGCGAAGATCCTGCGCATGAACTTGGCGGCGGCCGTGATGATGGCGCGCCGCCTCGGCCTCACCCACTTTGTGAACTTGTCGATGGCGGCGAAGAGGTGGGTGAAGCCCACATGGCTTGAGAGCGGGCCGGATATCCGGCCCCTAGACGCATAAGCGGCGGGAGGCGGGATGGTTTGCGAGCTTGGGCTGGTCGGTGGATTTGCTGGCGGCCCGACAAGCCGCATGTCCTCACCGGCTCGCAAGCATCACGGAGGCGATAGGCCAATAAAATCCTTGGCGGCAGCTTCTGCAAGCGGCGTTCGGCGGACATATGGCTCCCTTTGCGCCTCCGTGGATATCGAGAAGCGAGGTTGCTCCCTCTTCGAGTGATGCACGCCGGTAGAACTCCGTTTACGCTCTGGCGATATAGGTCCCCACCTACCAGAGTATAGCACTTGGCCTTGCGTGCAATCTTCTCAGCTGAGGCATCATCGTCGGGGATCACTTGGTCACGCAGGAAGGCTAGGATAGGATCCATCCACCGATCTTCCTGGCCAAGCGTGGCGACCACTCGGTGCTTTCGCTGGGTACTCCGTAGGGCCAAGCTTTTCCCTGGTCTTTGCCTCGGTAGCAGGTAAATCTTCCCTCCGGACACAGAAATTTGGCGAACATCTTGCCTCCCGGGCCCAGGGGCCATGGCAGCGGCGTCACCTTCCCCACGGCCGGAGGCTGGCAGCGGCCTTGCCGTTCGTCCCACTGAGCCGGGGGCTGCGGCAATGACACCATCGTCCCCACAGAATCGGGGGCGCAATGGGCGGTCGCGATAGCCTTTCTTGAAGACCCGATCGGAGCAGAAGCCCTTGAGGGCGCAAAGCTGCAAAGCCCGTCCATAAGGTGATCGTCATGCCGAGGACATGGATATACCCCAAACCTTCAAAGTGGCGCTCCATCTTTCGGACTTAGCCAAATCGCGCCATGGTGGGGTCGAACCTTGGAACTCCTTCAGCGCTTGATTGATGACCAGGAGTCTCCCTTGACTTAGAGGCGCCGAATGCCCAGGCAAAAGCAATCGCAATCGCCCGTGAGCCCTCGTACTCGGCTATGTTGTTTGTGGCCTTGAAATCGGCGACCACATATTGGAGGATGTCGCGGTCGGAGACGGGACAACTCCGGCCCGCGCCCTCAACTGAAGGAGCCATCGAAGAATAAGGTCGGGGAGAGGCGTGGGAGCTTCTTCGGCCGAGGTGGCGGGAGTCCACTCGGCGAACTCCGTCGACCGACTTTTGATGGCGGTGAAGAGTCTGAATTTGAGGTTGAATTCCCGGCTCCACCGACCATTTAGCAATTGACCCTCTGCTTCTCGGTTGTGGAGAATTTCTCGCGGAGGTAGGCCGTGACCACGGTAATTTCCGCCCTTGGAAATAATGCATGACTTCTGGGCGCCACTAGGATTGCGTACAACATCTTTGAGCTTGTGGGTGCGGGTCTACGCGCCGTGCACACTTTGCGATGTAGTACACCGGCCTCTGGACGCCTTCCCTCTCCGCAATTAGCACCGCGCTCACCACCTCAGGGGTGGCAGCTATGTATAGGAGCAAGGGCTCACCCGGCACGGGAGAGACCCGGCAAGGGAGAGAGAAGTCTGCTTCAAATCTTCAAGCATATACAGGCTTCTTGAGTCCACTCGAAGTGGTTCATCTTCTTCAACAGCTTGAACAGAGGCAAGCTTTTTTCTCCCAACCGGGCAATGAACCGCCCTAGAGAGGCCAGGCGACCGGCCAGGCATTGGACTTGCTTGAGCCGCGCTGGCGGCTTCATGTGTTCGATGGCCGATATCTTGTCAGGATTGGCTTCAATGCCCCGGTTGGACACCAGGAAGCCTTGACTTCTTTGGAGGCACACCGAACACGCATTTTTCGGGTTGAGCTTCAGACAGTTCTTCCGGAGGTTGGCGAAGGTTTCCTCCAGGTCTCGGATCAGTTCTTCGCTCTTTTTGATCTTCACGACTAAATCATCAACGTAAACCTCAAGATTTCGCCCTATCTGGGGGCGGAAGGTAATGTGCATGGCACGTTGGTAAGTGGAACCGGCATTCTTTAAACCAAAAGCCATTCTTACATAACGATAAACACGGTAAAAATTACATGATCTTCTCTTCATCTTCAAGTGCCATGCTAATCTGGTGGTACAGATGCGCATCCAAGAAGAACCTGTCGGCTCGCACCGGTAGTGGAGTCAACAATGAGGTCGACTTCGCGGGGGTATGGATCCTTCGGGCAGGCCCTGTTGAGGTTGGTGAAGTCGACACACATACGCCATCTCCCGTTGGACTTCTTGACAAGCACAGGGTTGGCAAGCCACTTAGGATGAGAGACTTCCCTAACAATCCCTGCGCTCAGCAGCTTCTCTACCTCCTCTCGAATGGCATCTTGGCGCTCGGGCGCCTGCCTCCGGACCTTCTGCCGGACCGGACGCGCCTCGGGGAGCGTTGCCAATCAGTGCTCGATACCTCCCTGGGGACCCCAGCCATGTCGGACGGTTGCCAGGCGAACACGTCGGAGTTGGACTGGAGGAAGGTGACGAGCGCATCTTCCTATTTGGCGCTGAGATTGGCGCCAATGTGGGCCGATCTTCGGGGCTCGCCCCGCTCGAGGCGACCACCTTAACCTCTCCGTGAACCAGGTGAGATCTTGGTCTGGGCACTGAGGGCTCCAGGAAGTGGCGTCTGGGCGCCCGGCGAGTGTGCCGGACATGTCAGCGCATACTTGTGGCGGCGCAAGGCCTCGGCCTTATCCACGGATCGCAAGGGGCATGGCCCGGCATCTTCACCACCATGTAAGCATAGTGGGTGGCGCCATGAACTTAGCCAGCGCCGGTCGGCCAAGCAAGGCATTGTAGGGAGGTCGAGTCGGCGACCTCAAAATCCACCATCTCGGTGCGGTAGTTGTCTTCATCCCGAAGGTGGCGGGGAGGCACACGACCTATGGGCATTAAGCCACACTCGGTGCCACCCCAAAGATGGGCGGTGGCGCGAGATCTGCTGCGGGATCTGGAGGCGCTAGAAATCTTTGAAGAGACGGGGAGGTTGATGGAGCTCCTCAGTCCACCCGGCCAGCGCCCTAGCCTTGCGTTCGAATGGTGGGCGACACCACGGCCAGGAGATGCCCGGGCGGTGGCGCCCTCGGGGTGGTCGGCTTTGGTGAAGGTGGCGTCTGCTCGACCACTTGACATCGACCGCCCCACGAGCACGGCAGTGGCTACACTTCCCTCTTCAACAGCTTGTGGCGGCGTTGGAGAAAAGGTGGACGAACCACCATAAATGTAGGCCATAGTGTGATCACTTTCTTTGGAAGGCGGTAGGCGGGATCTTCATCTTGATCGTCGTCGGCGGCGCTCCTTGGCCGCTTCTCCACCATTTTGTCCACGACCGGCAATTTGTCTAGGTCATGGGTATTGGTTCGATGTATTGGGCGATGGGGCTCGCCCTCCTTTTGGTCGCGGCGTCGTTCCCACGACCGCGGCGATCATCACGCCGATCGCGGCGATCGTTCGCCGGTCCTGACGGTCGTCCGCCGCTCACAGCGGTCATCGCGTCGATCGCGGCGGTTGCGTTCGGCGCGGGGTCCTCTTCGTTCGTCGCGCGGCGGCCAAGACTGCTGGTCTCTCGCCTCGCGCTTCGCGCCTTCTTACTGCGGCGGAACCCCGAGGTCGGCCGTCCTTGCCTTAGCCACCCTTGGGGCGGTAGCCCTCTCGCCTCCGCGGCGCGCACACTTATGTGCGAGGAGAAAAGCTTCGGAGGTGGGGCGATAATGCGGTGGCCATCTTCTCCTTCATCTTCGCGATCGCGTATGCCTCTTGAAGGCGATGGCGGCCGGTGCTCGAAGATGTGGGGATTGTATTGCGGCGATGGCAAAACCGCCGAATGAAGTCGCGGCGACTCCCCTTCTCTTGCTCCAGGCGTGGAAGTCGTCCTCCGCGCCAAGGCTCGCAAAGGCCACGAAAGTTGGCGATGAAGAGGTCGCTGCTTCCCCACGAGTGCCGATCCTCGGGGAGATTTAATGACGAGGCGGGGCGAGCCCGTCAAAGGCTGTTGGAGAATAGTTAGCCATGACCTTTTCGAGATCCTTGTTGCCGCACCATCGTCGTATAGATTTGGAGGAACTCCTCCGGGTTGAGTGGTGCGTCATATTTTTCTATAGGTAGGCGGAAACTGTCCGGCCCGTCCTGTGGCGAAGGCCGGGAAAAACTGGCACCCAGCAGTAGAGAGCCCAGTAGTTCATCGGGGACCCGGTCAGGGACCGCCACAGGAGTGTGGGCTGGCTCCTATGGAGTCGGAGGTGAACCTCCTCCTTGGTCGAAGTGAGAGCCACAGGGGACTCTCCGTCGGATGCTACACCTTCTGCGGCGCTCTGGTCCGGGTGGCGCGGCGGCGGCCACGGAGGTCATCACCGCGCGTCGGCGACTCTCATCAAATGAGGCGGAGGTCCCCACGGTCCCTTGTGGGCAGGGACCCGATCTAGCGCCCTTCCTTTGACCCGGCCCGCTGGCGAGCCTTTCTCGTTAAGGCGGTGGATGCTGAGTCGCTCTGCATGCGCCTCGGCGACAAAGGTACCTGTGTACTGGCCGGTGAGAGCCCTACCGATGTTGGGCGCGTCCACGAGACCGGCGATGCTCGTAGCCCGCAGGTGGCCGAGAGTCTCCGCGAACTCCCGGAGGTGGTCTAGAAGAACGCAGCTGCGTGCAAGTTACAGGCGGGAGTGGCGCCTCCATGGCGACTGCGGCGCGCGGGCTGCTCCGCCGCCTCAAGGAGCAATGGCGCCGCCTGCGGCGGGGTGAAACGATCCCTCGGCCGCGCGACCGCCGAAGCGCCTTGGCGTCGCTTCGCCCGCCACATCTGGTCTTGAGAATCGCCATCTTCAAATGCAGGCCTACTTCCAAATCACGAGCGCGAAGTCCGCAGGAGTTAGCGGAAAAACCAACCACTAGCCCCTACAGCGCGCCCCTGTCGGCGTATTCCGCTGACAGCGAGCCGAGTCTCTGAGCCGGGTTTGGTTGGAAGGAGGCGTCTTGTGGTAGCTAACCCTAGAGGTGAAAACCTAGAGACCCCATCTGAAGGATTCGGCGTCTATGAACTAGAGATGACACAAAGATTTTACTCGAGTTCGGGCCCCTTTGCCTTGGGTAATAGCCTTACTTCTGCTAGATTGTTTATAGAGTGTTTTTGAACTAGTGCGATCTGAGTCTTTGGGTTACAAGTTCTTCCCTATGGGCTCTCTTGGAACTCTTGCTTGCTCGACTCGTCCTCAGAGCCCCCCTTCCCCATGCACCAAAGGCTCTTATATAGGTAGGGCTATCGAGGAGTAGGTAAAGGGGGTCATCATCTTGATCCTTATGCATTTATTACTCCTTCCTGTCTTTGTCCCGTTCCTCGGCCTCATTAAATGCCGGCCTTGTAGCCGCTGGTCCTTGGGATGTGACCCCTTTGAGCGGGTTGGTGAGGCGTCGGAGGAATGGGCTTATGCGAAATCCTCGTAGTTGATAGATCGACACCGCGAACTGCCGCCCGAGCAGTGCGATAGGGAAGGAGACTTGAGGAAGCCACCTCGCACCACCTTTTGTCTTCTTGGAGGCGGCGGTGCCCGCCCACTGCTCGCCCGGACGCCACGTGGGCCGACGTGGGCGGGCGGCGGGCGTGCTCGCCCACTGCTTTCGCCGGCGCCCGTGGACCAACCGCCGGGCGGCGAGGCGTGCTCGCCCACACTCGCCGGACGCCCGTGGGCCATATACCGTGGCCTTGTTGATTGCTTTTGTGCGGCGTGGAGGTACCCAGTAGTAATCTGTTGACAATGGCCGAATAGCGAGCTCGGTAGTGAGGAAGAAATGAGGTCAAGCCGCAAGGCATGTGAGTAATTCCTCTGTCGCAATTCCAAATTACGGCAGGACCTTCTCATAATTTGAAATTGCGACAAAAAGCCGTCTGATCTGTCGCAATTACAAATTGCGACAATAACGATAATCGCGTTTGAAGCTGTGATGGACTTTTTGTCTCAATTTAATTGCGACTATTGGGTATTCGATTTTTTCGACATATTATTTTTGTAGTTTTTTTTAAAATATTTTATTTAAAAAAATTCGTGTTTTTACCATCCTTAGAACTACGTAAAACCACTAAGAGAGGTATTTATATGTATTTCTTTTTTAACGTTTTACAAATATTGAAATATAAATAAAAGGTAGATGGCGATAACTTATCTCTTCGCTTACTTTAAGATTTATAGAACTTGTATTAAGAGGAAAAGTATAGAAGCACTACTCAACCGCCAGATTAACATTACAATGTTGTATGACCTATTACTTTCATCTTTCTAAATTTTTAGTATATTTTAATACTAACTTTTGTATGATGTAGTGAAAAGAAGTATGTCATCTCATACGATCCATGAATTTTGATGGACTTCGTGATCTCGTGCGATGGATCCAAGCCGGCCACGGTGTAAGGCCCCACCCAAACGAAGACTGGTTGAAATTGGCGCGGTACCCAACCTTGCCGACCAGCCAAAACCGCGTGGACGGCCGACCGTACCTCCACTCGGTCGCTACCCACCCAACGGGACGGACCAAGGTTGTTTCCCCGTCCCGTTCCAAATCCACCACCCTCTCTTTCCCCTTCCTTTCCTCCTGAGTCCTGAGGGCTGAGTCCTCTCTCTCACCTCCCACGGTCCTCGAGGTTCCGTGCGCCGCCGCAGCCAGCCAGGAAGCTTCCAGAACTCCTCCTCCTCCTCCTCCTCCTCCTCCTCCACCACCCTTCCTCTCTTAAATACCCCTTCCAATCCGCCGTCTCCGTTCCACTGCGCTCAGGTTTTGAGTAGCTCGCTCGTCGTCTACTTCTCGGTTTGGTTTGGAGGAGGCAGGGGTAGGATACAACAGTGGTGTTGCTGCCGCCGCCGCCATGGCGTCGAAGAGGATCTTGAAGGAGCTCAAGGATCTGCAGAAGGATCCCCCGACCTCCTGCAGCGCCGGTACTTCTCTCTCCTCTCATCCTCTTTTCCTTGTCTTTTTGCAAAATATTGGAAGAGCTCGTGTGCGTGGTGCGCCGGTGCTTGTTGATTTGCTCTAGTTGTGGCTATCGCTAGATCTGTGTGTCGGTGAGGGAGGGGGTTACTGGTTAGTGGTTAGTGGTTAGGTTGATTAATTGCTTGTAGGTGTCGACAAGTAGATGGTTTGGTGGTGAATTGGAGACGCAGGCTCGCTGCCCAGCTGAAAATTTAGAATTTTTGATGGACGATTATTTCTACCGTAACTTCGACATAAACAAACTTTTACAAATCATTCAATGAAAATATTGAAAAGAAAATATCCACGATCCGCATTTTTGAATTAACCAATAAATTCGCTACAACATCCTGCCAGCTAAGTTCAGAGCATGAGCGATCTCAAGCGATCTTGAACCTAATTATGCGCTGAACAATTTGTACACCCTAATCTCGAAATCATTAGAAGATGAGCGTCTGCGCAACATGGAGTAGCTAACTCCTGAATGTCAAAGTTTCAAGAATTCGGTTTTCAAATGTTAATTGGCAAAAACTTGAAGAAATGCTTAGTTCTGAACGAACTTTTGAATCACGTGCATAGCTAGACTTATTTTGTGCAATGGACATTACTCTTTAGGTGACTAGAATATTTGCATAGACAAAACTTGCGCTTGTGAGCATCTGAACCTGGGTGTTATCATACGAGTTTGTCCTTGCCTCTACATTGTTGGAATTTGGGATATCCTGTTTCATGCTCTTACATGATGATGTAATCTGCCTTACTATCTACAAATTAGTTTTGCATTTGAGTTTAATTCTGTACAAATGCTTCATAATTTATTTAATTTTGTAAAACTGAGGTTTGGATACTCAATTCCCCATGTATGACTAATATGCATGCTTTCTTAACCTATCAGGCCCTGTGGGAGAAGATATGTTCCATTGGCAGGCAACAATTATGGGTCCATCAGATAGCCCTTATGCAGGTGGCGTCTTTTTGGTTACAATTCATTTTCCTCCGGATTATCCATTCAAACCACCTAAGGTAAGGACTAAGGACACGGATACATCGTATTGAACTGGCACATTTAACCATACATTCCTTGCTTCGATATAAACATTCTAAAGCTATTCAAGCAATGGAGTAAATTGGGTCTTATGAAAATCTTATGCTTAGAATTTTCTTGGAACATGTCAGGCAATTGTAACGTTTTTTGTTGGCTGTAATATGATAAGTTGACAACTAGCCTAATCTTTGCTAGGTTTTAGATAGTTGAAAATATATTGTTGCCAATTCTTTTTGTCCATGTTTCGATCATTAGATTTGTTGATTAGAAGATCTCAACACCACACAATCAGTGGCTTTTTTTTTAATGTATAGTTGCTTGCAGCTATTTTTGTGACGATGTTACAAAACTCACTGAAACTGACGTGTAGAGGCTCTTTCCTTTCCTTGCTTCGATTAATTGGGCATCCATATTGATAATTGTATTGTATTGATCTAAGAGCATCGATGCTTTAACTCAACCTCTGGTATATTTGTGTATGTGATTGCTTGTAGATTTTTTTTCGTTGAAGGAAGTTTTTATTAATCTTAGTAAATTACATCAAGGTGATACAATTATACTAAGAAGACTCGAGCCTCTACACTAGGGTGTACACATAAACACACACACACACAAGAAAAGACAAAGGAACCGTCATGACAAACTACATCACGCAATATTGTCTTCAAGGCTATCCACCATCATAGCAACACTTGGACGCGATAAAAACTCTCCAATGACAACGCCTCCAAGAAGGACTCGTCACGCAACACGCACGCTATTGCCATGATCCAACCGGTGAAGGCGGACCAAAGGTTTTCACATCGAGAGTAAATCCTCGGACTACAAAGCAATGCCTTCAACAAGACCATTGCGAGGCACAACCAATTAAGGTCGGACCTAGGATTTCTCCTGAAGTCGAAATCTGGGAGATCGAGTGTTGCAACCACCGCATTAGAGCTAGTGCCGCCATACCACTTAATCTTAGCCAATAGCAGCGGCCATCTTCTCAAGGCTAGACAAACAATTTTAGATGTTCGACTCTCGATGATAGATTCGCGAGCTAGCCAATAGGCACACGATCATCAAGTCCATAGAGTGCATCTAAAAATGAGTTGTGTCGCCTAAGCGAATCAGCGAATCGATGCTAAGATGATATAGGTCAAAAGAAATGTATGAACAACGCTAGAAAGAGATGAAAGGCTATTGAAGCGAAGAGTAGTCACCGGTGACAACCCAAACTTCTTGACGAGTGGAAAGCGACCCACAAAGGCGAGACACCACCGGGACAAAGCGGAAGCACCAGACAGCGCCCCACGGAGGAAAAAGCAGCCTTCACGCCGCCGTCGGAGGTGAGGTGGGGCGTTATCGTGATGCTTCAAGGAAGACAGTGGCACCGTGGTTGTCACCATTGTCGGCTCCGGAAAGCTGGTCAAAGCGTTAGCCCAAACACCACCAACCTCACCATTGCACGAAGAAGAGTCAGCCCATGAGCACAGCGCCGGTAGCGCAGCCATCGTAGCCACACCAACAGCAAGAGCCATGGATGATTATTTAATTACGATGCTTGTAGATGAGAGTTAATTAGTTAATTACGATGATGCATGTAGCAGCTGTTATAATTACCTCGAGAATGACAATCAGCTTAGCTTCCCTGTTCCCTTCCTGGTCTTATCAAATGCTTTTTGAACATTGTTACAACAGTGTATTATCTCAAAGTAGGATGATTATTTGTTTATTTGTTCATGGTCTTTATCTGGTTATGCCACCGCCACTAGGTTCCTGGTGGCCGGAGCACAGCAGTGTGCAGGTGGTTGTTAGATATGAATTAGCTGTGCAGTATTAGTCTCTTGTGTAGGGTGTTCTTTGCATATTTACCTATACATGTAACATGTATATTTTGGCCTTTGGCCCATTGGAGTAGAATTGAGGTCCATTCCAACAGTTGTGACCCTGGTTCGATCCTTGCGTGAAAAACACCCTTGTTTGGAAGTGGTGCCAACTGCTATCTTAGGCAGAGTAATTGCGCATGCTGATGGTTCATTGGCAATTCGCAGTTTGTCATGGGGCCAAAGTTATAGGCCATAGGTAGCAATTTCACTTATAACTCACTCAAAAAGTAATGATCCATGATTTGTTGGAGTTGGACTTCCCTTGCCTTTTGTTTTGCTTATTTTCTGTTTGTAGGTTGGTTATTCTGGTTCTGCAGAACAATTACAATAATCGTAAATATTGCAGGTGGCATTCAAGACAAAGGTGTTCCACCCAAATATTAACAGTAACGGGAGCATCTGCCTTGATATCTTGAAGGAGCAGTGGAGCCCTGCATTGACCATTTCAAAGGTTGGTTTGTCGTCCTCCGTTCTTTTCTTTAAGTCCCATGTTCCATGTGCTTGGATTTTGGGGCTTACACAGAATTTAAAGTAAACTTTGTTTGATGGCTTCAGTTCTAAACTAACTTAGTTCATCTGGGATGTTCATTCAGGTTCTCCTCTCAATTTGCTCCTTATTGACGGATCCAAATCCTGATGACCCATTGGTTCCGGAGATTGCTCACATGTACAAGACCGATGGGGCAAAGTACGAGTCCACCGCTAGGATGTGGACCCAGAAGTATGCAATGGGCTAGCATTGCGGACTAAGGAACATGATGTCTTCTGGTTTTGCAATTGTATTGCCTTGTATTCTCCTCTGATATCCAGCATTTAAGAAACAGTAAAAACCAAAATGAAACTTGAGTTGTTTCGTGGAATCCTACTCATAAGAGCTTCAGCTACTGTAAATTAAGCAATTGATCATCTGTATGATATTTAATGGGCATTCTAATTGTTGGTTTTGTGTTGGGTGAATTTCTTATATACCATCAAAAATTTGTCTCACTCCTTATATCCCACTTATTTCCAGTCGCATATAAGGAATTAAATTAATCCTTTTGTTTTCATGGGTAACAAATTGTTTGATAATGGGGAATTCATCACTTTTTCAACATCTCGCTCGTTTTATTTTGGGGGCAAATTTAGCCCCATCGCGAACGCATTTGCAGAATTGATCCTGTTCCTGATCGGAGCAGTGCCGAAAGATGACACATGTCACTTTTCGTGCTTCCTTACCACAAAAGGAGCCTTCTGTGCTCCCTGTTTGTGGCAGCCTGCCTCTCGCGTTTTCTAGCCGCCTCTTGTTCTCTAGGGCCATGGCCCAACCACGAAAGCTGCTGTTTTTTGCGGCTCGCTGGTTGCCGTGCTCTTTGGGCATGGTGGCACCGGCTTTTGCGCTCCCCTGAGCGCGAGAGTGCCTTCTGCGGTGAGAAGAGGATTAAATCTTCAAATAATTTCACGGAGGTGCTAGATTTGTTAAAAAAAAAACTGCACAAGTGGGCTAAAAAAGGGATTATTTTGATAATGGTACACACACGAATGAGTTGTCAATTGTAATTGTCTGTCTTGCTTATTCTATAGTAATACAAAATGCAGAATTGGCACTTCGTGCCCCTAATTGATTTATCATTGTCTAACCAACGAAAGCTAAGTGCAGTTGGTTATGTTTGAAGTTGTCATGCCATCCCACCATCTTAACGATCTATCCACTCATCCAACGGTCTAGATTTAAAGTTGTACATGCCATCCCTTAGTAGCCTCTGTAACTGCAACCTATCTACAAATACCTTATATTAATTAGACACTTTGAAGAAGTTCTCATGCTAACTAGAATGATCTAATTATCTATTTGGCAGGCTCAAATTATAACGGCTCAGGTTAATTGAAAGAAACCATGTCATGTAAAATCCAAAATAGCTCAAATTCAGAATAAATAATAAAGCAAAATTAGTAGCTTGATTTCTATATGACTTCCAAAGTAACATTGATAAATAATTAAAATTCTCAATATAATTAAATATAAATAGGTAAATTAAAAGAAAAAGTCCATGTCAACAACAATATAAATAACTAGAATTCAAAATGAAAAATAAAGAAAAAACAACAATTTGATTTCTATACAATTTTTGAAGAAACATCCATAAATAAGTAAAATTGGGAATAATAATTAAATTAAAATTTATCAACCAAAAAGAAAGAGTCCATGCCGAATACAATCCAAATTAACCTAAATTTGAAATAATAATTAAATTGAATTTTTATATGAATTTTAGCCTAAAACTAAGAAGACAAATCTAAGACAAGTACAATTCAAAAGCACACAAATTCAAAATAAAATGGTTAGAGATTTGATTTGTATGAAAATTCCAAAAATATTAAATTTGAAATAACATCTATGACTACAATAATTCTAAATTGTGAGGAAATTTCTGCGTTAAGAGAAATAAAAAGAAAAGATCTAGCATTCGTTTAGCACGCCTAAGTTATAGCAGATTATATTAAAGGAAAATGTCCATGCCAACTACTATAAAAAATAATAGAATTTTGAATAAAAATAAAAAATATAAATTAGATTTTCGTATGAATCCAAGGTAAAATGTATAAATAACTTAACTAATAAATAAAAATTAGCATTTAGTTTTATATATTCCAACCTAAAATTTTAAAAACACCACATCATGCACAATCCAAAAAAATATGATAATTTGGAATAAAATTAAAAGGACAAGAAGAGATTTTATATGTATAACAATTCACGAGCAAAACTTCAGAACATATTAAAACTTTCTAATGAAAAATAAATGAATACCACCAATTTGATTTCTTTTTTTAGATTTAAGAGCCCACAAATATGTAAATTCATAATAAAAATTAAAATATGATTATAAATTTGATTTAGGCAAATATTTTTTAGGAATCAAATTTAGATTAAATGTAATATTTATGTCAAGTAAAACAAAAAATTTATAATAGCAAAAAGGAAAATTAGCCAAATCTTATTGAATTTGAAAGTAAAATGCCAAAATAAGTAGTGTTAAAAATAGCAGCTAAATGAAAATTTATGATTGGATTTTATATGAAATTCAAACTTTAAATTGAAATGAAAGACTCCATGTCAACACAATTTGGTATGTGTATGAAGTACAAAAATATAAAATTTACAATGAGAACTAAATGAAAATTATGGATTTGATTTGTTTAAAATTCTCTAACACGGTGTGATTAAATATTAACTCATAAGAAAATCTAAAATCTTACATGATTAAATCTTGGCAAAACCTAATTTCGAACATCGATTCATAGTGGCTAAGCCTAATTTCGAATGAAGGCATGAAATAATCATTATTACCATTTTTGTTGCAGTACTGATATGCAATATTTGGCAATGTTCGACTTATCAAAGCCAAACCAAAGAAAAATGGGTTTTGATGCCACATTTCTCAACTTTCTTTAACCTTTAACAAAATAAGTTTGTTATTTTGATACATTTTTTTTGCACAAGAATAAAAATATTTGAAATATCTAGCTCGTACAACTACATGGGTTGGCCACTGGTTGCACTAGGACCTAGAGGTACAAGTGGGTGAGGCTGTCCACCAACCCACTAAACCTACCCACAATAAACAGGAAGTGGATTTCTACGGGCTAGCTTCTCTTTTTTAAGTGAACTCAAGTGGACGCTTATATAGCCTACATAGTCCACACTTCTTATCCTCATCCATATCCCTATACTTCTTCGAGGCTTTCGACAGGTGACACTGCACGAGATGATGAATCCAGCGAGGGCACCATGGTGTGGGTGCACATCATCGGTGATGATATGCCTCGTCTCAAGATCGATGCCACCGCTGCGACATCATGGGTTCTGTGGGCGTCTCATTGCCCACATAAGGCTTTCGCGTCTTTGCACGATACCGCATAAACTATGTGGCCACTGCATTACCTTTCACTTGCATTACGACCGGGACCCGTTAAGACTAGTGTGTATGCCATTCCTCGATAGCCTTCATAACTACAATTACACCATAACCCTTTAACAATCGCGGAAGCACCTCAAATTTTGTCTCACTTTCCTTTAAATGCTTTGACATTTTTTAACTATTTGAACCTTACATGAGCTAGCTGTAGCAGATCAAAGAAATAAATTCGAATCAATCGATGAATTTATTTTTGAATAAACACTATATATGTAAATAATGATCTTTAATATTAGTATCTTTATATGTTTGTGGTGACATGGATTCCGTGTTCGCGCCGACTATTACCAATTAAATATTTAGATGCTACGATGACAACTAGTTATCCAGAACGGACAGCGAAACACCTCTCCTTTTTTACTCTAAAATTTACTCATAATGTAGCGTCCTCGTGAAGCCACATTGTTGTAGGTTTTATAACTATAGAAATTGGATTCAGCTGAACTAAAACCCTTAGATCTTAAATACATAAGAGATATTTTTGGTCAGACACTTTGCAGTTGAAAGGGTAAACAACAGAAGTAAAAAAATCATTAAGAAACCCAAGGCAAAACGTGGGTGACTCCTAATTTTCTCCAGTGACACCTTTTTTTTAGAGGTCTCATGTCACTATATTTTTTTCACCATATTTTGTCGGAAGATTTTGCGTGCCTAGGCTGCTAACATGTGGGCCCACATTGTCATCTCACCTTGCAGTGTGATGGGCTGAGGTTTCCGGAAATAAGTGTGCACAAAATTTATTGTTCTGTGAAATAAATTCTTCAACTTGTAATATACATTTACTTTGCGGAATTTAGTGTTTTCTAAGGAATTATGTGAAGTTTGATAGTTTTCTTTAAATATCAAGAAATATTTATTCAAGTAATTTGGAGTCCGGTGGAGGAAGTTAATTTGGGCACAGCCATGCTATATCTACCAATCAAATTCGCCTCCCTTCAAAAAACTAAAAAAATGTGAGTAAATTTTATAGAACCCTGGGTTTTGGGGGAAAGGGTAACGCAAAACTCCAAATTCTATAATCTTTTGAGGAACCACATATTTTTGGGCACAATGTTTTTTTTTTTTAAAAAAAGACAGGTTTGCATTATCCCATTCCATACAATGAGATATGACAAGTCAGACCCACCATTCAATCGGACTAACGAATAGGTTTAAAAAAAGACTGTTGACTTATGAATACAGCTCACCCGTCAGCACCTACCCTCTTTTGAAGCCTACCTCTGCCTTTGCTGACAGTTGCTGTCACCAACTCACCATGTACCGAGCCAGTTATTGTGGGAGAGAGGACTCAGGACTAGGACTAGGGGTGCAAACGGAGTGGATAATTTCCGACCGATCCGAGACCGAATTCGTTTAAAATCCGATTCGAATCCGAAAAAATGATATCCGGTTATATCCGGATTCGAATCTGCCTATCCGAAAAAAATATAGGGTAAGATATGGGAAGAGAAGTATCCGATCCGTATCCGATCCATACCCGCATATCCGAGATATCCGAAAAATATCAGTGTAAATGAGTGAAATAGATATCCGATAACAGATCCGATAAACATAAACATTCTACATCATATAAGTTCATATGTTGATTGGAATTATACTTGGCTAGATATTATTCTTATATAGGGAAAGCAACTATTATTGAATTTGAAACACTTATATGCCTCCAAGGTTCTAGTAAAGTTTTGTGTATGGTTGATTGATCTTAATATGCGGGACATATATGGTTTCTGTTTTCACGCATTATCCGACTAACTATTTGTAACCGAGACTAACCGTATCCGGAACGATCTGTATTCGCTCCGTATTCGCGATCGAAGTAATCCGTATTCGTATTCGAATCCGACACTGTCCGTATCCGAAATCCGAGAAAAAATTTGGAATAGGATACAGAATGAGCGAAATCCGTCCGTATCCGATCCGTTTGCACCCCTACTCAGGACAGTCTGGAAACTTAGGACCTGTTTTTTTTTAGCTTTCGACTTTGACTTCTGATCTTAAAAGTAGAATAAAAAATAAACAGTCTGATTTTAGAATCCGATTCTCACAATCCAGCCCACTTATATATACTAGAATTCATAATCTATTTCATATGTGTTTCGGATTCCAGTTTTTAGAGAATCTGCTTTTCTACAACTACAATCTAGAATTACCTTTTAGAGAATTCAATGCAGAAACAAAGAGACCCTAAAGAAGATAGAGAACGGGCCAATGGTTAAACCATACTTGTTAGTCCCACTGATAGATGGCTCTAATCTATCATATCCCGTTGAATGAAATGGTATACTGCAAGCTTGTTTTTTTTAAAAAAAAAATATTTTGCCAAAGACGTGTGATTTTTTGAAAAAAATTGTAATTTTTTGTGTTACTGTTGCCCCAAAACATGGTTTTTTTTAATGAAATGTAATTACATAAAAAACCCCTTCCAAGCTTTAATAGTCTGCGTCAGAATTTCCTTTTGGTCATCTGTGAACTTTAACAGGCTGGTGGTGCCGATTTAACCCAAACCTACTTAATAATTGTGTTGATTTAGAAAAGAAAAAAAGTGTTCTTTGATACTCCTTAGCCTTTGGTGTGGATTGATGAATTTCGCGTAATTATTAGTTTTCAATAACCCTATATTATTTTCCTTGATAAAATAAAATTATGTCATCTTGACCTCCATTTATTTATAGACAGCCCAACACGAATTCAATTTTAGGACGAATAGCAAAGACTACGTCGATCGAAGAACATTTTCCTTGCTATAAAAAAGATTTTTTATCATCCTTAAAAGATAATAAGATTTATCTTATTGAGATAGTAACAAAATGTACTAAAAGTTGGTACACACACCCTTTAAATTTTTGGTACATCCTAGTTATACCTCAACGTAAATTTTGGTATCTCTCAATGTCAGTAAAAAGTCAGCTACGAAAAATGGTGGATACTCGATATCGTGCTCTTTAATTTGGACGTTGCTTTGTACCTGAAATGACCCAAAAATTTTAGTTATGTAATTGAGATCAACAACACAGATTAATCATACACATAATTAAATTGCTCAACAAATTAATCATGAGCTTTATCGATTATCCATAATATCATACAAATGTATATCACAATATGCATGTATATTAAAATTTCATCCAAAAAGAAGATTACAAGAATATTGAAATTTTCCTAAAAGCTAAGCTTCTTTGATTGCGGCTTTAGTCCCTGAAAGATGTCAGCCATCCAAGCATATAGAACCAAGAGTCCATAAATTAAATAGCAAAAGATTAAAAAGGTGGTGTTGATATCAGACCTGAGTAATTGGTGTTGCTTATCAAGATACCTGACCGTCTGGGGCCAGTCAACACCTCTTGCTAGACCAGGTTTCATCATTTGGCAATTTTACAAACCTATATTTGTCAGGTAGCTATAGCATTGCTTCAATAGTGCCAAAATATCCGAAGGTGAAAAGATAAAAACAACATGATAAAAAGGTATTGAGCCTCAATTAAAAAGAGAGACAGCCGAGTAGCCCTCACCCCTCACAGCTCATTTCCATCCCAAGGCAAGCAACCACGAGAGCACACACATAAGGAAACAAGCCAGGAGCACTTGCCACACCCACATTCCCCTAAGCAGCCAAACCACCAAGAGCAAGCTCCCAGGAAGCAATACAAACCATCAAGAAGCTCATAGCCACACAAAATCAAACCTCCAAGAGCATCCAAGCCAAATAAGCACAAGACAACCACCACCCAGGAGGCAAGCATGTCAGCCTGAAAGAAGCAAGAGCACCTGGAAGAGCTAGATCAATAGTAGATTTATTTTGGCTCCATATTTAAACACCTGCGTTGATGTCACCGAATACGTGTTTACTACCAGATCCACATTGACATCATTGCCGGATGTGAACCTGGCACTACCTAAGTGGCAGTGATAATCGAGGACTATCATTGCCGGATGTAAACCGGCAGTGATAATCACTATCACTGCCAGTTCATACTGTACAACCGGTAGTGATAATAATTATCACTGCCACATTTTCATCAATAACCGGCCGTGATAAGTAATATCACTACCACTTTTCCCTTACCGGCCGTGGTGATAACTCTCGCCCTATTTTCTTCAAAATTGGTAGTGATTGGTTTTTAAACCTTTATATATATATATTTGTTGTAGTATATGTATTATGTAATGTTGTAGCATATATATTGTACAGTAGATGTATTCTGTACGGTATACATTATGCACAATATTAACGAAACATCGCTAAAACATAATTCAAATACATTGAAGCATCATAATATTTAATTATTACATTGTTCATTCACTTTTGAAGCATCATAATATTTAATTATTACATTGTTCATTCACAATCGTTGACATCTCACTTAAGCTATAAATGCTCGCAAAACTCACCCTTCGGGTTGATAACTTCTCGAATGATGAACCCAGCTAGCTGCTCTCGAAGGGCTTCAATTTTGTTGCCGAGCAGGCTGCTGGTGCCTAGCTTCATGCGCTGTCATAGGAGAAATTGAAGCATTCATTAGTGTCATCGTTTTTATAAAGAAAAGTTTGCGTCAACATGTAATGATATACCATCTCGCCGTTGTAGTCCATACTGTCTGTGACGAACGTGTGCATATGTGTCATTGTGTAGTATCCACATAAATTGTTCCCTTGGGGCTATCTCAGGCATGGAAAATAGGTTTTTATTCTAAACTTCTTTGTGCATGGACAATACCCCTGACTCTTCTTATGGTATTTTGCGTACACCCTGTGCATGGTTTTGAGTAGTCATTAAAATTAATTAGGTGCAATGCAATGAAAGATTACCAGAGCAATAATGCAACGATCGAGTTTACCTGTCTAGCAACTCTATTAATTCTTTGTAATTGTCCATCGGTTTCCTCATTGAGTCCAAGATGGTGATGTTGCTTTCGTCTAATATGATGACGAGGAGGATCCAGTGAAAGCTGCAGAAGCCAATTAGTCGACACATAGTGTTGCACATCAAATATGCAAGACTAGTAGGTAGGGAAACACGTACTGAAAGTTGTAGGGTAAAAGTACGTAGGTCTTGTCTTGTAGCTTTAGCAGTGCCTTGAGTACGTACTCCTCGACATCTTTTATCGTTCTTGGATCTAGAATAAGTTTGCAGTTAACAAGGCCCAAGTCGAGGAATCCTATCCAAACATTTAAGTCCGCTCTAAGTGTCATTGCCTCCATTCTACATAAAAAAAGAAGTCAGACCCTCAGTTTAAGAGTACGTGAATGTACAGCATGAATTATACAAGAGACTTACAGAGTCCACATTCTTAATATAGACACGTCCAGGGCATCTCCTTGGTACAACTGGTATAGTTCTATGTTTTCTACGCAGAAAACGCTGCCCATATTGTGAAAATCTATATCTTTGTATCTAACGGGGAAAGCATCATTATTTGTCTCTTGGACATATTGCCGGTACCATTGATGTAGACGCCGTAATTGTGTTGCCAGTCTGGGCTCCTCATTTGGATCCACCAAAGCTTCCCCATTAACGAATGGCCATCTTAGAGGGGGCTCCTCCCCTTTAGCACTCCTTTGGTTTCCAGCAACAGCTGCTTTACCGCCATCTCCTTTAGATTTCTTTCTAGAGATGCGCTCGTAGTCTGATCGTTGGCTAAATTGAGGAGATTCAGTTGCCTGTCCTGTCTGTTTAACCATTGCTAAGCCCACGAAGAAATCCCTTTTGGTAGCTTCAATTACAACCTTATCAGATAGTGGCATCTTTTTGAAGTGAGCTGTTACGTTGGTGTCTACTTCCCTTCTAGTTTCTTCTTTGGTCAGGTCATATGCTCGTTTCTTCCTAAGAGTTTGTGCTGGCTTCACAGATGAGGAACTTTCCCCCTGACCGTGTAGAATGTTGAGATCGCGGTGCTCTTTGATTACTGTCTTTTGGCGCTAGAGTAGGAGAAGGACCTTTTTTGGGTGACACCGGAGGAGGACTTTTCCTAGGTGGAGAGTCTATCTTGTTATCATTATTATGATCATCGTCGTCTTCATTATCTGAGCCAAACTTGATGTAGCGCTTGCGCCACGCGATGAATGTGCCTAGGCTTTGTTCAAGATTATTTTCCCCTCCTCGCCCGGGATCTCAACCTCAACTTTGCGGTATCTGTCAACCACGCTGTCAACTGATACTTTAGTGTATCCCTGAGGAATTGGGCGGTTATGCAATATCTGCCCCTCGATGCATGGCCAAGCCACCCCTTCAGCCACCTTGATGGTAATGTTTGCTATAGGCAGGTGCAGACTACAGCGTGTCGGCTCTAAGATTTTTTTCACAGGAAAACTACATGCTGAGTCCTCTTTAAGAGGGCATGAGGCAACTTAGGTGCTTTTACAAGCACCGGTGAGATTCTAGAGTGTGGCCGGCGTCATGTGGTGATGTTCGCTAAGGACGTGTGCTAGCATTTCTTGCATCCTTTGCATGTTTTCTTCTAATTCGATTTCCCTTCTGTGCATCCAGTCTTCTATTTCTCGTACACGTACATGCAACTGTTCTTGTCTGGATTTCTTTGGTCGCTTGTAAATTTCGGCATCCTCTGGAAACGCTACTTTCCAGGGCACCAAGCTGAACCCTCTGGTGCAACCAGGGTGCTCTTTATTACCCAAGGCGCGTGTTAGTTCGTCGTTCTCCCTTTTTGGCTGGAAGGAGCCCTGAGTAGCTTGGGAGTGGGCATCTGCAATCTTTTTCGAGATTTTCTCGTCTTTCTCGCTTCTGAAGCTTAAGCTACCATCATCCGACCAGTGTTCAAGAGTTCGCTCGGCGGATTAAGTGGCGGTTAAACACCGCCAAGTGCCAAACCGTATTCTGGTGCAATTGCGGGTCTCGGCGTTTTGACCCTCGTGAGAAATTAATATAATTCATATATATTATTGATTTTATTATGAATAAAAATTTTTAGTTTTCTTTTCTAGTTATTTGCAAATTGCAAGATATCAAATATTAAAGTAGAATATTAAACTAAAATACTTGAACACATACTACTCAATTAATCAAGTAATAAACTAAGTAGTAAGTACTATGCTAGTAACTTAATGTACCTTATTTTGTGGACGACGACGTGAATCTTTCAATCATGGTCATCAGGTCATATAAACAGTAGATCAAAATAGTCTCTCTCATAATTTTGTCCCAGCCACCACGCCCGCCAAGACCCACCAAGTACCACCTAGACCCGCCAAGGACCGCAATTTTGGCCCAATCGTCAAACAGGCCGCCAAGAGCTGAATTCATTGCGTTTATAGCCGTCGTACCTTAATATCGGCGTAATATCGCCGCCAAGTGCCGAATTTTGAACCTTTGCATCCGATGAGTAGCTCCTCTAAGTAGCTTGATGCTTTGATATTAGAGCCATCTCGGACGTCGCAGTAATAACTCCACTACGAGTTAGCTCTTCTTCCCGTGCATCCCACTTGGGTACTTTCCTCACGTAGCCACCAATGCCTAGCACATGGGGGTAAATGTTCTTGTCCGAATTTGCCTTGTTCTGTTGGTTGATAGCCTAGGCTTCATCAGATTCTTATACTGCACGAATTCATCCCAAAATTGCTCTAACCTTGGGTATCTATTAAAATTTGGCATTTGATCCTTCTTGACATACTCCTTATTCATCTTTGTCTTCCAATTCTTCCATGCGGATCCCATGATGGTTATTGCACGTTTCTTGGCAAGCTCCAACTGATCTTCAGAAAATTGGAACTTGGTTGTCAACTTTGTCCACAATATTTCCTTGATGTCATCGGAAACATACGACGAGCAATCGCCACGGTGTGTCCATGATTTGTAGATGATGGGCACATTATCTCTAGCCAGGACCCCGCATGCTGTCCGATATAGCCCAAGCAATGATGCGGGTATAGCTGGTTCCTCGACTACACTAAGCTCCATGATCACCTTTCGTTCACCTGTGCGTATCTTGCTGAGACCTCACCCATGACGCTGCCTTCGTTCACCTGATGTCTGACCCTGCATTTTGACCATTTCATTAGTCGTTTGGCCCTGCTAGAGAATTACCCCGTCTACGTGAAGAATTTCATCGGAAAGCACATCCTACTAAAGAATCGTACTAAATAATTACCTCGTGTACATTTGTTGCCTCGAATTGTTCTAGGTTGAGGAACATTGTCGGGCTTTGCTCTGGGCTTTGGTTCATGGGCTCAGCGCCATTCGGCACTTTTCCCTGATTAGAGGCCATGTGCAGCAAGTTTATCTGAAATTTTAAATTAACAAAGTCATGAGATGAACCTTTGCACAACTTGAATGACCATTTTGTCGTGCGTTAGAGTTGCTAATATAAACGTTTTGCATTTATAAGGCGTAATATCAACGTTTTGCATATATAAGGCGTAATCACCATTTTGTCATGCGTTAGAGTTGCTAATATCAACGTTTTGCATATATAAGGCGTAATTACCATTTTGTAATACATTACAGTTGCTAATATCAATGTATGTGGTGTGTCGTACTTGGCCTGAATGGGCACTACCCGCCAACGGTGGAACAAATTTTTTATTGAAATATACACTCCACACATTCAATTTTATAGTTTTGTATAGTAATTTTATAACATTAGAGATTCAACATATATATTTAAAATATGTTTACCTATGTTCACACAATGAAACATTTTACAAGATGGAATAAAGATACTGGAACCAACAATACGCATGAGATCCCAAGGACACCATAATGAGAAGGCACAAACATATCCACAAGCCATAATCGGATCAATTGTACAATAAAAGTAGCCTCAACTATCAGGACATCAAATTGACCTACCAAATTCTAACATTTTCCTAAACTAAAAGCAAATCAAGGACAACATTAATTAAAGATACATAAATAAGATCGATCTGATATATCAGAAATTCAAAAAATTGTGGAAATTGTTTCTACACCGCCATATGGGACTCGCAGCTACCTTGACCCTATTTGGCAGCATCACTTGGCAGCACCCATAGTCTTCTCTATGCTACCAAAACTTTGCTGAGCTAGCCAAATGCCTAATATTTTGTTGCCGTGGCACAAGAGCAAACATCATTGTGATCCTCTCATGCACAAGATCTCGGCGCACAGGCCTAGCCCCAATTGCCTCTTTCCAGAGCCACCATTGCCAAAGCTTCATCGAACAATTTACAATCTCAATTTACAAAAGAAATGTAATTTACAATCTCAATTACGTTTTTCCTGACTCTATTGCTTATATATAACAGAATCAAAACAAAGCAGACTCCATCATGACCTTAATGGCTGATAAACCTAGCATGCTTGTCTACTTCATGTGTCATCCCACACATCGGAGCATGCCAAGGGCACACACTCCCTAACAAATCTCAACAGACTCTAACCCTGCACATGACTCAACAAAGAAATAGCAACTAACTAACAGAAAGATCCTATCACTATGTGCAACAAGACTTAGGGGGTGTTTGGGACAGCTCCAGCTCCACTAAAATCTGTGGAGTTGGTGAAGCAGGGTATTTCTAACTCCAGAAATTTATGGAGCTAGAGCTGTGGGTACATTAAGTGTGTTTAGGTAGATCATCTTGTTTACATTTTAGATTAAAAATATAAACATAAGTCATTTTATTTTAGCCTATAAGTTTTAGATCTGAGCTGGAACTGGGATCTGGAGCTCTCCTAAACAGGGCCTTATTCTCACAGGGGCAGTTTCGGAGAGGGGGAGGCATCGCGTGGGGGGAGACACCGATGGGGGAGGTCAGCAGGGAGGGCCAGGCGGGAGGGTCGGCCAGGGAGGGCCGGCGTGGGAGGTCGGCCGAGGAGGGCATGAAATCGCTCGGCAGTTCAAAACATGCAAAATGGCTAAGTGCAAGGAAGTGGGGAAGAGGACATATTTATATAGAAATGAGCATTACTGCCGGTTCAATAGAACAACCGGCACGATGGGAATTATCACTGCCGGGTTACCTAAGAACCGGCAGTGATAAAACTATCAGTGCTAGGTCAAATATCAACTGGCATTGATAAAAAATATCAGTGCTGGTTCAAATCTCACCCGGCAGTGATGTAAAACTATCACTGCCGGTTTGGATAAAAACCGGTAGTGATGTTGTTACTATCAGTGCCAGGTGGGGTACGACCCAGCACTGATGTGTTATATTAGTGCCGGCTGTCAGACTTTAACCAGCATTGATATTCACCATCTATGTTGCATTAACAAGGAACTGTCAGTGATAGTCCACCTTGTGCATACCAAGTCTTCTTTGTGGCGAAATGGCGATGGAAAATCTTTGCTGCGGCAAGGATTGGGTAGCGGCTCGGGCACACGTGCGAAGGCCAGGGAGGTCAGGGATGAGCCAAGGGTTGACAAAATGGGCCCACATGGTAGAGGGGGGAGGAGGGTAAAAGAAAATGAGTTTTCTGACCATGACATTATAAATTTTTGAGGAGGATCTTGATGACTGATGATTACATTACGAATTCAATTTTGAGAAAATTTTGAAACTTTTGAGGAGGATCTTGTGGTGATGATTTTATTCTGAAATTCAATTTTCGAACCGTGACATTATAAAATTTTCAAAACTATATCTATCTTAATTATTTTTATAAACTTCTAACATCGATTACATTACTAAATTGAATTGCTTATATTAATAATCAATAGTCCATACAATACAAATTGAAGTATGTCCTTTGTACAAAATATTTATATTAATATTGTTTGTTAAATATATATAGTATAGTAATAATCAATACTCCATACATTACAAATTGAAGCATGTCCTTCGTACAAAATGTTTATATTACAAATTGAAGCTTGACCTTCATACAAAATAAAGCCATTCTTAATTATACAACTAAGTTAGGATCCGACCTTCGTTATGATCGCGGCATATGTATGTAGCTTCCTCTATGTCTTCCATGAGACCTAGGTCAATGTTCTCACTGAAAGGAGGAAGCTCACCGAATTGGTTATAGTCTTCCTCGTTCACTACATTCTCAACTCCGACAATCCTTCTTTTTCCTTAAAGAACCACGTGGCGTTTCTTGTCAGCCGGATCCCTTACAAAGAAAATTTGTGTAATGGCATTAGCAAGGATGAATGGTTCTTCTCTGTATCTGACGTGTTTGAAGTCCACGGTAGTGATACCGTACTTGTCGATATTCACGCCCCTAGGTAGCCTGGCCCACTAGCACCGAAAGAGGGGGGTCCTTCAAAGGCCCATAGTCGAGCTCCCAAATCTCTTCTATGAATCCGTAGTACGTCTGCATATTGCCATTGCTATCATAGGTATCTATACGGACCCCGCTGTTCTGGTTGGTGCTCTTGTTATCTTGTGCTCTAGCATAAAATATATATCCATTGATGTCATATCCTTCAAATGTCAAAATTGTATATGACGGTCCCTTAGCTAACGCTCTCAATTGAGCACACTCTGTTTGTGTATGCATCATGTGTCTAAGCAACCAATCTCCAAAGTTATTTCTGTGCTCTCTCGCGATCCAAACCTCAGACTTAAATGGGTTTTTCCTTCGTAGCATGTTCTTGTGCAAGTTAACATACGGGGCCGCTACAATTGATTGGTGCAGAACTGTAAAATGTGCTTGCGTGAATGAAGCACGATCGTTAGTACAGATTGATTTCTGACCTAGTGTCCCTTTCCCTTGTAGCCTCCCCTCGTGGCGAGATATGGGCACACCAATCGGTTTGAGATCCATGTAATCGATACAGAACTCAATGACCTCCTCGGTTCCCTAACCTTCGACAATATACCCTTCCAACCGATGTCGATTATGAACATATTTCTTCACAACCCCCATGAACCTCTCGAAAGGATGCATCTGATGTAGAAACACAGGGCCAAGAAACTGTATCTCTTTCATAATATGAACAATGAGATGGACCATAATATCGAAGAAGGATGGAGGGAAGCACATCTCAAGCCGGCATAGAGTGTGGATCATGTCTTGCTACAGCTTATCCAGTTTCAATAGATCGATGACCTTCTGTGAAATCGTGTTGAAGAATGAACACAATTTTATAATTGGTCTCGCACTTTCTCTGGCAGAACACCCCTACTTGCAATAGAAAGCATCTGTGTCATCATCACGTGGCATCATGAGACTTCATGCCAATTAATTTCAAGTCTTTCATTGAGACTAGCCTCTTTATGTTGGTAGAATAACCGGACAGAATTTTGACTCCGTGCAAGCACTCACACACACTAATTTTCTCATTCTTTCTAAAAGTGTAGCAAGCTGCGGGAAAGTACCTTTTGCCTTTACCTAGGTCTTTGTGATGTTGTTCCTTCATGAGTTTTATATCTTTTAGGTCCATCCGTGCGTTGAGTGTATCTTTTGTTTTGCCAAGTATGTCTAGTAAAATACCAAGCAAGCTGTCACACACGTTCTTCTCTATATGCATGACATCGATCGCATGTCAAACATCTAGGTGCTGCCAATAAGGTAGGTCCATAAATATCGATCTCTTTTTCCACAAAGGAGCTGTATCACCGGAATTCGGGACTGATGTACTTTCAGCTCCCTTTCCATGGATAATTTTAATATCCTTTACAGCCGTAAATATCTCTTTTCCGTTGCGATATTGCGGAGCTGAAACAGTCTCCTTTGTACCATCAAAAGCTCCCTTGTTGTTGCGATACGGGTGGTCCTTACGAAGGAACCTACGATGCCTCATGTAACACATTTTTCAGCAGTATTTTAGCCACCGGCTACCTGTATCACCCATGCAATGGACGCATCCATTGAATCCTTTTATAGTCTGGCCCAAAAGATTACCAAGAGCAAGGTAATCATTGATGGTTATGAACAACAACGCGTGTAGCATGAAGTTCTCTCTTTTATCTCATCCCATACCCGTACACCGTCGTTCCACAATACCAGAAGATCTTCAACTAATGGTTTGAGGTACACATCAATATCGTTGCCAGGTTGCTTCGGCCCTTGGATCAGCAATGGCATCATAATGTACTTCCTCTTCATACAAAGTCAAGGAGGAAGGTTGTAGATACATAAAGTCACCGGCCAAGTGCTATGACGGGTACTCATATTGCCGAAAGGATTCATCCCATTCGTATTGAGCCCGAACCTTATATTCCTCATATCATATGCAAAGCATTTCTTGTATTTTCTATCGATGTTCCTTCCTGCTTGAGTCGCGAGGGTGTCTAAGCATTCCATCCTTCTTACGCTCTTTGGTATGCCATCGCAGTAATTGAGCATGCTTTCTGTTTGTAAACAGACGCTTCAGGCGGGGGATTATAGGGAAATACCACACCACCTTGGCTGGGGGTCTTTTCTTCTTAAGCTGCACCTCGATGTCGTCATCGCCACGCTTATACCGAGATGCCTTGCAAATGGGACACACATCCAAATTTGCAAACTCATTGCGATACAATATGCAATTGTTTGGACATGCGTGTATTTTCTGCACTTCTAGTCCCAACGAGTAAACAACACCTTGGCTTTGATGCGTGGGTCTTTGGCAACCGTTACCCTCTAGAAGGATGTCTCTGAAGAAACCTAACAGCTTTGTGAAACTCTTATCAGACCAACCATTGCTTGCCTTCAACTGCAGCAGCGTAAGCACAACATGCAGCCTTTTGAGCTCCTCCTTGCAGCCTAGGTACAAAGGTGTTATAGAATCCTCTACCATATGCTGGAACTTCTGAAAATCCCTTTCACTCGTGAGGTCCTCCTCCCCATCATGTAACATCTGTTCTAGATCATCTTCATGGTTATCAATGAACGTGTCTTCATGGGTGTCGACGAACATATCTTCGATCGCAGTCGAGTCGTTGTCTTCATCATCAATCAGATGCCCTTCACGTACAATCTCATCTTCATCGTGCTCGGTCCAATAGGTATAGGCAGGCTTGAAACCCCTTCGAAGCAAGTGTGCACGGATCGCCTCAATGTTAGAAAATTGCTTCTCATTCTTGCAATCGACGCACGGGCAATAAATATAGTCTATCAGCTTATTTGACTTGTACACCGCAGTCATGCTCAGAAAATTAGTCACACCGTTAAAGTACTCTCTATCGTAATGGTCCACTTCATGCATCCATCTTCGGTCCATCTACAAATATTTATAACAAATAAAATCTCAGTAAATCAATAAGTGGTCACAAATTGTTTTATTCATTTAATTTGTTATGTAGTGCTAATTAATCTAGAAATTTTTATTAATTATAGATCTATATCCAAATCTTGATTGTAAAATCAATTAAATAATTGCTATTAGTTATAATGGTTAGTCGATAAATTTGCATTACTTACAAAAGTATTAAATTAACATACATGAAATAAAGAAACAATTTAAGTAATTAGATTAAACAATAGTTAATTATGAAGTGCTACCACATTTAAATTCAATCTACATATTAAATGCAATCACTAATTTAGTCCTCTAAATACTTAAATTCAACCTACATCATAATCTCACCAATCACTATACATATAAAAGTTGGTAATTTGGAATCTAGTCTCTAGATTAGAGCTCTAATTATACTCACTATGCAATCAATAATTCTCACAACCTACAACAAATATAGAATGTAATATCCAACTAAATAAACTACCAGTGAAATGTACATAAAGATACGAACCTTAGATTATGAATTAGAAATGAATTCCACCAAATTTGAGAGCAAAAATTCGCCCCCTCTCTACCCCAACCGAGCAAGAACAGAGCTCCTCTTTGTTCTAGATAGGTTGGGGAAGGAAGCCAGGATATATATAGTGCCACATTATCACTGCCGGCTCTTGCTCTGGAACCGACAATAATATATCACTGCCACTTCTATCTCTAAATCTGGTAGTGATATCACTGTCGTTCGTGCGAAAAATCGCGTTATCACTGCCGGTTATCCTATTGAACTGGCAGTAATACACCACTGCCAGTTCTATATCTAAATCCAGCAGTGATATTGCTGCCATTCGTGCGAGAAAAATATACTATTCTTATCACTGTCGGTTGAATTTGGAACTGGCAGTGATAAGATTCCTTACCATTTCGGGCTGCCGCGATGATGAGGCGTCGTGATGAACGATCTGTAGTGATGTGTACCACGTTGTTAGTCGGAGCACAACTAGCAATGGTGCCAGGGTTAGAGATCTAATGCTTGAGTAGCGATAAGCGTTTTGGATTCTCAAGCGAGGTTGGTTTCACTATGGGTAAGGTGGTACAAATCGCATAGGGTAAAATTATGAATTCATTCTTGTATTCTAGATTGGAGCTCTGGAAGCTAAGTAGCAATTTCAATAATTTAAATCGAAACCCACATTTTCCTAATAAAACCTTATTTTCCTAAGAATGGATTTTAGAGAAGGATGGATAGGTAATGGATAATGGTAAAAATTCATATTATGTATTTTATTATTAATGCTTACTGAGTACTTCTGTACTCATTCTTGCTAAATCTCCCTTTGCTTAGAGATTTGCCCAAGTAGTCAAGTGCCTGGTTGGGACATAGATCCCAATAGGGGTGAGGATCACCTGCAGAACCAGGAATACAAGGAGGTGGATTACTAGGAAGTTTAGGCTGTTGGGTAGATCATGCATCGACTTAGTCAGTCTTTAGGGTAATTAGTATTTTTGTATTATATTTTTGTTGTACTTGGGTTTTATGTATAATTAATGTACTGAATATGTAGCCTACGTAGCAATGGAATGTATTAAAGTTTTTATTTCGGTCTCTAATTATTGTTTCTACTGCAACACTTTGAACACGGTGTATTAACTGATAAAACTTCGGGCTCGATGTTTTAATTAGTTAGTATGCTGAGATCAATATAATTATCTTATAGTTATGGTGGTACTACTATTGTTACCTTGAACTAATTATGCGAGTCACCGTAGTACCACATCACTTTAAACGAACATTTACCATAGCACCTGGCTAATTCCATTATAAAGTGGTATAGGGAATTTATGCCAAACAAATGGAATCATGTAAATGGAAAAAGAAAACCTAACAATACCCTTCTTGTCGCTTGTGGAATCTGCTATCTAACTTTGCCTGGAATACAAAATGGGACATGATGAATTAGGGCCTCGTACCAACTACGCACAACATAAAATTCCTAGTTAGGGTTACCAGCACGGTAAAATAACTGAAGATAAGATTTAATGTGAAAAACTCTTGCGAAAAAGACCACGGAAATAATTCACTATAATGGTTTAAGGATTACATGTACAGCGGTGTGACTTAGGGCCTGTTTGGTAGAGCTCCAGATTCCAGCTTCACCAGAAATCTAAAACTTGTATAGGCTAAAATAAAGTGAATTAAGTTTATATTTTTAGTCTAAAATGTAAATAGGATGATCCATCTAAACACTCTTAATGTACTCACAACTTCAGCTTCACGAATCTGGCGAAACTAGAATCTGGTGAAGCTAAATCCCTGCCAAACAGGCCCTTAAATATCTAAAAAAGTCCAAGTTGTAGCAGACTTGGACTAACAACTTATTTAGATAAAACCAAAAGATATGGTAAGTTATGATATTGAGTTATCTATAACAAACCTCCCCTTAACTTAAAATCCATAATGAAATTATCTCCGAAAACCCCAAAGGGTAAATAAGTACCATGAATACAAGTGCGTTAAAAGTTCAAAGGACTAATGACCAAGGAAGGTTGGAACAGTTAATCCAAACACTTCAAGTGTGAAAAACCACAAATGATATGAAAGATTGGAATAGTTTTATTCAAACGCTTCTAATGAAGCAAGGTTGAGAAAACTAACAGTAGGTCGAGAAAAAAACTGAAGCAATCAATCCAAACACATAACTGCCAACAAAGCAGATGAAGAAATCTGGGTCTTCAAGGATTAATAACCCCAATAAAATCTGAGTCTGTGCAACTGACCTCCTAAAACAAACGCTCAATCATCAAACTGCTTAAGCTGAGACATCACTTATTGTGCTGGATAGATAGCGAAGAATTTATATCATGATTTTTGACATATTCCACTTGGAACATAAAATTTGACAAAATGCCTATTGAAAATCCATAATATGGTTGAAACTACTCCTATAATAAATGTCAAGATCAAGAAAAAATTCCTCAGACTCGGGTTGATATGGTGTATGGGCCGATTGTGGTTGATATGGATGTTCATAACCAACATTGGACTACCTGACCATCGGCTCAGGCAATGGAACAAAAGGTTTTGAATATATTATAACCTTGTATGGGGTCAGATTCTTTTGTGGAATCTGAAGGGATACTGGTAGGCTACGCTAGTGTACAATTAAAATTTTTTACCTTGTAAACTAGGAAGCCACGCAAGTATATGATCATGGATCGTTACCACTAAACGCGCAGTGTAGCGGAAGGAAGTTGATGTAGCCCGAATCAACGAAGTTTGCGTCCAGTTGCAGTGGTCGATCTTCCTCGTGCGACGGTCGATCGTCCATCCTGATCAGTGTCGCAGTAGCAGCAACACCTCTATCGGTATCCACATGTCCGGGAAAGGAACGCCGTGCGACGGTGTGCCAGCACCAGCGAGCACGGGAAGGCTCAAGCAGTGACGGCTAGCGTTTCGGTGGCTGCGCTATCTGATGAATCTCTACTAAGCAATCGCGAACAACCTTTATATATAGCCATCTTCACCCCTATGGTGGAATCCTACATTAGGGCCCAACCAAAGGATAAAGCCCGCTTGGTCCATTAGTTATTGATCCAATCCATACAACTATATTCCAACCCCTTAAGTGTGTGACCCTATAGGTTCACATGCACTCGGACATGGCTAGAGTACCCCTATCGATCATTGAATACTCTTACTCATCATCGGGTACACCCTCCTACTCGACCATCGAGCATTCGACCAATAGTCGATAGAAGTCCCTAGCAGGACTTATTGACTCTCGAGTACATGTAAAGATCAGACGAATCTCAACAATGCCCTATATGCATTTCCTTTTGCCTCACGATGTCGGTCAAACCCAAGGCGAGTTGTTGTCATCCTTGTTTGGATGGCTCGACCACTCTTTCTCGATGACATGACTTGGGTTCCTTGAATACATCGAGTAAACTCTTTACTCGATGACTCAAGTAACTCTTTACTGGAGTAGCATGGCCATGCATTTTTCGGAATCCGATCACTCGAGAGGCCTAGAGATATCTCTTCCATTGTATAGAGGGGCAAATCCTATCTTGATCGACCACGCCTCACAGCATGTTTTATGACAAACTTGAAAACCATCTTTATAACTACCCAGTTACGGAGTAGCGTTTGATGATCCCAAAGTAAGTCATTACGCATCTTGAGTACATACGACAATCTCAAGTCGAAGGATATAGCATACACATCGTATATGAGACCAACCGATGAGATGAAAGAATACAACGTTCTCGCAGTGTCTCATAGTGGGTTGATGTCCAACATCATGTTCTCTAACATGTGTCTATATTATTGGTTTGATATCTCCATATCTATGACCTGTGAAACATAGCCATCAACCAATATATATGCCAGTCTACTCTTATGTGTCATCATATGATTACCGACTAGGGACAACTTGAATAATATCAATATATGAAAAAAGTTTCACGAACAAGTCACTTACTTGTTGATTAATCCAATCAATATTTATTCAAAGGACAATCAAATATATTATTTTATAAACATAAGACGTGATACAATCATCTCTATGATTGCCTCAAGGGCATATCACCAACAGAATCGGCTCAGCGAATTGCGGACATACCTGAGGTTCCATCGTCTGATTGTGGAAAGATCTAAAATAGGGCTAACAGCGAAAAATCGGCCTGGACGTCCAATTTGGCACTGTTAGTATGCGTGTGGTAGTGTGAGATCATGCTTGCACCCAGATCACATGGCAAGATTACAGTCGACTGGGTCGGCATCAGAATCACGGTCAGAACCGATGGTTTAGGATCAGCTACTAGACCGAAACTAGTACCAAATGGATGAGGTAATTTGACAGTATCTGCACTGGATCTAGAAAATTCTCAACTGATGCTAATTGTTGAGCAACGCCTTTTACGCTATTAGCAATCATCAGGTTAAGAGTTGTCACCAAAGCCGATGACTAGTTGATTAAGGCATGATACATAGATTAATTAATCATATTAGATAATTAAGCTTGTGCAGGCATGTACTGACCCCCCGATTGTGTGCCTAGCAGAATTATAGTTTCATCGCCAAAGAAATTTACCATCGGCAGTGCAGTCTTTTGAGTGACGGCATGTTGAGTTTTTTTTATAGTAGTTCAACATCATCTCCACGAGCACGGCCTTTCGATCTTCGATATCTTTGCACTGATCTGGTGTTAGATTGTCCATTGTTGGGATGATTATGGCATCGGAGACAACATTAGCAGGCAGGATCGATTTGCCTGAAGATAACATCGTGTCCCACTGGGCGTGCCGAAAGTGTGTGGGCACCGAAAAATATGATGACGAATTGATAGACTTAAACACACACAAACACCGGGTTTAGTTAGGTTTTTGGCATGCTAGCCAATTTGATCCTGCAATTGGCAAGAGGATTATAAAAAAAATAGCTACTTTGTTTGACTAGGTTCTCAATAAAGATCTGACCCAAACAGCTATCGAGCCGACGAACAATAAGTCTAAACAGTTTGTTATAGCTGATTAGATGATTTGATAAAGGTGGATTTTCTCGAACAAGGATATGCACAACAAGATTGGAGAAAAGCAAACCTGAATAAATTGGTGTGATCGAAGATAACCAACAATCTGCGATGCGCAAGATCAAGAACGAATTACAAAGAGGTTCTAAATTACAAACGCTACTCCTAATTGACAAGAAGTAAATAAAAAGTAGATGCAATTTTTGATTGATTGTGTTCTTGTTATTTTTTTGCCTCAAATCCCCTTTTATAGTGTACATGCCGATTGTATCCTTCTCCGATTCATCACAGACCATGCATCGTATCTGCCTCTATCTCTTGAAGATAATATCCCTTTTTTGAACCGATATCGCCTAGAATTCCAATTTTATCCTTGACCTAACAAATCGGCTATACCTTACCAAATTTTGATGCTAACACTTATCCACCTCGAATACCTAAAAACTGGATGACCTTATGGCTTAGAAATGACTTTACCTAGCACACTATCTAGGTTTTATCACTTGAAATTTTTGGATCTAGAACAATGGGGTGGTAGTTGTAATTTGCCTAAAGACATTAGCCACCATGTGAATTTACACCATTTTATTACTAAACAAGAACACCATTCCAATGTTCCTGAGGTTGGAAAGATGAAGTGTTTACAGGAACTAAAAGTATTCTGTGTTAAGAAAGAGAGTATTGGATTTGAACTGAGAGAGTATTGGATTTGAACTGAGATAGTGGGGGGAATTGACACAGCTTGAAGGAGAACTTAGTATATGTAATCTTGAAAATGTGAGAAATAAGGATGAAGCTACCGAAGCCAATTTGATGCTGAAGAGGGATATGAAAGAATTGAGATTAGTTTGGGGTACAGAGAAACAGATAGCAGGATCTGATGTTCTTGATGGTCTACAACCACACCCTATTCTTAGAGCACTTGGCATTATAAATCATGGTGGTGCCATTGGTCCTAGTTGGTTGTGTCGTGACAACTGCATAAAAGGTTGGAGTCTCTCCATCTAGAGGGCGTGTCTTGGGGCACTCTTCCACCTTTTGGGCAGATATCACATCTCACCAAAATGATACTGAAGAAAATAGCTGGAATGCGTCAGTTTGGACCTGACTTTGGAGGCCTTACACACAAAAGCTTCATGCACTTAAAGACAATTGTGTTTGATCATATGCCAAAACTCGTCGAGTGGATTGGGGGAGCTAATTGCCATTGTTTTCAAGGCTTGAAAGCATCTAGTGCAGAGGTTGTCCCAATCTCTGTACACTGCCCTTATCAGAGTATTGTGGAGTGTCCGCCATGGACACCTACTCCGGGCCGGCTTCAACACGGACGCTCGGTGCTATTTAAGGCGTGCATCAGGATCGTCCAGTCATCATAAACTAGTACCCTAGATCTATTATATTCCTCAGATTGTGCCTCCGTTGAACCAGAATTTGTGAAGATTATCGTGCGTTGCCGCAAGCTTCAAGTCATTGATTCGCCGCCATCGGTGCATCCTGAAGCTCGCCACCGATGCAATTGGCTTCATCATCGCAAGATCTTGCTGGTGCGCGTGCTAGTTCGGTTGGAGCATCATCGGAGGATGTCACCGCTAAGGAACCCGAACCACTGCTGTCGTTCTAGATAGCTGTGAAAAAGTTTGTGAGACAAACATAATGGCCGAACTCAGCGATCAACTTGGATCGCATTCATTATATATAACCAAGAAGATTACACATGACGACCACATTCTCTGGATGTGCGTGAAATTTGGAAATCGCCGCGACCACGGTCTTTCTGAAACTATCGCTAGACCGTTTACAAGCGAATCGCAACACTATACACCCTGCGTTACAGCGTATAACCTGAATTTCATGGCCTCCCTCAATCACAACATCGGTTTACGGGTTGAGATTGTCACAGATAGCGTTGAGCGGTGCATGATAGTGCCTTAGTGGAGACATCTGCGAGTTGGTCCTTGGGCGAAATAGCAAACCTTTAGAGCTTTCACGGCAACTTTGTTCTCGGACAAAATGATAATCCACTTCGATGTGTTTCATCCGTGCATGAAACACTGGATTGGTAGTCAGATACGTGGCTCCCAAGTTGTCACACCAAAGAATTGGTGCACAATTCTAAAATATGCCAAGTTCTCGTAGAAGTGTCTGAATCCAAACAACTTCGGCTATGGGCTTTATACTCCGACTCTATACTTGATCTAGATCTGGACACCGTGGACTGCTTCCTAAAACTCCAAGACACTAAATTTGGTCCGAGTAAGACTGCAAATCCACTTGTTGACTGCCTGTCATCTGGGCACCCAACCCAATCTGCATCGGAGTAGATATTCAAAGTATTGTCATCAGACTTGATGAACTTCAAACCTTGATTGCTTGTCCCTTTAACACACCGAAGGATCCTCTTATTTGCAGCCCGGTGCTTGTTTGTTGGGGGTGAATAAAGCGACAAACACGATTCACTACAAAGGAGAGATCAGCCTTGTAATCGTCGGTATTGCGGACCACCGACAATGTACATCTTGAAATTGTGCTTCTCCAATCGGTGGTGTTCTGATTCTCTTGAGAGCCTTTCTGTAGTTGCCATGGGAGTGGAAATCGGCCGACATTTGTGCATGTTTGCTCTTTTAAGTAGATCATGAGCATACCTTCTCGAGATAAGATTAACCCTTGTCTATCTGCTTTCACTTCAATGCCCGAAATAATGCAGTTCACCCAAATCTTTAAGCGCAAAGTCTTTTGTCAATTGCTTGATCGGTTTATGCATTGCGGTTTGTTGAAGAGCTTACAATGATGATGTCATCTCGTAGATGAGCACATACATTGTCAAGCGCTTTGCCTTGATATAAAGAGATGTATCATTGTGAGGCGGTGAAACCCAAAATCTGCAGACTTCTGTGTCAGCGAGAATGCCAAGCTCTTGGGGCTTGTTTTAGACCATACAATGCCTTCTTTAGTTTGCAAATATAACTTTGATGGAACATCATATATACCTCTTCTTGAAGTAAGCCATGCAAGAATGCATTACGTATATCAATTTATGCGAGACTCCATCCCTTGGACACTTGCAAGTGAAAGAATAACCACGATTGTTGTAGGCTTGATCTTTGGGCTATAGGTGTCAAGATAATCCACACCAAACCTTTGCTTAAATCCTTTGGCCACTAACTTTGGCTTTGTACCTTTCAGCGGAACCATCGACTTTCTTCTTGATTTTATAAACCCATCGCTATCTATCAGTTAATACCTTTCTGGGTGGAACAAGAGTCCAAGTTTCATTCTTAAGAAGAGCGAATACTCTGTGTCCATGGCTTGTCTCCATTCCTTGTGCTTGAATGCTTCTACAAAGGAGCTTGGTTACGTAGTAAGTCTGGTGAGAATAAGTTGTAGTTCTGCGACATACTTGGTATCCCATCTTTAAACTCTCTAGGCTTAACTATGTTGTCTTTTAGCACAGTGCGCATTGGGTGGTGAGCTGCTGCATCTTTGAAGTTCATCGAGACTCTGGTTCTACTTCAAGATGTTGAGACAATACTTGATCATCTCATATTGTGAACTGCATTTTCGGGAGTGCTGCACCTAAATCATTATCGACAATGTTAGTTGGTCCATGACCGATGGGAGATTCACTTGTTCTTTGTGCCAGCGAAGGTGCGGTGATGGAGAAGCGATATTGGAATCTATTGTCAGATCAAGAAATTTTCAGAATAGTATATATTGAATGGGAGGACAGTTGGCTGATGTTGTGAAGTTTGAATTGAGGATCTTTCCTGATCAGACAAGGACTCAAAAGGAAACACATTTTCGTCAAATACTACATCACGAGAAATGTAAATTCTCCCTGTTTGCTAGTCTAGGCATTTGTACCCCTTGTGATCTGAACAATTGCCTACAAAGACACATTTCTTTGATCTAAAACTCAATTTTCTAGGATTGTAGGCTCTCAAATTCGGCCAACAAGCGCAACCAAAAACCTTTAGAAACTTATAGTCTGGTTGGGCACCAAGGAGACGAGATATAGGGGTATTATTGCCTATAACCCGGCTAGGCTGTTTGTTGATCAGGAAACAAGCTGCCGAAAAGGCCTCATCCCAAAAACGAATAGGCATATGAGACTGGGCAAGAAGGGTGATGCCTATCTCGACAATGTGCCTATGTTTTCTCTCGACAAGCCCATTTTGCTGATGCGTATGAGGGCTAGAAATGTGATGTCTTATGCCTAACTTGTCAAAGAATTTGTGGAGCCGGTGATACTCACCTCCCGGTCGATTAGTACTCGAGAATTTTCTTGTTTAAGAGTCTCTCTACATGGCCTTTGGAATTTCATGAAAATGGATTCTACATCGGACTTGTGTTTGAGAAAATAGATCCAGTGAACTTCTTTGTATTCATCAACAAAACTAACATAATATTTGTAGCCATTTCTGAAGTGAGAGCGGGTCCCCGGACATCTGTGTGGACAAGCTCAAGTGGATGGTTATGGAGTGAACAGAAGAATAAAATGGCAATTGATGAGCCTTGCCTTGTTGACATGCATCACACACGGCTGGCTCTTTATTGGAGGCTATAGAGATATTATTTCTAGCTAGGGCTTGATGAATAACTGCAGAAGTGGGATGTCCCAGACGTCGGTGCCACAAATCTTCAGTATTCTTGGCAGTGAAGAAGGCTTGTCTGGAGAGTTTATTTGGGAAATGGTAGAGTCCATTTGTGAAGCTTCCTCTAAGTAGAGTGGTCCTCGTTGCTCGGTTCTTGACAAGAAAATAAGTGGGGTAAAACTCAACAAAGACATTGTTATTTGTGACTAGTTTGTGAATGGACAAAAGGTGACGATTTATATGTGGAACATGCAGAACATTTTTCAGAGTCAAAGGATGATGTGCAGTAGCAACAATTGAATCTCCAATATGGGCAATGGACAAACTTGCACCGTTGGCGACCTGCACCCGATCATTGCCAGTGTATCGCTCCTTCGTCGTCAGGCGCTCAAGGTCATGTGTCAGGTGGTCGGTTGCTCTGGTATCTGCATACCGGTTTGGATCGACCACATAACCACGGTGGAGGCTGCTGCATTGCAACCCTTGTATCATTGGCGGCGTAGTTACGGTGAAGTGGTGGTAGCAGCGTGGCGTCGTGGTTGTCGTGGAAGCGGTCGACATGACCGCTTACATCCACCTTGGTTGAGACTTCCTTGTGAGGTGTTTTCCTGCCTGCGTCCTCTGAGGCTCTGCCATCACCGTTGCTACTGCGCGCTGCGACCACGGCCACCACTCAGGGTTGAGTCACCTTACGATTTGCTTGAGGAGTGGAGTTGTTGTGCTCGAGCCTCAACTCATAGCTAAGCATGTGAGCATAAACTTCGTTGATGGTGATCACATCTGTCCGCGTTGTCAGGCTGGTGACCAGAGGATCAAACTCTGATCCTAGCCCTTGCAGCATGTATGCGATGAGCTCGTCGTCTTCGAGCCTCTTGCCGATGGCGGCCAGCATGTCGGCGAGACCACCTTGCGGAAGTAGTCGCTGACACTCAGATCCTTCTTTTGGATCGTGGCAAGCTGCATTCGTATCTGCATAATTTGCGCACGGGAGCTTGCTACAAATGCGTGTTCGATGGCACACCAGACCTCACGTGCAGTGTTACAGCCCACAACTTGTGCGAGCATGCCATCCGAAAGAGAGGAAAGGATTGCGCTCATTACCAATTGATCTTGTTGATACCAGAGATTGAACTCTGTATTGGCGACGATGCTTGGAGCCCCGTCGGTGCCAGTCTGTGTGAGAGTAGGTGTTGGTTGTATGACAGTGCCGTCGATGTAACCCATCGACCGACTTCGCGAGTGCGGGAACATTTGTCCGTCCATAGCGAGAAGTTATCGCGATCGGTTTCCACGGTAATCATGTGACCGAAGGCTAAATCGATGATGCGATGCATGCGATTGCGGCGACGAGAGGTTGAAGGGCACCGTTGGAGCCCGACATGGCGACCTTGCAGTGGAATGCTTTGTGGATTGGATCGTGGCTCTGATACCATGAAAAAGTTTGTGAGACAAACGTAATGGCCGAACTCAGCGATCAACTTGGATCGCATTCATTATATATAACCAAGAAGATTACACACAATGGCCACATTCTCTGGATGTGCGTGAGCTGGAGAGTACGCACGATGCGGTCTTTACCGAAACTATCGCTAGACCGTTTACAACTGAATACGCAACACTATACACCCACACGTTACAACGCTATAACACTGAATTTTAACAAGCTGGAGACCAAACAAACAGTGTCATCAGGTGTGCACCGACGAGACCTTGATAGAGCTGTCCTCACCAGTAGCCGGTGGCAACCATACGGCCCGTGCTGCCATCATCAACGTGGCATGACCCAGCGTTTGACGCATGGCAACCACGTGGGTGTCGTATGGCTGCGTCGTTAGCAGCGTGGTTTGCGTGCCGGCCACATCACTCTGCCACATCAACACTGGTATGGTCCCACCCATCAGTCGGTTGATCCTATGAGCTCGGTCCACTGTAGACCAAGCTATTCCGTGGACCCACATGTCAGTCAGATAAGCTTTTCCAGATTTATTTTAATTTCCAAAAATCGGTTGCTAACATCAGTGATGATGTCACACATTGATTTTTCTTTAAAAAATAATTCATGAAATTTGGTATTTTTCTTCTTCTGTATTTTTCTTTATTTTGACTCTTTTGAGAGCCTGTTCTCTTTCATACAGTTTCGATTAAGGCAATTTAAGTTTCTAAAAAATTTTAAATTCAAGATATATATTAATGGTAAATTTTATTTTATTTTTGGAGATTGTTTTCTCTTTGGTTTGTATTTATTTATTGTTTTCGTCTCGATTCGCACAAACGTTGAAGTGCCGGGAGCGTTCGAGGGTGAAATGTTGACTCAAGCTCAAGGTCTAGATGAAGAACAGGATCTTTTCCAAGGTAAATTGTGTTTTAATTATGTTGAACCTAGTTTTGCAAGTGCTATGCTGTTTTTAATCTATTGAGTGTCATTTTTTTATAGAATTGTTTTCCATGTAATTTAGGATTTAGCTACTCAACCCAATTGAATTATACCTACCTTATCATTTATATACCATGATTATTTGTCACCCTAGGATGGATAATTATTAGTTGGTTGCTAATAGATACCAACGTGGGTTGGTTAGATCATGGGTAGTTGCTTAGCCATGCATCATACAATGGGTATCTTTTGAAAGTACAAATTCAATTTGACTAATGAAATATAGAACATGTTTATGAAAGGATGTGTTATGTGTTGTCACACAATGTTGAGTTGTTGATAGCATGTGTTGCACGATAATCAATTGGGTGGTAAATAATTTAGATTAGGCAAGTGGCAAGAGGCTGTGTGCCAGGGTGGGTCAGTCTGATATTTGGGTTGATGTTGTTGGAAGTCTTGCCTCGGTCAATTAAGAACTTAACCTTACAAGCCATTAAGTTAGGATAATCATACAACCACATATCTGTTATGGGCTAGACCTAATTCAATAAGTTATCGAGTCTTGATGTATGGTTTCTCAGGATGATAACCAAACTGTGTGCAGTTTGGGTGGGTGTGTGTGCAGTGGCTTCACACTTTGAACAAGTATTGTTCTTAGTCCAATGATAAGTCTTTCCTATTCTTCTGCTCTATGTGAGGGAAGGGATAGCGGGTTTAGGCTTATTGGGAGGGTCTATATTCAGATAGAGTTTCTGAAAGATTTTGTTATGATCTCTTCTTCGCACACCTAAGGAAGTGTATGACCGTGTGGAATATGAGATGATTATATCTCGTGGGTAAAGTGTATAACCTTTAAGAGTGTCAATCTATTCAGATATCCATGTCCCCAGTTGTGGACAATTCTCAAGAATTTCAGTCAAGAGTTAGATTTTATAAAATAAGAATTGGGAAGGGAGGCTGTGTGCCATTGGAAATATTGGGAATTGTTTAGGGCTACATGCCAGTTTATACTTGACAAATACCTAAAAGTTATTTATTAGTGTTATTTGTTTAACTATCATTTCAATCTATTTAGTGTATTCAATTGTAAATGTTACTTTATTGCAAAATAACCATATTAGCTAATCACTTGGAATAAGCCTTGCGCGTGCGTGCGTACACACACATATATATTGCATTCTATGCACAACTTATTGGGTGCTTTATGTACTCACCCTTACCACAATAAAATCATCAGTTGAAAAGGACACTACACCTGCTCTAGAGGAAGAGCACCAGGAAGAGGCAAGTTTCTAGGGTGCAAACCTTGTTGGCTGCTTGTGGCATATTGATGGGTTTTCTACGAAGTTTTCGTTCTGCTACTATTTTATTATTTAGAGTTTAAGTTTGTGTGGTCTAATGATGTAAAGTCAGACATAAGGTTAATCAACTATCTTTTATTCAATAAATAGAGTCTTTATTTTGTTTCCACTATGTATGATTGTGATATTTTATCTATGTTGCCATTGTGTGCACTAGCGTGATTCTAGACTAGTGCGATTCTAGACTAGTGCGATATAAATAAAGGGTTCAAATTTGCATTTTTGGGCCCCAACACCCGCATCGAGATGGCCTCGTCCACATGGAGATCCTTTGGCGATTGCAGTGAATAGACCCATGGAGAGGAGGGTGCCGTGGTTAGCGTTGATGCGAGTGATGTGGACCTCGAGGATGTGGAGGTGATACATTCTAGTTCCACACTAGGACGTGGGTAGTGGCGGCTAGGCTAGCATTAGTGCTCTTGAGAGGTGAGGTCACGGCAAGGAGGATCACCGATTCTTGGCGTGAGGTCCCCACGCTACAATAGGTCACACCATAGGCTAGCATGAGTTCCCTTGGGGACGGTGCTACCACAAGGATGCGCCCACCGCCTGCTGCCTCCTCCCCCTCCTCTTCCTCCTCTACATTGCCATCTTCCATACCCTCTTTTCCCACATAACTCTGATGACTCCTCTTCAAGGCTGCATACCTCTTAGCCTTCCTCCTCTTCTCCCTCCTCTCCACCACTGCCATTGTCTTCTCCATTGCATCTGTCTACTCTACCAAGCACGACACCCTCTCCTTCACATGCATCCTTTCCATCATGGCAAGGCCTACTCGCCTTCCTCCTCACCATCGCCTACCTAGCTGGCCTTGTTTACCTTAGTGTCTTCTGACACCTTGCCAACATCATCTTTGTGCTCGAGGACTCAAGGGCTTTGAATACATGCACATGTGGATGCCATGCCATCAAAACTTGAAAACATAGGTGCCAACTTAGTCAAAACTATGGTGATTTTGGGTGAAGGGGGTTATTTGCACTGGTCTTGCAAGTTGGGAGGTGGAAAGTGAATGGTTTTTATAATTGATGGTGTAAATTGGATTCGGGGCATTAGTTAAGAGGGGTAAAGTAGACTTCTTCCTTAAAGTTTCATCCAACAATGTGGGCTAAAAGGTGCTAACGGGTCTTATGGACCTATGAGTTTTATTTGGCTAGTTTAGATTGATAAGTACTCATACAAAGGAATTATTCCACAACATTCCTCCTAGGGCACTTGCCAATTCCATTAATATTCCTCGTTAAAAACATCTTTGAAAAACGAAATGGGAAAAAGGGCAGGGTGAAAAGAGCACTATTGGATACGAAATTTGCATTTTGATCCCTATGTGTATACCATGCTACTCCCACAATCATTAGCTAGAATAGAAGTTAACATCGTTATATCACATCCATATTTGCAAGAGAGTAAAATAAACCTTAATAGTAGGCAATTGAATTTAAGTTGTACATGACTAGTTTTTATAGCAGAAGGGCTAGCCGGCCAAATAGTTTCACGTTACAAAAGAGAGTGGTGGAAGCAATAAGAGGCAACATGGTCTAGTAAGTATAACTTTGCGCATCCATAGGCAACTAATGGGGTAGGATGTAACATCCCAATTTTTGATTTTCTAAATATTTGATATTTTTTTTATCGCAATTTATGATGTTCATGAATTTCCTGGCTTTATTGGAATTTCCTGAGATTTATTCGGATTATCTTAAAAAGTATATTGTCTCCTGTTGAAACTAATTATAAATGGATAAGTTTAAAATAAAGTTTCTCTAAAAATATTTTATCTGAGTCCAGAATATCTCAAGAGTATTTTTGGGATTTTTCTGAAAATTTTATTGGTATCTTCGTTGCCTTAAACAAATCCAAATGTTTTATCTAATTATTTTAAATTAAAAAAAACAACAAACCGGCTTGAACAGTACCGTGGCTGGGCATTGTTCCTTCATGGACATGTGTTATTTGGTCGCTAAGCCATGGCGGCAGAACTCCCGAGGGCCCTGGAATCACCATCGCGCTGGCAAAGATTGAATTCGGATGATTTTCGTTGGATTCCGAAGGAAGGTTGCGATCGAAATATGTTGGGCGACTCTCGGCTGTTGATCAGAAAAATGAACGGCTTCGCGTCATTGTTTCCAGCGCGTGTCCGAGGCGGACTCTGCCAGCTTTCGCCGTTTGCGCCACAAACTCCACGCCGAGTCTAGCTGTAAACGGTCACCGTGCGCTATATAAGGAGCGGCATCGAGGGCACAAGAAGCCGAGCGACCGGGAAAAAAAGAGAGAGAGAGAGCGAGCGATTGAGCATCGGGAAAATCGGGAGCGCCGTCGTTCGAGGAGTCGCGTGAGGGACAGCAGCGCCAGGAGATTTCCGAAGCACGCGCTGCCGAGTTGTCGCCGAAGTCGTCGTCTTCGTCTTCGGTGAATTCAAGCCACCGTCGCTTCATCGCCGATCGGGAGCTTCGTCAGTCGTCGGATCTTAACCGAGCGCACGGAATTCGTCCACATCACCGCGGAATCAGTAAGCGTCTCCGATTAAATATCAACCGTTGGATTTAGGTCGGATAGTTAATATTAGGTCACGTAGTAGATTTAACCATAACCGTTAGATTGAGTTTCATCGGTCTAGATTTCGCCACGTTTGTCTGTACAAGCCGGGGTGAGAAAATCCGTATTTTCCTTTACAGAAATAATTCGGGAAAATAAGAAATTCTAATTTCAGAATTAACTAAACTTCCGAATGTTATAACTTTTGCATATGAACTCCGATTAAGGTGATTCAAATTCCTAGAAATTTATAAAATTAAGATCTATCTAATGGGGGTATTTATCTGGATTTTTGAGTTCATTTGTTATTTGTTCTTGGTCTTGGTGTTTATTTGCTATTTCTTCTCGATTCGCGTAGACGTTGAGTTGAGCAAGATTTCGAAGGAGGAATTAATCACTCAAGAGCAATATTCGGAACAATACCAGGAGCTTAAGTAAGGAAAGTTGTGCTTTGATCATGTTGCACCCATAAATTAGATTGCATGCAATTTTGGTTTACTTTATCACTTGTTATTTCATATGTACAAATGATTTTGACCTAGATTGGGATTTAGATATTATACCCTCTTGAATTACACCCTACCTTGTTAAATTGTATGCCATGATCCACTTGTCACCCTAGGTTGGTTAATTATAGTTGGTTAATAGAAAATCAACATGGATGGTTAGAACGGAATAGAATTGCTTAGCCATGCCACGTCATCACATGCTCTTGGAATATTGTTTATTAATCTTGACTAATGGAATATGGAACTATGATAATAATTTGTGGGCCATGTGTGGTCGCACAAAGAGATTGAGTTGTTGTGACAATGAGTCACGAACGATGTTGATTTGTGAAAAGCACGTGGTGTTTGGTAATCAAGCGGGGTGGGAAAAATGATTTAAAGCGAGGCAAGTGGCAAGATTGTTTACGGTGGGCCAAGAGTGGCAATTAGGTGGTCGCATTTGGTTTTTGTGGGCCAAGAGTGGCAATTGGCGGTCGTATTTGGTTTTTGTGGGCCAAGAGTGGCAATTGGCGATGCATTTGGTGGGCCAAGAGTGGCAATTAGGCGATCGTATTTGGTTTTTGGTGGGCCAAGAGTGGCAACTGAGCGGTCGCATTTGGTGGGCCAAGAGTGGCAATTGGGCAGTCGTATTTGGTTTTATAATGAACTTTTGGTTAGTCTTGCCTCGGTCAACTAAGGGTTAGACTTTTGCAAAATAAAACTTGGGATGGATGGCAGGTTGCCATGAAATGTTGAATCTTGACTTAGGACCAGGAAAACTTGGTTTACTTGAGAATCACTTGAATCTATTACTTGTTACTATTTGTTTTCTTGTCTTTTTAATCTATTAATGTATGTGTTTCAAATCTTTGCTTCGCTTATGAACCATAAGCCTTCCTTTGGAATAAGCCCGCATATAGTTATAATAGAAATGCATTCATGCACAACTTGTTGAGTACGTGTTGGTGTACTCACCCTTGCTTAACAACCAACAACGATGGAGGAATCATCTTCAATATTGGAGAAGGACTTTCGGTGGGCCAGCGTGTCACTAGGCCAATCCTTGTCGATCGCTTTGTGGTGTGTTGATGGGACATCTCGTTTTCTACTACTTTCATTGCATTTGTCTTATTGGTCTTATTATTGCCTTGCAAGGTGAATAATGTAAGTGATCATAAGATCATACACTAGTTACATTCAATCAATAAAGTCCTATTATTCTTATCGTTGTGTATGATATGATGCTTACCGATGTTAAGCTGTGTGCACTAGCGTTTGATCCTAGGACTAGTGCTTGGAAAAACACGATGGATTGAATGGTTGGATTCGGGTCACTACAAAGGTGGTATCGAGCATCTTGTTGTAGGACTTGGCCCTAGTTTGTAGAGTGTCCAAAATTATTTTCTAAAAGGAAAAACTTAAATTGATTAAAATAACACTCTTGACTCATCTTATTCTCTACTCCTTATCTTTGCCCTTTGCTGAAATCTACTTAAATTTTTCGGGGTGGCCATTAGAAGATGAAATCCGAGTAGAAGAGCAACCAGCTGAAGAACGTTGGGAGCGATTTGTACCGGCACCAGCCCGTCCGCCAGTATATCCGCCAAGAAATTCCTATGGAGGATGGCTCGAAGAGTGAAGAGACTTAGTTTAAGTTGAAACTCAAGTATTGAGTTGCGTCAAATAGAATAGTCTTACCCAAATGTAATAGACGTTAAGGTTGAGTGTTTAGTTTGGATTTTAATGTTTGCTGAGTGTGCAGTATGTGTTGCGAGCTTTTAGGCTTATATAAGCAACCATACCAAGTTATTAATATTGATTGCTTAAGTTATTGGGTTAAACCTATCTTCCCTATGTTAGGATTCTTGCTCCTTACCTATGCTATTTCTCTCCCTCCTAACCCCTTTAAGGTAATCAAGCAGATAGTTCAGAATAGTGATAACAATAGAGCCAAAGAAAATAGAAATCAACCCAATGAAAACTCCCAGGAATGGTGTGGTCATAGTGAATTCAGAGAAGGACGCTACCCCTGCATCTTGCTAGAAACCTAGATATTGCTCTATGAAGCGCGGTCAACCAAACAAGTTAGAGGATCGAGCGTGCAATCGCTGTGGGAAAATTAGGTATACCTCAAATAAGCATGCGATTAGTTGCTCTAGTTGCAAGGGAAATCATACAATTAGAAAAGGTCCTATGAGTAACATCACCTATCACCTTTGTGAAAGACAAGACCATTGTCCACCTCAGTGTCCCTTGGATCCAATAGTTACTGTCGTAATTTAGCATCAACAGAATCTACGAGATTTACCAATAAGATGGGGAAACTTTGTTGCACCGGATGCGTCGCTTGGAAAGTTAAAAAAAAATGCACCCTCCTAAAACCTAGCAACCTTAAACAGAAAAACAGTAAGTGGCTATCACCCACAGCAGGTCCCTTGTATGGTGAAGAAGATCGTTTTACTAGGGGGTGTGTTGCGAATCAAAAAGTAATGAATCGCAGGAAGCGCAGCATTTTGGGCTACAACTATCACCGGAAAGGCCATTATGATAATCGATGTCCACAGAGAAGATAAATAATTCCTATAGCTAGGGATATACAGGAAGTTATCCCAGTCCGATACATAACGCTAAGAGTAAGCGGTGAAATTGCGGAAGGAATTTGTCTAGAGAACCAATCGAAGAAAAAGACGTTCAGGTAAAAGATACTGTTCCAATCAACAAATAATCAAGAAAGAAAGTTCACCCTAGACTCTACTATAATTGCCACAAACCTAAGTAGTTTGCCAGCAAAGGCCCTCAAGGAAAAGTAATCGCATTGATTCAAGTCAATTACAACTCCGTCCCTATCAAAGCCCTAGCGTCAATGCTAAGTCAAGGAAGTTAGGAGCCGTGAGTTTACTTAGTGCAATACCGTAACCCTACTTGTAAAGTAAAGAAATTAGTGATGAATTCCATGTAAAGGATCCTTGTTGAAAGAAAAGAATCAGGAATAATTAATACATTGGTATACAGAGTATATATATAAAAAAAAAGAAGAAGAAGAAAAAGAAAATTCAAGTGACGACAGTTTGTGTTAGCCAGCTGATGGATAATAGTGTGAAATCTGCCAGTTAGAAAGTGCGCCAGTTGTCAGAAAATACCTTGATATATTTTCCAAGAATTTGCCTGGTATGCCGTCATATCGAAAGATCAAGTTCGTAAGTGAATTAGTGCCTGGTATAGTCCAATAGAGAAAAGACCATGTCAATGTCTACCAAGGAATTAGTGGGAAATGGAAAGGCATAACAAAAAAAATTACTAGGAAGAGTTTTGAGAAAGCTTAGTGCGTTATTTAACAAAAAGGAAAATAGAAGATCAGAACATAAGAAGTTCGAAGGTAGATGAAGTACAAAATCAAGTAAAAGAAAGAAAAAACAGCCAAGAAGTAAAAGTTTGAGTGATTAGGATACCCTGAGGGTTTAAGGTTAAACCAGTGTGCCGGATAGGAAGATCCTAAGCAAATGATACCTGAGGAAACCCATGATTTTAGGTATTTGATTCATCCAGAAAGTGCCAAGATGTATTAAGAACTAAAGAGAGAAAAAAGGTATTGGTGGTTTAAGGGGATGAGCAAAACTATTGGAAATAATACTCGACGTGACGTATGTTAGAGAATAAAAGCAATACATCAGGAACCTAAAGATTCGTTGCAACCATTGTAAAATCCTGAGTGGAATTGGGAGGCAAATCATTAAATGGATCTCTAGTGTGAACTGATCATTGGGAATGTGAATTCGGAGGAATCATTATCAATCAATTTACCAAAGTTGCTCGTTCCATACCACTAAAGATTACGTAAACAAAAGGTCATTTGGCAGATCTGTATATGTCAGGAATTGAGTGAATGCATGAGGTGCCCAAGAAGATTGAGTCTGATATAGGTATTCAATCTATCTCGAGGTTTTAAAACAAAGTTTCACGATAAGATGAGAACTCGTCTGAATTTCAGTACTGCTTATTATCCGCAGACAGATGGCCAGACAAAAAGAGTTAATCAGATTTTAGAGGATATGTTGAGAGCTTGTGCGATATCGTACAGTACATCTTGGGATAAAACTTTGCCCTATGCAGAGTTTAGTTATAACAATAGTTACCAGGCTAGTTACATTTTAAAGCTTTATAGGGTCGTGCTTGCCGTACGCTGTTAAAAGCCATCAAATTGTAAGGAGGTCCAACCTACAAGGAACACCCGATCAAGAACTTGGATGTGATGGAGCGTAGGACCAGAAACAAGTTCACTCGCTTTTGTAGGGTTCAATGGAGTAATCATTCGGAAAATGAAGCAACCTGGGAGCGGGAGGAAGATCTGAAGGCAGAATTCCCGAACCTATTCTCTAGCCAGCCCTAAATCTCAGGGTCGAGATTCCGTTAAGGGGGGAGGTCTGTAACATCCCAATTTTTGACTTTCTAAATATTTGATATTTTTTTATCGCAATTTATGATGTTCATGAATTTCCTGGCTTTATTGGAATTTCCTGAGATTTATTCGGATTATCTTAAAAAGTATATTATCTCCTGTTGAAACTAATTATAAATGGATAAGTTTAAAATAAAGTTTCTCTAAAAATATTTTATCTGAGTCCAGAATATCTCAAGAGTATTTTTGGGATTTTTCTGAAAATTTTATTGGTATCTTCGTTGCCTTAAACAAATCAAAATGTTTTATCTAATTATTTTAAATTAAAAAAAACAACAAACCGGCTTGAACAGTACCGTGGCTGGGCATTGTTCCTTCGTGGACATGTGTTATTTGGTCGCTAAGCCATGGCGGTAGAACTCCCGAGGGCCCTGGAATCACCATCGCGCTGGCAAAGATTGAATTCGGATGATTTCCGTTGGATTCCGAAGGAAGGTTGCGATCGAAATATGTTGGGCGACTCTCGGCTGTTGATCAGAAAAATGAACGGCTTCGCGTCATTGTTTCCAGCGCGTGTCCGAGGCGGACTCTGCCAGCTTTCGCCGTTTGCGCCACAAACTCCACGTCGAGTCTAGCTGTAAACGGTCACCGTGCGCTATATAAGGAGCGGCATCGAGGGCACAAGAAGCCGAGCGACCGGGAAAAAAGAGAGAGAGAGAGCGAGCGATTGAGCGTCGGGAAAATCGGGGCGCCGTCGTTCGAGGAGTCGCGTGAGGACAGCAGCGCCAGGAGATTTCGAAGCGCGCTGCGAGTTATCGCCAAGTCGTCGTCTTCGTCTTCGGTGAATTCAAGCCACCGTCGCTTCATCGCCGATCGGGAGCTTCGTCGATCGTCGGATCTTAACCGGCGCCGGAATTCGTCCACATCACCGCGGAATCGATGGCGTCTCCGATTAAATATCAACCGTTGGATTTAGGTCGGATAGTTAATATTAGGTCACGTAGTAGATTTAACCATAACCGTTAGATTGAGTTTCATCGGTCTAGATTTCGCCACGTTTGTGCTGCATACAAGCGGGGTGAGAAAATCCGTATTTTCCTTACGAAATAATTAGGAAAATAAGAAATTCTAATTTCGTAATTAACTAAACTTCGAATGTTATAACTTTTGCATATGAACTCCGATTAAGGTGATTCAAATTCCTAGAAATTTATAAAATTAAGATCTATCTAATGGGGTTTTATCTGGATTTTTGAGTTCATTTGTTATTTGTTCTTGGTCTTGGTGTTTATTTGCTATTTCTTCTCGATTCGCGTAGACGTTGAGTTGAGCAAGGTTTCGAAGGAGGAATTAATCACTCAAGAGCAATCTTCGGAACAATACTAGGAGCTTAAGTAAGGAAAGTTGTGCTTTGATCATGTTGCACCCATAAATTAGATTGCATGCTATTTTGGTTTACTTTATCACTTGTTATTTCATATGTACAAATGATTTTGACCTAGATTGGGATTTAGATATTATACCCTCTTGAATTACACCCTACCTTGTTAAATTGTATGCCATGATCCACTTGTCACCCTAGGTTGGTTAATTATAGTTGGTTAATAGAAAATCAACATGGATGGTTAGAACGGAATAGAATTGCTTAGCCATGCCACGTCATCGCATGCTCTTGGAATATTGTTTATTAATCTTGACTATTGGAATATGGAACTATGATAATAATTTGTGGGCCATGTGTGGTCGCACAAAGAGATTGAGTTGTTGTGACAATGAGTCGCATAGCGATGTTGATTTGTGAAAAGCACGTGGTGTTTGGTAATCAAGCGGGGTGGGAAAAATGATTTAAAGCGAGGCAAGTGGCAAGATTGTTTCGGTGGGCCAAGAGTGGCAATTAGGCGATCGCATTTGGTTTTGGTGGGCCAAGAGTGGCAATTGGGCGGTCGTATTTGGTTTTGTGGGCCAAGAGTGGCAATTAGGTGATCGCATTTGGTGGGCCAAGAGTGGCAATTAGGCGTCGTATTTGGTTTTGGTGGGCCAAGAGTGGCAACCGAGCGGATGCGCATTTGGTGGGCCAAGAGTGGCAATTAGGCAGTCGTATTTGGTTTTATAATGAACTTTTGGTTAGTCTTGCCTCGGTCAACTAAGGGTTAGACTTTTGCAAAATAAAACTTGGGATGGATGGCAGGTTGCCATGAAATGTTGAATCTTGACTTAGGACCGGAAAACTTGGTTCACTTGAGAATCCTGAATCTATTACTTGTTACTATTTGTTTCTTGTCTTTTTAATCTATTAATGTATGTGTTTCAAATCTTTGCTTTCGCTTATGAACCATAAGCCTTCCTTTGGAATAAGCACGCATATAGTTATAATAGAAATGCATTACATGCACAACTTGTTGAGTACGTGTTGGTGTACTCACCCTTGCTTAACAACCAACAACGTGGAGGAATCATCTTCAATATTGGAGAAGGACTTTCAGGTGGGACGCGTGTCACTAGGCCAATCCTTGTCGATGCGCTTTGTGGTGTCTTGATGGGACATCTCGTTTTCTACTACTTTCCATTGCATTTGTCTTATTGGTCTTATTATTGCCTTGCAAGGCTGAATAATGTAAGTGATCATAAGATCATACACTAGTTACATTCAATCAATAAAGTCCTATTATTCTTATCGTTGTGTATGATATGATGCTTACCGATGTTAAGCTGTGTGCACTAGCGTTTGATCCTGGGACTAGTGCGGAAAAACACAGTGGATTCGAATGGTTGGATTCGGGTCACTACATAGGATCCTTAGCAACTGACATCATCATCATTGAAACCCATAGCATAGAAGTAATCGATCAACGGGTCTTCTTTTTCTTCTTCTTACTCTAATAATGTCAAACAAACAATGGTGAGCACGAAAATCATACTCTGCAAAACTTTTAAATACATGCTATATAGCATGCAAGGCTATGTCAATTTAATGTATATCCTACTAGGTTTCTCAGTTTTGCATAAAGTGAGCTTTCTTTGTTAATAACGAACACTAGATTGCAATTGCAAAGTTATAATAGCAATTGATATTTGATAACAAGTAATGATAGAACATATGAAGCATAAACAAGTATAATACATATATCATATACATATATCACACCACGGCAAGGTCCTTTATGCCAGAAAAAAAATTAACTTGGAAATCCCATCTGTGTCTTTTTTTCAAACTATTTTCCAAAACATAAGTCTACTTATTGTGGAAGATAACGGAACGATGTTCATGACTAAGGACACAGCTATTCAAATAGATTTATACTTTATAGAGGCTGTACAACTTTACACACATGAGATAATCATCCCAGCATGTCAACCAAACCATGTGATATTGAAGGTATCCGCTCAAGAGTTTATGACAAAGCCTTTACATTATCGATCCTAACAACAAATCACCTGTTGATTCCCTCTTAGGATAAGGAGTATCCCTCCAATATCCTAAGAGTTTCAACATTGTGTTGGTAACTTACCAGCAAGGTCCCTACCCTACAAGCAGGGAATACATTCTTTGTGCTAGCACAAGCCCAATCTCACCTATTAGCTACCGCCTGGGGTTATGTTGCTAGTCTGCAGCAACTTATTACGCTAGGGCACTCCCATAAAAGCATGTGTGGTTGTAGGAATATAATTGGGTCTATGTCACAATAGATTAGTCCTTAGTGACCAAGACGAGACTATCACAATCCCACATCTTGAGCAACTGCACCGGTCTCAACAACCACTCTCCAAGTCTAAAACATATTTTCCATTTTATTTGATAACCAAAATAACAAAGATACCACATCTTAACCCATTCATGTTTGTTTCCCATCTTTGAACATTTTGATCTACAACCACACTGGTTTACCTAGTTCCAATATAAGCATGACTAAGCATGTATCATCTCGTTTCATCTATAATTTCACAGTTAATTATACGAGTAGTAGATACCAAGTACTAAGGTGACAATGGCAGGGGTAAGACATATTTACCAATCCTATCTATATTGCAATTTTTATTTAAAAAAATATGGGCATTCATAATAGTTTTGAACACAACATACATAACAGTGAAATATCAGATTAAATATGATCAAAGGGGTATTTGCCTTGCTCGTTAAACTATGGGTCTTGCTCGAGGTCATCAGGAGAATTTTCTGGAAAGTCGGTATCTACATGTGCAACACTGGAAAGCATAAATAAGAGCAAACATAATAAAAACTTTGACTAAATTCAAATAATTTTTCAGACTATGAAACCTCATGATTTTATAAACATTTAGAAACTAGTTTCACTCAATTTGGAGTTTGTACGCAATAGTTATAGGTATTTGAATTTAGCTTGACCAAGAAAACCTTGGAAAAAGAAAAAAGAAGAAAGAGACGATGTCGAAGACGTATTTTCTCGTATTACACTTTTCCACAGAGTATTTTCTTGTATTACGCTTTTCTACAGGGCAGTTTCTATTAAGGAATGGTATTTTTCCCTCAGAGAAACTGACAGGTGAAGTCTACATGTCGGATTTTTATTATTCTTTGTGAAAATTGTTAGTTGGGCAAATAACCCAAATACCGGTTTGAAATATAGAACTACCTTTTTGTGCTACCTGTGTCCACATGGCATTGACTCACAAGTTTTAAATAGGATTAATTAAACTGGGTGTGTCTAGCCTTCATCCGGATGTTTTTGTTTCTTAAAACATCTAAATTTTGGATCCTTAGATCAAAGTATCAAACCTTCTATCAAAACACAATCCCACCTCTCTTCACGGCTTACGGATCTCAAAATAGATCCAATGCTTCATAATTTGGATGTTTTTTTATCAAATAAAACATCCAAATGATGTTTATCAAAACCCAATTAAACTAGCTAATCTTAACTATCATCATTAATACTAATCGTTGGGGCCACTTGTGAGATGTTGAATTGAGGGACAGAAGTAAGGATGGCAATGGTCCCGGTCCCTGTTTCCCCGTGGGGAATTTCCCTATTATGGATGGGGATGGGAGAAAATCTCCCTCTATGAGGGGCTTATCGGGGAAAATGTTGTTCCCATCAGGGATCGCAGGGCTAGGAACGTTCACCGTTCCCTGTCTCTGATCCCTGTCCTCGCATTATCACTAATAGGTGGGAGCAAATGATATTCTCAAAATAAAAAAATATGTGCGATCAATATTAATAAACATGCTAAATATGAATTACTATAGTGATTCACTCACACTTAATCACACATGCACCATCACTCTAGTGATTAACTCATGTAGCATGTGATCTTTCATATAGTATTTTCAGGGATTAGTCCCCGTCGGGGCACTGCAAACCCAATGGGGATCGGGGACGGGGAGAATTAAGCCCCGTATACGGGGATGGATAAGTTTTTGTTATCGAAGATCTGGGATGGGAGTGCACTCCCTATAGGGATTTTCCCTGTTGCCATCCCTAGAGAGAAGGGAATGGGGCTCGGGGAGTTCAGTAGCGAGGCGACGGTGGAAAGTCTCAGGTAAGCGTGCAAATGGAATAAGTGCATTATGGTAGAGGTATTGGTGGTGACAGTGGCCGGAGAGGTGAACTGAGGTGAAAGAAAGCAGCTCAGGTCGACTAGGTGAGACCTGGGCAAATAGTGGTCAGCACAGACACAAATGGTCATCGGGGTAGTGGCGGTGGTGATTAATTTTTGCTGCGACTCGATAGTTGGCAATGGTGAAATCTTAGATTTCGGTGCTAACCTTCCATGTCTAACTAGCGCATTAGTATCCAGGGACTACCAGAAACTCACCGAAAGGTCTGCGCGATGATGGAGAGGTGCTGGAGTGGCCAGTTGATGGTGATGGCTTTCGCGGAAGGAGGCGCACGACGACAGCGAGGTTGGTGGTAGGAACAACTATAAGAATATGCACGTAAGCTTATATGCATGCTAAGGATGATTGAGAGGCAAGGAATATGACAGAGACTCACCAGAATGACTATTATCGATGAGAATGGCTATGGCGGCGCAGAACAGTGGAAGAGTGCGGTGTCAAGGATTCAATGTCGATCCTGTTTGATGAATTTTTGTATGCAAAATTTATTCAATGAAAGAATAAATAAATAAAGTAAAAAAAGGGATAGGCCCATAAGTGAAAAGTGCGCGACATAAGAGCAGTATGCGGCTTACAAAACTCCTCGAATCAAGACTGACGTGCGGGCCAACGTGTCATTAGATATTTTCTATGTGTAATCTATCCAATATTAGATTCATTTAGAAAGATTTATGGTAAAGAGCGCGGAGTTCAAAATGGATCGCAAATCCAACGTCTAGTTTATGGTTTGAGAGATATACGGCCTTCTTGTTTTTGTTTTTGATTATGAATTCTGGACCAAAAAGCATAATTAAAAACAAACAGCCTGATTTTAGGGATCGATTCTCACAATCTATCCCATCCATATATACTAGAATCTACAATTCATTTCATATATGCTTTTAGATTTTAACTTTTAAAAAAACCAGCTTCTCTATAACCACAATCTAAAATCAATTTTTAGAGAATAAAAAAACAAAACCTATAGTCTCAACAAGATTAACGCTAAACAAGTACTCAGCAAATAGAGGCAAGTCGAGATGCATGAGGAGTTAGATTTGAAATCAATGAGGTAGAGATTTTGAAATCTAAAACCTTTGAAAATAAGCTTTTCATTTTTATCAAACACAGTTACCCCATCAATTGAGAAGATACAGTGGAATCCAAGATCACATAATTGTGCAACCGAAAGTAAATTGAAGTTTAATGATTCAACAAGAAGAACATTTTCCATTGAATGATCATTTGAGGTAGCAATCTTACCGATACCGTTTACCTTTCGCTTGCTATTGTCCCCAAATGTGATTTTGTGGCTTAGATCATTTTCTCCTTAAATAGAGGTGAACATTCTTGAGGTTCCAGTCATGTGTTGAGTGCAACTAGTGTCAATCACCCAATGCCAGCCTCCACTTTCGTAGTTCACTTGAACAATGAAGTTCATTTCTGACTTTAGGTACCCAAATGCTTTTGGGTCCTTTGCTGTTAGTTTCAACAATTTTGGGACCAAAAGGATTTAGAAGCAAGGATTTGGGCACCCAAATAGCTCTAAGTTTCTTGTCAAGGATAGAGGGACCAACATATTTCACATTCATTTTATCTCTAAAATCTTTGAATAGCATGTAATGAGCATCTACCATGCAACCCCTATTTACTTTAGCATGTGGGGCACTAGCAAGATAACAATGTTTAGAAGTATGATTTGACTTGTGACATTAATAGCATTAAGTGCCTTTCTTGACAAAATTTTGTTCAGATTTGGTCTATCCAGTTTTCTCAGGCAAAATCTTAGGCTTATACCCTAATCCCTTTTTGCCCAAGTTGACCCTCTGCTCAACTAGGATTTTGTCAAGAGTGGCACTACCAAGAAAGCACTTCTCTAATCCTTTATCAAATTTTGCTATCTTAGATTTTAGTTTTTTTATTTTCAATTTTAAACTCTCTAGCACAAGATGCATTTTTGCAATTTTCATCACAAGTACTAGATGAGCTAGAGGCAACATTTTCACTATTAAGCAAATCACAAGCAATAGATACATTACATGAAGAAACAACTTTTGATTTGCTAGCAAGCATTTCATTATCAATTTCTAGCTCACAATGTCTACTTAGCAAATCTTCATGGTCTTTAACTAGTAAGGCATGATTAGCAACCAAATCATTGTGAGTAAGCACAAGTTTTTCATGATTTTCAGCAATATTATCATACTTGTCTTGCAGCAACCTATGCTGATTATTCAAGCTATTGATAGTTTTCTTTAAAGATTTAACAGAATTTGCTTTTGCATGCAAAGCATTATTAAGCTCTTCTATTATATCAACTAGCTCTTCATATGAGGGAGAGTCATTTACCTTATCCTCATCATTTTTTGCCATAAGGCAAAGTGGAAATGAAGACTAAGGAGGGGTCGACTCATCTAAGGCAAGCCCAGCCAATCCTTTTGACCTTGTGTCTACATCATCCGAGGAGGATTCATCACTTGAGCATTCTTTATCGGTGATCCATTCACCAATATAAGCTTCTCCCCTTCCTTTTCTTGAAAACTTCTTAAAGTGGTCCTCCTTGAAGTATTTCTCCTTGTACTTGTCATTGGCCTTCTCCTCTTTTTCATCATCTTTGCCCTTGTTTTTGCCCTTCTTTTTACTTCTTGCCCTTCTTCTTACTCTTGTTGGGGAACCGGGCAGCTATGTGGCCCTTTTCATTACACTCAAAGCAAATAATGTTAGAGAAAGAATTTTTCTTTGAGTGGTAAGAAATTGACCTTCCTTTGTCTTTATAGTTAATCCTCCTCATGATTTTGTTAGCTTTTTGTAGGGACCCGGATTACCAAATCCGAACCCTCTGTGTTTCAATTGTGCTAGTCCAGGAACAACTAGCACACACAGTCATACAGTGATGATAACACAGACATATCATAAAGTAATTAACAGCAATAAAGCCAAAGAGTGTAACATCATCATCACATTATTAAAAGTATCGAGCCTTACGGCTTAAGTGTGTAAGTAGCAGCGGAAAAGTAGCAACAAAAAGGGCCAATCAGTATGCCCACAGGCAACCGACTGGGGTACGCTCCCTAGAAGTCCGGGTCTTCCTCTTCAAAGTCTTCACCACAGATGCCGAACGGTGGAATGCAGGCTCTTGGATAGCCAGCTCTGATCTCTTCATCTGCTTTATGGAATAAGCAACCCCGCAATGAAAAGCGAGGGTGAGTATGCAACATACTCCGCAAGTCTTGGAAACTTAATGCAATAATTAAATGCAAGGCTTGAACAAAGGATGGCATATAGGGTTCATTTTGCATAAAGCAGGAATTTAAAAATGAAATACAAATAATAATTTCATAAAGCAGCATTTAACAAAAAGGTAAATAGCGTAATTAATTAAATTTGAAGTATAACAATTTTCCAGGTTCCAACTACCTGGTTGGCTCCAACCGCCAAACTAAATCTGGGAGCTCCAACCACTCACGGATTCCCAAACCACATTTTCATTTAAACCAAATCATCATTTTTCCATTTAAAACCAAAACCATAAAATCTACTATGTGAAAGTGTTCCACGCTTGCCCTTATCCGTGGGCACGGCTACTCAAGTAGTTTTGACTCTGCAGAGGGTGTACACTTTACCCACACGACATGATCAACCCCTTTTGCCAAGCTATTGACACACTTCCTTTGGTGTCTTTATAGGAGACCATGACAAGGCCTTTACAATGCATAATACCACTCACCGAGCTCCATGCCATGAGATTTCACATTGTTAGGGAATCCACCCGATCTGAAGCCCCTCTTACGCCTTGCAAGTACCCTCCCGGCAAACCGCATAACCCAATGGCGAAGTCAAATAACGATACATGCAAATTACTTAGCCAGGTTGTACCCATAATAGACATGTGGTTGTACTGTATAGCATGGCCCAAGGTAACACACGACCGGTCCTTAATTGACTAGGGCGGAACAATCACATTCCAAAATTTTGTGCATCCCGCACCCACCATTCAACCATCCGCCCCGGTCTAAACCATTTTTCACTTTTATTTTCAAATTAATACCAGCAACACCAATTGCCATATTTTCACAATTCAATTTGAATCAAATATGAAATCATTTCCATAATGGTAAGGTGCCGGCGTGATTAAGCATGGCTAAGCATTTTCTCTAGTCCCATAATCTGAAAATGATTATTATTAGCGATAAGTAATTTTCCTAGGGTGTCAATGGTTGTCAAAATGAATATCAATGTGGGTATAACAATTTGGCATTTATCTAAGCATTTAAAATGACATTAAAGTACAGTACGCAAATAATAAGCATGTAATAATTTAAAGAAACATAATATTTTCATAAACTTGGGATCAATATGGTCAAGGAAGACTTGCCTTCAATCTCTCCCGCTGCTGCTACCTCCGTCGGTTGCTCCGCTCGCTCAACCGCCGCGTCGTCTACACGTGAAACACGCGAAACGCGACAAAAATAAATAAAACAAAATCAAATAAAATCCAAAAATTCAAAATAAAGACACCAGCAGATAGAGCATGATTTTATATGAATTTAGAATTTTGAATCGTTCGAATCGGAGTTCGAACGGAGAAGAACGGGCCTTCCGAAGTTCTATGGGAGAGAAAATCGGAAAAAAATTAAGGGGTGACACGTGTCGGGCGTTGACTGGCTGGATTCGGATTTTCGGATTAAACCAGGAGAATTGGAAAACATGGCTGTGGCTGACCGGTGGGGACCACCTGTCGGTGGCGCACCACTTGGCACTTCGGTGGTGAGGTGGCGCAGACGCGGCGTGCACGTGGCAGACACATGGGCGCTAAGGGACACGTGGCGGTGACGTGGCACTGGCGTGGAAAATACCGGGCAACTTTGTGCTGACGTGGCGCCGATGTGGCGGTGACTTGGTGCTGACCTGGCAAACCACGGTGAAATAGTGCTGACATGGCGCCGATGTGGCAGCCATGTGGACCTAGGGCGGACGTGGCGCACAGGTGGCGCACACGCGTGCGACTGGCGACGACGTGGCACACACGCGTGGTTGGCACGTGGCGTCACTCGGCGCTGACGTAGCACGACACGACTACTAGGCATGCTGACCAGGACTGCCAAACGTCAGCCACGCGGACTCCAGATCCACGGTGGCACGGACGTGGCGAAGACGTGGCGCGGACGTGGCGAAGACGTGGCGCCACGCGGCAAACATGGGACAACTACACGGTGGTGACGAGGCAGTGACTCGGTGGCTTACCGAGGGGATATGTGGCGGAGATCTGAGCGTCGGTAGATGATCCGACGGCGGAACACGAAGAAGCCGACGGCGAGGCAGCGGTGAAATTCTGCCGGAGGTGAGGAAGACGACGTGGCTTTCGGCGGAGGAGAGCTGGATCGGCACGGTTTTGGTGTGGGTTAGAGAGAGCACGGCGAGATGAACTCGGTGGAACCAAAGGCTACGGCGGAGACTCACCGGAGTGGAAGATAGAGGCGGCGGAAGTCTCGTCTTGTGATGAGGAACTCGGCGAGTAGTGCACCACAGACGGCGTCTCCGCCGGTGAGAGAGGAGGGAAAAGAGGCGGCGTGAAGTGGAGAACACGACACGGAAGTCGGAGTGACCTTAAATAGCCTAGGGTTGCGGAAAAAAGTGCGGAAGTCGAGGTTGGTCGCGCGGCACGGGATGCACGGGCGACGACGGGCGCTAGGGCGACATGGCTGATTGCTGACCGCTCGATCAAGATCCCACGGCGAGGAGGAAACAGGTATTAGGGTTAGGGTTTTGATGTGGGTGGCGGCGCGATCCTTGACCGTTGGATTAAAGATCAACGGCTGGTAACAATAGGGTTTCGGTGGAGATTGGGCTGGGCCGAGGAACAGTGTTGGGCCGGCGAAAGAACAGGGGTTTCGGCCCACACGGAGGAAAAAGAAAAAGAAAATGATTTCCGAATTAGAAAATGCCAATAAAATCATAATAAAATCCAATAAATTCAAATAAATAGCAAATAAATTCAAATAAATCTCCAAAAATACAAAAAAATTCAATGAAGCACAAAGAACCCAATAAAAATAAGAAATAATTAATTTAAGTTATAGATTATTCAAATTAAATCCTTTTTGACTTTGAAAATTCAAATTAAGCTGGAACAAATTCGAATAAAATTCCACGGGTTCGGATTTTGAAATTCAAACTCCAAGAAATTGAAAAACGGAATGTTACAAACCTCCCCCCCTAACAAGAAATCTCGACCCCAAGATTTGGGACTAACCAGGAAAATAGGCTAGGGTGCTCCGCTCGAAGATCCTCTTCGCGCTCCCAGGTGGCTTCTTCTTCTGGATGATTGCTCCACTGCACCTTGCAAAACTTGATCGCCTTGTTCCTTGTCCTGCGCTCAGCTTCATCCAGAATTCTGATTGGATACTCAGGATAGGTCAGATCTTAATGCAGCTCAATATTTTCCAACTGCATATGACTATCTGGCACTCTGAGGCACTTCCTCAACTGTGACACATGGAAGACATTGTGCACATTCGACAGTTGCAGTGGCAACTCCAACTGATACGCCACTTCCCCACTTCTAGCTAGAATTGGGAAAGGTCCAATGAATCTCGGTGCCAACTTGCCACGAACTCGGAATCGGCGCATTTCTTTGAGTGGGGAGACCTTCAGGTACACAAAGTCACCAGGAGCAAAGGTCAATTCCCTTCTACGATTATCAGCATAGCTCTTGACCTTTAGATCATGTTGTCCTCAACCTTTCTGAACCATCTTCACTTGTTCCTCGGCCTTTGTAGGATATCCGGACCAAGACTTGGCGATCTCTGTCTCATGCCAGCAGAGAGGGTGTCCTACACTTCCTTCCATAAAGAGCTTGACGGTGACATCGCAAGTCGGCACGATAAGCTGTTGTTGTAGGAGAACTCCGCGTATGGCGACTCGATCCCGGTGGTGCATTGGACAATGCATGTGCTCTCAACATATCCTCCGAATCTGGTTCACCCGCTTCGATCATCCATCCGTCGAGGGTGATAAGGCATCTTGAAGTTCAGATTGGTGCCTAATGCTTCTTGTAACTTTTGCTAGAATCTAGATGTGAATTGGGTGCCCGATCTGAAACAATCTTCTTGGGCACGCCATGCATACACACAACCGAGACATATCTGACTCCATGACTTATCTCCCCATAGGTTGTCTTCACAGGAATGAAATGTGCAACTTTCGTCAGTCGATCTACGACAACCCAAATCGAGTCATAGCCTAACCTGGTCCTCGGAAGTCCTGTGATGAAATCCATCCCAACTTCTTCCCACTTCCATTCAGACACCTTTAATGGCTGCAACAAACCTGCTGGCCTATGATGTTCAGCTTTCACCCGCTGGCACACATCGCACATGGCTATGAACTCTGCAATTTCCTTCCTCATTCTTGGCCACCAATAAGCACTTCGAAGGTCATGATACATCTTGGTATTGCCTGGATGAATTGAGTACGCGGACTCATGCGCTTCCTTCAGTATCAACTGCTTGACCTCTTTCTGATTCGGCACATAGATACTCTTTCCAAGCCAAACTGTTCCTTCCTCATCCTCTGAGAATCCTGGGGCTTTACCTTCCTTGATCCTTTCCTTGATCCTAGCAGCTTCCTTGTTTGACTTCTGCAATTTCTTGATTTGATCGACCAGAGTTGGTTGAACTTCCAAAGCAGCAACAGATCCTTCTTCCACAAATCCCAAATTCAGGCGCTGAAATTCTTCATGAAGAGCAGGCTGACCTTCTTGAACCATCAGATTGTTGCAGTAGCTCCTTCGGCTCAGTGCATCGGCAACCACATTCGCCTTACCAGGATGGTAATGTATACCCGCATCATAGTCCTTTATCAGCTCCAACCATCTTCTTTGCCTCAAGTTGAGATCTGCTTAAGTAAAGATGTATTTCAGACTCTTGTGGTTTGTGAAGATCTCGCGACCGATTCCCAATGAGATAGTGCCTCCTGACTTCAATGCATACAACAAAGACCAAATCCAAGTCATGGGTTGGATAATTCTTCTCATGTGGTCGCAATTGCCGCGAGGCGTATGCAACTACCTTGCCTTCTGCATCGACACACAACCTGACCGCCTCGAAGCATCACAATAGATCTCAAAGCCTTTACAATGTCGATGGACAGGGCGAGCACCTTTGGTCATGTAGTCAATCTCTTCTTCAATTCCTGAAAGCTTTGCTCGCAAGCTCCAGTCCATTCAAACTTCTTCTCCTTCTTCAGCAGCTGAGTGAGCGGTTTGGCAATCTTCGAGAATCCTTCAATGAACCTCCTGTAGTATCCTGCTAAACCAAGGAAACTCGATGTAAAACCTTGACTTGGGCTGCCTCTAATCGAGCACTCCTTTCACTTTTTAGGGTCAAGCTGAGACACCTCCAAAGCGAAATGATGTGACCCAAGAATGCAACTCATCAACCGAACTCACACTTGCTGAACTTGGCATACATTTGGTGACTTCTAAGCTTCTCTAAGACCATCCTCGGATGTCCTTCATGCTCGACCTCATCTCGAGAATAGATAAGGATATCATCTATGAAGACCACCACAAACTGTCCGGTACTCCATGAACACCTTGTTCGCCGATTCATGAAATAAGGTGGGGCATTGGTCGGACCAAAGGACATGATTGTGAACTCATCTGATCCATACCGAGTGGCAAAGGTCGTCTTTGAATGTCCTACGGCCTTATCTTGGTGATGATATCGGATCGCAGATCGATTTTGGAGAAGATACAAGCTCCTTCAATCGATCAAACAGATCGTCGATCCTGGGTAAGAGATACTTGTTCTTGATGGTGACTTCATTCAAGGCTCTGTAGTCGACGCACATCCGCAGGCTGTTGTCCTTCTTCTTCACAAAGAGAACTGGCGCTCCCCAAGGCGACGAACTCGGACGGACAAATCCCTTCTCTTGCAGCTCTTCAATTTGCTTTTTCATCTCGGCGAGTTCATTGGCTGGCATGCGGTAAGGTCTCTTGGAGATGGGAGCTGTACCTGGTACAAGCTCGATCGTGAACTCAATCTCCCGATCTGGCGGCATGCCTGGCAACTCCTCCGGAAACACATCCGGGTATTCACTCACCACAGGCACACTTTCCACAATGACTTCTTTCAACTGGTTCAATGTGCACTTGCCTCTCAAAGTCACATCAGGCAGGTACTTCACTCGAGTGCCTTCTGCATTGGTGAGAGTGATGGCTCGACTGGCGCAATCAATTTGACCCTTGAACTTGGTCAACCAGTCCATCCCTAGGATGACATCTATTCCTTTTGAATCCAAGAGGATGAGATTAAGCTAGAATTTTACCCCATTGATTTCTCTGATTGCACTAGGGCACACCAAATCAGTTTTCATTTCTTTTCCCGGTGATTTAACAATTATGGGATTCTTAAGAGCAAAAGTTTCCCAGCCAAATTGATCAACAAAACTCCTCGAAATGAAAGTGTGCGATACTCCAGAATCAAACAAAGCTGTGGCAGGTATTGAATTGACAAGAAACGTACCAAATACCACATCTGGTGCCTCCTGAGCCTCCTCTGCAGTCACGTGGTTGACACGCCCTCTCCCAAACGACTGCGGTGCTCTCGGAGTGTGCGGCGCTCCACGACGATCCTGTCTTTGGAGTCTTGGCCGATTTGGATCCCAAGTGAAAAATCTTGGCCGTCGGGCCGACGCTTCGAGGACATTCTTGGCATAGTGACCCAGCTGATGGCAATGAAAGCACTGAACTCCTGCAGCATTTGTGTTCCCCTTCTGTGACTGAGTGCTGGCAACATGCTGCGGTCCCTGAGTGACCGGGCGAGGTCCAGAGGAAGGTGTGCGGGGAGCTCCTAGGACAGGCGTCCTGCTGACTCGCTGCGGTGGAAAGCGCTGACGAGATCCACTCGCACCTTGCTGAGCCTGGAAAGCCATCTTCCTCTTGCGCGACTCTCGCTGCTGGCGGTGGGCATCCTCCTGCACTAGGGCCTTGTTCACCATGTGCTGGAAGTTGGGAAAATCAAATGCAACCAGCTGAACTTTGATGTCGGGGTCCAGACCCTCCATGAACCTCCAAATCTTGGCACTATCAGTGGCCACATCCTCAGGTGCATATCTCGGCGGTGGCGAACCGATTGAGATACTCGACACACTCGATTCCCCGACGCAGCCTTCCAAACTCTCTCTTCTTCATCTCAATGATTCCAAAGAGTACATGAGCGATCCGAAGGCCTCGATAAACTCCTCCCAAGTGATCGCTGGCGTTACGGTGAGTGAGCAGTTGTCCCACGGGTAGCAGCTACGCCCTTCAACTGATGGCTGGCGTAGAGCACCTTCTCGCGATCATCACACTGGGCCAGCTGAAGCTTCTTCTCCACATCTCTGAGCCAATCGTCCGCCTCCAAAGGCTCTCCTGCACCTGAGAAGGTAGGCGGTCGGGTCCTCATGAACTCCCCAAGCTTCATCATGCTGAAACACTTGCACTTGGGCTGGTCTTGGTCTGCACGATTGTTGACCATATTCTGAGCAAGGGCTTGCAGAAGCTGAAGCTGCATTGCCATCCTTTGCTGCATATCGGCCATCTGAGGCTGAAAAGGTGGTGGCGGTGGCAACTCTTGCTTCGACTGAGCCTGCTGATCTGAGGAACTCTGCTGCTCTTGTGGCACTGCCGGGCCACGACCATGACCACGGCCTCTGCCTCGACCTCTACGACCAGCTCCGCGGCCACTCCCCTGACTTTCCATCTGAAGCAATGGCAAAGGAAAAGTTAGCAAAGACGAGAGGGAAAAAGCACAAGACGAGAGGGAAAAAGCAAGAGATAAGAAGACTGGAGAGATAGCCCTTCCAAGGCAAGACAGCAACAAAACTTCAGCGAAAGGTGGCTGCAACACCATGCCTGGGCAAGCGTACAACACACCTAACAAGCAAACAACAGAAATCCAAATAAACTCCGACTACTAAGCGAAGAAGGAATGACATGGGCACTAATAACTTATTCCTGAACGCTCTTTCGTCAACTTGATCCTTTTAGCAGTCCCTCCCCCGATCTTGTAGATAATAATGACCATCGTCTTCTTCGATTGGAATCCTTGTAGACAAAAGAAAACTTAGAGAAATTTCAGGGGATAAGATCAAATTTAATTTTCAAAATAATATTCCAGAAGAGGAAAGAAGTAAGAACCTAAGAATAAGGTAAGAGGAGACAATCTATTAATTACCAGTTTGTTGGTTTGATTTAGAAAATAATTTTGAAATTCTAACGACCATTCTAACTAGGGTTGCGACCTACAGTCGATATGGCTCTGATACCACCTCTGTAGGGACCCGGATTACCAAATCCGAACCCTCTGTGTTTCAACCGTGCTAGTCTAGGAACAGCTAGCACACACAGTCATACAGTGATGATAACACAGACATATCATAAATTAATTAACAACAATAAAGCCAAAGAGTGTAACATCATCATCACATTATTACAAGTATCGAGCCTTATGGCTTAAGTGTGTAAGTAGCAGCGGAAAAGTAGCAACAAAAAGGGCCAATCAGTATGCCCACAGGCAACCGACTGGGGTACGCTCCCTAGAAGTCCGGGTCTTCCTCTTCAAAGTCTTCACCACAGATGCCGAATGGTGGAATCTGAGCTCTTGGATAGCCAGACTCGATCTCTTCATACGCTTTATGGAATAAGACCCAGAAAAGCGAGGTGAGTATGCAACATACTCCGCAAGTCTTGGAAACTTAATGCAATAATTAAATGCAAGGCTTGAACAAAGGATGGCATATAGGGTTCATTTTGCATAAAGCAGGAATTTAAAAATGAAATACAAATAATAATTTCATAAAGCAGCATTTAACAAAAAGGTAAATAGCGTAATTCATTAAATTTGAAGTATAACAATTTTCGTGTTCCAACTACGGTTGGCTCCAACCGCCAAACTAAATCCGGAGCTCCAACCACTCACTGATTCCCAAACCACATTTTCATTTAAACCAAATCATCATTTTCCATTTAAAACCAAAACCATAAAATCTACTATGTGAAAGCTGCCCACGCTTGCCCTTATCCGTAAGACACGGCTACTCAAGTAGTTTTGACTCTGCAGAGGGTGTACACTTTACCCACACGACATGATCAACCCCTTTTGCCAAGCTATTGACACACTTCCTTTGGTGTGCCGGTAGGGAGACCATGACAAGGCCTTTACAATGCATAATACCGCTACCGACTCCGACCGCTGAGGTTTCACCACTGTTAGGAATCCACCCGATCTGAAGCCCCTCTTGCGCCTTGCAAGTACCCTCGAAACCGCACAACCTAATGGCGAAGTCAAATAACGATACATGCAAATTACTTAGCAGTGTCGTATCCATAATAGACATGTGGTTGTCTTGTATAGCATGGCCCAAGGTAACACACGGCCGGTCCTTAATTGACTAGGGCGAACAATCACATTCAAAATTTTGTGCATCCCGCACCCACCATTCAACCATCCGTCGGTCTAAACCATTTTTCACTTTTATTTTCAAATTAATACCAGCAACACCAATTGCTATATTTTCACAATTCAATTTGAATCAAATATGAAAGCATTTCCATAATGGTAAGGTACCAACATGATTAAGCATGGCTAAGCATTTTCTCGATCCCATAATCTGAAAATGATTATTATTATGATAATTAATTTTCCTAGGGTGTCAATGGTTGTCAAAATGAATATCAATGTGGGTATAACAATTTGGCATTTATCTAAGCATTTAAAATGACATTAAAGTACAGTACGCAAATAATAAGCATGCAATGATTTCCGAATTAGAAAATGCCAATAAAATCCGAATAAAATCCAATAAATTCAAATAAATCTCAAAAAATACAGAAAAATTCAATGAAGCACAAAGAACCCAATAAAAATAATAAATAATTAATTTGAGTTATAGATTATTCAAATTAAATCCTTTTTGGCTTTGAAAATTCAAATTAAGCTGGAACAAATTCGAATAAAATTCCACAGGTTCGGATTTTGAAATTCAAACTCCAAAAAATTGAAAAATGGAATGTTACACTTTTCTCATGAGCAGGGCCAACTTCCTTACATCCTCATCTTCATTGTCACTAGACTCCTCTTCAGTTTCATCACCAGAGGAGTCTTGCACTTTCTCCTTGACTTTGAGTGCTATTGATTTCTTCTTTGGACCATCTTCTTTAGCCAAGGTGAGCTCATGAGCTAAAATCTTACCTAGCAGCTTAGTAGGTGTAAGCCTCTTGAGATCACCACTGGTGGACAGATAAGTGATCAACCTATGATAGGCCCGAGGCAGCACCCTTATCATCTTCCTTCAAACCTCAACATCAGAAATTTTAGTTCCAAGGCCTTTAAGCTCATTAACAATGGGATTAAGTCTAGAGAACATATCATTAGCATTTTCAAGAGGAAGCATTTTAAATTGATCAAACTTTTCCCTAATCACAAAGTATATGAAACGACCCCCATTTTGGCATTCTATGCGAAAAATGCCAAAACGGAAATCTAATGTGCTTTCCGTACTAGTCCCTGGATCAGTAGCTAGTACACACATTACAATAATTAGAATCACAACCATACATTATATTATTAATGCGGAAGCTATTATTACAATTTGTTTTACAACTCAGAGTAAAAAATTCATAGCACAGGAGAAGCAAATCTTGTAATGTACCCATCCAACCCTCAGGCAACTGACAAGTCGCTAACCCCTAGAAAGATGGCTTATCTTGAAATTCCCGTAACCTGCGCCGAAAAGATATTCTTCGAAACTTCACGATCACCTAAAAATAGTAAATAAGCAAGGTTGAGTACTTTCGTACTCCGTAAGACTTAAGGTGGTATTTGCAAATGTAATAAATGCAAGTCATGTCAAAGAGGTTTCTACGGTTAATTTGTATAAAGCAGAATTTAATTTGCAAATCAATTTGCAATTTGTCAAACGGAATTTGTAAAGGCAAGATTGCCGATAAGAAATAAGTAAAGCATAAATGATACTCACATTTGCTCCCAAGCATTGAATAATCCAAAGATCCAGTAGTCCAATATTCAAATCCATAATCCATTCATGTGGTCCAACAATTGTCAATCCATTGACATAATGATATAATCATTCATCCAATAATTTAATCCATGAAATCCAACAATATCAACCCATTGATATGAAATCATAACCAGTTGTAAAACAAGTTCCAACCCAAAACCCATTTTTAGAAAATATCAAAGTCTAACATTGGAATGACTTCACCAAGTGCCCATGACCGCGGGCGCGGCTAATCGATTAGGTTTAAACTCTGCAGAGGTGCACAACTTTACCCACAAGACATGACCTTTTCTTTTTGCCACACGCTTCTCATCCCAACGTAAGCGTGGTGGCCAGAATGTTCATGACGAAAACCTTTACATTACCCAGTTTAACTTTACACTAGCCCGGGACGTTAACCCTTGCCAGGGAGATAGCAGACATACCTCGTCTTTTAGTTTGAAAATGGAAAAATGAGAGTACTCCTGTACTATAGGTTTCTCCCCTTAACAAGGCGTACACCGTTGCATTGGTAAGTAGAAACCCCTACAAGCAGACCTAGAAAGGAATGCCTGTGTTAGCTCCCGCCTTCCATAAATGCAATGTTAAACTAGGTAACTTAATTGGTTTAAAGATGCCCCATAACAACACTTGTGGTTGTACAGATTTCTTAGATCTATAGCGTCCCATTGTTCGGTCCTTAGTCTGACACGGGCAATACTTCACCCTACACTACGTACAACTTCCCTTGTACATCCGGCTATTGCCAATAATTGCCCGCATCCAAATCATAGTTTTGTTTTGGGGATTTTTATCAAAATATTAGTATCCGCCAGTATCATACCCAACACATTTTCCATTTCTCAAAAAACAACTTTTGATCTAATCATCATCATTGATTCATCGATTCATTGTTGATTCTAAAGCATGGCTAAGCATGATTATTAAATCGCTTATACCCAAATTGACATTTTATATTGTCTAATCCCTTTTTCTATGGTTATCAAGGTTCACATATTCACACTTATCAAGGAGGTTCCATAAAACAACAGGTATAACTACCAAAACCACGAAATAGCAAATTTACTAAAAATAAACGCATGCATGAAATCATTTGTTAAAACAAAATAAAAATAAACTCTGGGATCAATATGATCAAAGGGGTGCTTGCCTTGCTTATTTGTCGTTTACGACGAATTCGTAGTTGTAGCTGGCATTGACGGCGATGGAGTTAGTAACGTCGGGTTCTACGCGTCGTTCCAACGAAAATATAGCAAATAACGAACTTTAATAAGGGCAAAAAGAAAATAGATAGAAAAGCAAATAAAGACATGCTATAAAGAGCAGGTGTGTTTTAGGGTTGATTTGAATAAATTTATCTTCTCGTGTTTTAGTCGTTTGAAAGTATACGTTCAAATGGTTAGCAGCTTGAATGACACATGGTTTCTTTTATGTATTCTTTTATTTGTAATATCGAATTCAAGATGCAAAAATTGTTTAGATTAATAGAATTAAGCATTAATCAATTTGTTGTATAATGCATATATGTGAATAGTATTCATCTCTTAATTAACATTGTATAAGATTTAGTTTGAATATCTTGGACCAATTAGGATGAGTTCTTGGTTATATATTCATGCTTTTTAATAAGGTTCGGTGATACAAACATCTTAATTATAGATTTCTTCATTGTTACCGAAGTTCATTAACTCACATTACAGAGTTTGGCAATCATAATACTTTAGGTTATTACGCTACTTGAGATTAATATTTAAAGCATAATGGAATAATATTATTTCTACATATTATGGTAGTCTATACTTTGGAGAACATTTCTAAATTGATTTTATAAATTTTAGGGTTTAGATGATTCATTATATTCATTTCTGAAAAGGCTTACGTGGTATTATAAAGTTCACGTTATACGGGATCGGCGAGAATGGTGAAGCGAATGATTAACACTTAAGGGTTTTGCTTTATCAGGATTCAGGTTCAAAGCAAGTTAAAATAAGAATATTTTTCTCGATTATTATAGATCATATCCTAAAGATCATTTTTTAGCTATTCTTCATAATATTTTCATTTAGACGAGCTATGATGCGAGCTACTAAAAAGGCTTAAGTGATCACAATTGGTTTACTCATTTTTACGGATTTCAAAATTGTGAACACTTAGGGTTATTGAACTAACAGGATTAATATGTAAACCATGTTGAATCAAGACTCTTTATTTGGAATATGGTAGAACAAACTTTGAAGAATGTATTGAAACTACTTTTACAAATTTCAGTATTTAGACGTGTTATTTAATCTGCTGATGAAATAGTACAAATGATCATGTTATTAACGTTAAATCGGCCAAGATTCATTTTAAATTTGCGACTACAACATACATGATTCTTTATTCATTTTTCTAGTATTTGCAGGGTACAGTCCTAGAAATGTTTTAAAACTATTTTTGCATTATTTTCATTTTAACCGCAATAGATTACCTATTTATTTACTGTTGTAATTAACATTTCCTTTTGTTAAAAGAATGCAAATTAAGTATTATTCTAAATATTTTTACATACATGGGTCCTTGCTATTTTCAGGAACTTAATACAAATTATTTCCTCATTTTATGAGCTTTTATGCTTTTATTTCTATTGATGGCCATATTAAGATTCACTAGCAGTTAATTTTAAACTGAATTCAAAATTTAATTATTTTTGCATACTTGGGTTTATCATGGTTCCAGAGGCACATAAAAAATTTATTTAATTATTTTAGGGATTATATTTTCCATATGTGCAATAATGTCCATAATAGGGTTATAATCAAAGTTTATTTCAAATAATTATTTTGCAGCTCAAAAATTAAATATTTTTGTATATTTAGATTCTTCTTGATTTTATATGAATATAGAAATTTGTTTCATTGAAATTGGATTAATATTTCAAAAGATATTCAAGATTGAAACCTATTCGGTTTGGAAAATGACTGGAAAAATTGGAAATACGTTTTCATAACAGGGGAAGTGTATTTACCAGTTGAATGGAGATTCTCGGTGTCACTGACTAGCGGGGTCTGTGCGACAGTGAAAGAAGAACAGAGCAGGGTCAAGGGCTCGCCGGCGATGGTGTTCCGACGGTACTCCGGTGGAAGTGAGGGCACAGGAGGCAAGAGCTCGACTAGGTGAAGCTAGTGGTGCTATCGATTCAGTGGAAGAGAAGCCAGAGAGGTGTGTGCCCGAGTTTGGGTGGCAGTGGTAATGGCAGCTCGGTGGAGAAGAAGAATGAAGGCGGGGAAGCTCTAATGGGTTCCGGATTTAGCTTCTACATGCTATGGCGACTCCGTTTTTGGGTTCTACGGGATGGGAGAAGCTCCGAGGAGCTCTGCCGTTGGATGGCCGGAACTGAGGAAGAAGGCGCACGGCGGCGGCGACATTTCGCGTGATGAGCTCAAGACATTTTTGAGGGCTTTAACTCAGTAGAGTTTGGTGATGCTCTAGCTCAAGGGGATTTGGAAAGGAGTGATTGTATCACAAGAATTTCGCGTGGCTTTGAGCTTCAGGGGGTTCAGCCATGGCAGAAGAACAGAGGGATTTCGGCGTTTTGGCTAGGGGAGAAGAAGAGGGAGATGAGGGGAAATGAAAGCATGGCTCAGGTGATCATCTAGTGCCTTTTATAGCTGCGGGGTATGGATGAATTCGGCCTCAGGTGAGCTCGGTCTCAGTTGGGAGCTTCACCGGTTGCTTGCGACGTGGCACAGGGAGCAATGATGGCCTGGTGGACGTGGATTGCAGAGGTGAAGCCGCGTGGAGGCGACGGGATAAGGAGTTGCTTCAGTGGCGCAGCTATAGCTAAGGAATGATGCAATGTACAGGGCGCTACGTAGGATTTTTGCTCGGGGGCTTCACCAGCTGAAGGTTGAAGAAGGAGGAAGTGAGACACTGGCAAGTGGGGCTCAACAAGGAATTGGGCCCACATGGCAGTGAAGGTCACGGTGGAGGTGAAGCAAAATTAGAAATGAACAGCAGGCTGAGGATGATGAGGTTCATTGAATTGGTTTTGCATCACTTCAACATTTATAAAAATTTTTCTGTGCAATGTAATGGAAGTTAAATTGCTACTGTAGAAATTTCGGATTAAAATAATTTTCACATATTTTATAAAAATTCTGACAATCTGCTCTGCACAGTTTTCTGATTTTTGATTTTGATTTATCAGACAATTTAAATATTTTTAAATCTTTTAAAACTTTTTATATGAGTTCAAATTGATGATATTATAATTAATTAAAATTTTCATATTTATATCATTTGTATTTAATTTATTAAAATTCTGACATTTAGAATACTAGTTTTCAATTCTCTCTATTTTGAATTTTAAATATTCTAAAATAATTTATTAATTTATGAAATTTTTACTGTAGTTACATTAACGTCTCCAGGAGATAATATAAAATTTTTATCTGGAGATAATTCATGATTATTTTTATTTAATTCTGACAATGTTACTGTTCTTAGTCTTGGTGCAATAAATGAGTTTGGATTTTATGCATAAATGTTGGATATGACATTTTATCATTTAAAATTGGGGTTACAGGTTATTCCAAGGTTATCCATGGTTTTTAATTTTATTTATTTTATATTTCATTTTTGTTATTCTTCTATTGCTCAAAAGGATTTTTCCAATAAAGCAAAAACCAAGAAAAATCCGAAAATTCAGAAAAAGCAACATGAAATATAATTTAATTCTGATTTTTTTATTTATTACTTTATTTAAAATTTCAGGATGTTACAGTATTTTTCTTCTTTTACATCAGAGGTTCCCTCATGAATTTCTTACAAGGTTGTCTAAATGTCATAAGTAGAGGTAAGATTACTTACTCTATCAAAAACTTCTATGCTAAGACAAAAAAATATAGCATTTCTAGCCTGGCATCAAACTGTAAATTTTGGATCTCACCAGGAGTAGGATCCCCATAAATAGTTTGCCCTTCGAGCATGATTCGTGGAAGCAGTGGTTTTTTTGTGACTCTCCACACATCATACCTTACAGCCTCTAAATAGTATCTCATTCTAATATTCCAATAAGCATAATTAGTACCGTCAAAGATAGGTATTCTACATACACTAACAGTTGCAGATCCATTACCCTAGGCCATTACCAAAGCTGATTAAGCTTATCAAGATAAACCTTGCTCTGATACCACTTGAAGGATCAAGTTAGCCTAGAGGGGGGTGAATAGGCAACTTTTCAAATTTTCAGAATTAATTATAGAACAAATAACTTGCTAAATTACTTAGCTAATAGATACAAGATGAAAGAATGTAAAGCACTGATAACTAACAAACAGCGGGAAATAACACAAAAGCAAAAGTAAGCACAATAGACACAGTGATTTAACCCATGGTTTGGAGCCACTCTCCTACTCCACGTTAGAGCACTTCTCTCGAAGTATAGCTCCTCCAAAGTTAGTCGTTGTAGTTTTGGTCTCCACTAGAGTGACTCTTCTACCACTCCGGTGAGGTGAGTCCCAACTTCTCACAGTTAAGGTGGCCTTCCACAAACCCCTTTGGATAGGTCGCACCTTCACTTCCTCCAAGCCGTCTAGGACCACTAAGGTTGTGTTTGTTTAGGATGGAGCTGGAGGAGAAACTACTGGAGCTGGAAGAAGCTATTTGGCCTGCTGGAGCTGGATGAGGATGGCAAATTTTCATAAATAATAGTTAAGTTGTAAGGGTACCAGGGAAGTGGGATTTTTAGAAGCTCCAGCCAGCCTAGTGCAAATTGGGTTGGAGCTTCTTCTCTCCGTCTGGCTGAAAAAATACTGTTTGTTTTGGCTTATGGCTTATAGAGGTCTAGAAGCCAAATAAGCTCAACCTCAAGCCTAAACAAACATACCCTAAGATCCAAAAGTAATAGACTGTCCACAAGTCCTGTCTCTTGGGTCACTCAGCACAGCACTAACTAAACTAATCTTAGAGCCAAAATACTTAAAAAGTGTTAAGTTTTAGGGTTTAAAGATGAAGCTCAGTCTCCTTGGTGGAATGTAAACTCTAAAGTGCTAATAAGTCAAGGAGATCAGGAAATACTTATATAGCCATTTGGATTGTATATAGCCGTTACACATACCATAGTAGCCGTTGGAATATGTCAGACTGTCAAAAAACAAGTTAACATATTTGCAACAGACTTAGCAAAAATAGGCTTAGAGATAAGCTCTTTGAGCTCTGGACTGATTTTGTCAAGAAGAGCATTTGCGCCGGACTAAATTAGCTTGGTCCGGCATACAAAGGGATTTCAGAAAATTTGGTCCGGCAAAAGATGTGAACTAGTACATGTGCGCCGGACCAAAAATATTTGGTCCATAGCAGAAGGATTTTAAAGAAAGATTATTCCAATGGACTTTTTGAAAGAATAGCTCTGAGTCTAACTAAGAGAAATCCATCTGCGCTAGACTAGATTTTGTGCTAGCAAACTTTGCTCCGTCGTAGATGGTGTACGCTCGGTTTGATTTAGATAAAGGATATTTTCACCATGGACTTTAAAGAATAAAAGGTCCGTCGTAAATGGCTTGCACCGAACTAAAATATATGAGAAGTTTAATATGGTCCATCGTAAATGGAATGCGCTCGGTTAGAATTTTGACTGAGTAGATTTTGATGCTGGACTAAAATAGGAATGGTCTGGTGAAAATGGAATTCTAACTGAGGTTGTGTCGGACTTAAGGAATGAGCAATGAAATAGAGTCCGAGGCAAATGCATATTGATTGTTCAAGGAGAGGTTTGATTTTGGAGGAAATGATTGAATGATATTGAGGTGTATTGGTTACTTTTGGCTGACAATGCTGGAAGATTGCTTCAAGTACTACAAAGGGTGCTAGACTTGTCAAAAATTCGATAACATAAAGTTGGCTCCAACATCGACTTTGCACCCCATTATTAAGCCCTAGCCGTTCAGAGGTTAGGGGATAGATGTAATCGGTTAAATATTTTCTGCTTCAATCAAGGGCTATAAGTTTATTTTGGTTGCGACCGATTATTTTTCCAAATGGTGTTGAAGCTATACCACTTAAAAAGGTTACAAGTGTTGAAGCTATCGGATTTGTTAACAAGCATATTGTATATCGGTTTGGAATTCCGTAGACCATCACAATCGATCAAGGTATGATGTTCATGTCTAATGAGTTTCAGGGTTTTGCTAAAAGTTTGGGTATTAAGCTATTGAATTCATCGCCTTATTATGCTCAAGCCAATGATCAAGCTGAATCATCCAATAAGATGTTGATTAAGTTGATTAAGAGGAAAATTGATGAAAAACTAATGAATTGGTACTTAACATTGTTGGAGTCGTTGTGGGCATATCGGCTAGCATACCATGAAGCAACAAACCTTTCACCCTATCAGCTAGTTTACGGTCAAGAAGCTATTTTGCCTGTAGAGGTCATATTGACTCCATACGGGTAGCTAGACAAAATAGTTTGTCGACTTAAGATTACAAGGATTTAATGATTGATAACTTAGATGATTTAGCAGAATTTTATTTATCTACATTGAATTAGCTTAAGAGAAATAAGGAGAAGGTTGCTAAGGCTTACAATAGGAAAGTGATGCCTAAATCTTTTCGTGAAACTGATTTAGTTTGGAAAATTGTATTACCTATCAGCTTGTCAATGGAAATTCCTACATCTTGGAAACTTTGAACGGTGTAGTGTTTCCTAAGGTGATTAACGGGAAATACTTAAAGAAATATTATCCTAGCATTTGGATTGGCTCCTCATCGACTATAAAAGTTTGTCGTTTGAATCGCTAAATTAACTTGATGCAGTTAATTATGGCTAAAGATATAATACTAGATTATAGACATCACAAAATCAAGGGGTTAAAAAACAATCGGTTAAACAGCCAATTGAGAGTTACAAAAGTATTTTAATTGAGGTTTCAACCAAGGCTAACCAAAGTACTAATTCATTACAAGTTAGTTAAAATTGAAAGCCAAAACCAGGAAGTCGCACCCAAAGCCGACAAAGCTCTTGCGGCCTTAGCAATTATCTCCTATACCTCATCCATGATTCTTGCATCTTCTTTGGCATTTCCAGGTACAAGGACAACCTTGGCTGACTATTTCTTAATGCTGGCTATGGCCAAAACAATTCCAAGTTTTTGTTCTTTATTGGCCGATGCAGACTTGTCTATGATTTGTTGGCCATTTGAGATTTGCTTGGTTAGATTGGCCAATTCCTCTTCGATAATTTTATTGGTCGCTTTAAGCTTTTGGACCGCCTCCTTGTTTATCTTGAAGGCTTGGGCGTTAGTGTCAAACTTCAATTTTTTAGCCTTGGCATCGGCCACCAATTCATCCAGAAGCTTTTGATCAGCTTCCTGAGCTTCCCTCAACGCGATCCTTGCTTGAGCCGCCTCAATCGTCACCTTCTTATAATCTAAGTGGTAGACGTTTAGTAGAGCCTCCAATGCTTGTGGAGGCAAGTCAGCTTTGAATTCAACCATAGCTTCGTGGATTGGCTGGTCATTGTTCAGAATTTTCGCTTGAGGCCGCAATACCAGGTTGAAGAGCTTGTTGAGTCGCTCTTGCATTCCTGGAGCCAACGTAACTGTGTCCGATGCTTCCTTGGAGACTTCTAGGATTGTTCTAATATCCGCAGGATAGTCATCCGTGGCCATCACCTTTGGATCATCGAGATCGGCTAGGGTAAAACCCAACAAATCTATCAGATCAGACAATGTTGGGGTAGCAACGATTGTAGAGGCTAGTGGTGTCGACTGTGAAGATGGCGGTGGAGGCAGTTGGCAGATCAGCTAAAATGTTAGCCACCTGTGATGACGGAGTTGGTTGAAAAAGAGAAGTTAAAGTGAGTTAAGCCAATGAGATAATGTACTCGCCGGTAGTTGACGCGTGTTGTGAACTTTCGCCACTTTACTCCTGTGGCTTAGAACCTCTTGGGGCCTTGGTGGACTTGGCACGTTTTCCCTCTGAAATTAATCAGCTATGTGTATTAGTTGATGAAAAGGATGCTTGTACAAGGAAAGTTAGCCAACTAAAAGTACTTATTGAGCTGTTGTTGCTTCTCTATGTCCGACAAAGGACTTTGGATTCCCAATGTTTAACGTATACCCAGTGAAATTTGGTTGGTGATGAATCCACTTGTGGGTTGACATTGCCTTGACAGACCGATTTGCGACTTTTTCTCGCGACTTTAGTCTAAAAGAAGGGAGAAAGCCGATTAGTAAAAGCTCTAGATAAAAGGAAGAATATGATCAAAAAGGATTTATTTAAGCCGATACCTCTCCAGTAATATCTGCCAAACTTGTGTTAGTATACCCAGAAGAGCTAGTTTCATCGCTCGAGTCACTGTTAGTTACTACCATAGGCTCAAGGAGATTTTGAAAAATATGTTCATGATAGCCGATGGTGTCTTCTCCAAATAAAGTGCCTCTGCGATAGATGACCACAAGGAAGAGAAGTGCCCTGCCCAACGAGTGTTCAGGAAAAAATGTGGCAAGTCTTCAATCTAGAGTTCATTGGCTAGTTCCAGCATAATGCTAGCTGCGGCTGCGTTATGGACCTGAGCTCTTGGCTAAAGCCGATCAAACAATAGGAGACTTGGAATCACTTGGCCAAAACCCAATTGTCTGTCATAGATCGAGGGGTGATAGAATTCGTAGGAAGGTTGAAAGGTCCAATTCCTTGTGTTGAGGCCGACATGTAGTATGCTTGAGGAGATGAAAAGTTTATAAAGCTCTAAAGTTGCTTGAGGCATTGAGGAGCTGTCAACTTCTAGCTGTAGAAAAGATGACCACAGAAAATCTGTTATGCTGCTATAACTGATGAAGTCTTGTTGTTTGAAGCCTTCACTGTCAAGCTATAAGAAGAACAATAAATATTTTCTTGAGCCGATAGGTGTGACTTTGGTCTCATTCCCAGAGCACATTATGAACCTTTCGTCGTATGATCAGCTGGCTCTGAATTGAGGCACTGCATCCTCTGGAGTATCCACCTGCAGAAACACTATGTCATCGGCTGGGTTCAAAGCAAAAGATCAGTTGAACAGACAATATAGCTAGATCTGAATAAACCAAAGTGATCCTCCTACATTGCCAATAGTGAAACTAGCGAAGCCTGTGAATAGTCGACTCCTTATAATATATATCATCTGGTACACTGCCCTAGCAACATTTTCCTATGGCTAGCCGACGGCCCTCTACTAGTTGCTCTGCTATGATCTGATATACTTGGGACGGCCCAAGAGAAGCCCCGTAGAAGAGATATCTGTCCAGCCAAATGTTGAGGAAGGCTACATGCTCCTTGTCCGATATTGGCCTGCTGACTTGGTTGTTATTACTTATGTACTTGCTCCATTCTTCACCTTTGGATCTGATGAGCTTGAACTTTGGTTTGGCACTATAAGCCGATATGTGTTCCCTGTCAGGCCTCAGGCATCACAATTGGGCCACATCCAAGAGAGTTGGGCTGACAGGACCGGTTCGAAACTCGGGCATCGACTGCGTCTTCGTTCAATCGGGCAGAGCACCGGTGGGTGGAAGCGGCGTCGAGGCGAGCCGGTTCAGGCACCGGCTGGCGGAGGCTAAGTCGTCGAGCTAGGCGGCTAGGCAGCCGAGCGCCGGAGGGCCGCGCGATGCAGAAAGACGCCACATCGGGGCAGAGGCTCGCACAAAGCATAAAGGCATCGCATAAAAGTCGGCGAGTTGGCGGTATGGGCCGCCGGGTCGAGCAAAGCTGGCGCCAAGCGTCATGAACGGCGTCACGACATCCTCGTTGTGCTGTGGTGGAGCGTGCCAGCCGAGGTGGCCTACCTAGCGCGGGATCCGCACAGAAGGTAGCCTACATGACATTGAAAGCCGAGGAGCCGAGGCGAACCGAGATGAAAGACGGGCGGCCGACGCAAGCGCAGATGCAGAAACCGCACGGAGTAGATCGGAACACGGCGTTGTTAGGGTTTAGATGAACAAGCACATGCACAGGCCACAAGATTTTTACGTGGAAAACCATTGCGCAAAAAAAAACCATAGAGGACAAATCACTATATTTAGTTCAATCTTTACATGTACAAAGGGGATAGCTATATATAGCCAAAGGAAAAAAAACCGATTTGGAAAGGGAAAAACCAATTTGAAAAGATAAGATTTGTTAAAAGATATAGACGTTGAGAAATCCGGAAATATCGCTAACACATACTATATTGACTTCTGCCCCTCACAGCGAGAGAACACGTACCAAACCTGTTACACCCACCAAACCTCAACCATACAAACCAATATCCCCCGCGGCCGGCACCATCCCGACCGCCGGAGGAGATGGAGACGGCCCTCGGCGCGGCGAACTGGCTCCTCGGCATGGTGCTGCAGAAGCTGTCTGATGACTTGATGGCCGCGTATGCGGCCAGCTGGCTTCTACTTCCAGCACGTCTGGACTCAGCTGAATTACACGCACGGGCTGCTGCACGCGGCCCAGGGGAAGCACGTCAGCAACAACCCTGGTCTGCAGCGGCTGCTGGAGGACATAAGCAATAACGCTGACGAGACCCAGGACGCGCTGGACGAGCTCCATGACTTCATGATCCAGGACCAGCTCGACGGCACCCAGCATGCGGTGGAACTTTTTTTTTTACTGTAGTAGCCTTCAGAATGTCTTTTTTTTCGAAAATAGCTATTGTCACGCTGAAATTGCGGAATTAGTCCCCTGTAGTTAAATCAAGCGGTCGGATTTTGCTGAAATGTTTTTCCATTTATTTTCAACAGTCCCAGTTTGCTGGAAATTTCTTTAATGTTTTCCAGCGCACGGCAATTTTTTTAATTTCGAGCAGACTCCGGCCGATGATTATTTTTTTTCCATAATTTCCAGCGGTACCTCACCGCTGGATAATTTTTTTGCTTTTTTTTATTTTTTTAGTGGTTTTTTTCTATTTTGCACCAGCGAGCGATTTTTTATTTTGCAACGATGGCAGTCCGCTACATTCGGTTTTTATTTTCCAGCCGTAGAATTCCGCTGGATTCAGGCGGAGGATTTTTTATTGGTCGTATATTTTTTCGAAGATCGCTCTCGTGTTTAAGCGAATTTGCGAGTCTATCGAGATGATGAAAATTCAGCGGACTGAGCACGCAGTATTATTTCCTGTGGTTAGGGCCAGCGGGATTCTTCTTTTTCACGGCCGCGGCACACTAGATTTTTTTTTGTGCAGTGGAAATCTTACAACGGTTGCTGAGCGCTGATTTTTTTTTTTCAAAAAAGACTGTTGTGGCGTTCAGCGCTCGCGCTCACGTCCCCATTTCTCCTGTTTTACCTTTCACCTTTAAGGCAAATAGTTTAGACTTCTTTCAACCGATATCCGCTCTTTCTGAACATTATGTGCCTCGGCTGCACCATGAGTCCCTTTGGGACGAGCATCATGATTCCTCGTGAGGAGCTCTTTATGCTTTTCCGTCACAAGCAAGAGGCTAATAAGTTCAAAGTAGAGGTGGGCAGTTGAGCTGAGCTTGTGTGGGCCGGTCCGAGGCACAACGGACACGGCCTGGCTCAAAACCCAGCCCGGCACGAAGTGGGCCGTGCCGTGCCGTCACGGCACTGTTGCTCAGGCCATGACGAGCTTGAGAATCGGACACGATGGGTGGCCCGGTATGGCACGGAGGCAAGTCCAGACGCAGCGCCCAATGACTCTGTCGTGGGCGCAGCAAGCACTGTGACCGCGATGAGGGCACGTTATCATGGCAGGAGAGCAGCGAGCGAGGACCGCAGGTCGCCGACGCCGTTGCTCGCCAAGGTCATTGACGCCATTGCTTGCCGAGGATGCCGACGCTGTCTGCCCGCCGAGGCCACCAGCCGCTCACTCGCTGAAGCCGCCCGCAGCTCACCCGCCGAGGCCCACCCGTCGTTCGCCTGCCGAGGATGATCGCCCATCGAGGCCTCCGCTCGCCCGATGAGGCCGCCGCTCGCCTGCCGAGGTCGCTGCCCACCGCGTTGTCTCGACTCCCACGCCTCGCCGCGCCGCCTCAGGCTCTTTGCTCCCCCGCCTCACCATGTTGTCTCGGGCTCTCGACTCCCTCGTCACCTCGGGCATGCTCTTGCGTCATGATGCCCCAGCCCTCCGCTCCACCTCGCCCATGTGGGGGAGGCAAATGGTGGTGATGGGAGAGGCAAGGAGGCCGCGACGGCGAGGGAGGCAAGGAGGATGCCGCGCCATCCCGCGCCCGCTATGGCCGCTGTGGAGGTGAGGGGCGGAGAGATGCTCGCGGCGTCAAAATAGAGGTGGAAGAGGAGGGGCGGTGGGCCCGAGGAGGGGATTGAGGCGTTGGGGAAGGAGGAGAGTAGTCACGGGGAGGGAGTGTAAGCGGCGGCCACAGGGAGGGAGGAGGCCAGCCAGCGACCGTGAGGGAGGAGGGAGCCACGTCATGGGAGGGAGGAGGAGGGAGTGGAGGCTGGCGGCCAGTGAGGAGAGGAGGGAGCGTGGGGAGGGAGCGCAGGCTGGCGACCAGCGAGGAGGGGAGTGGGCACGGTTAGGGAAGGCAGGCCGGTGGGCGACAGGGAGGAAGGGCGGTCGAGGGGATGGAGGAGGAGCTAGGCGGGGCGATGGGGGCGGGAATCGAGGTGCTGTGGGAAGCGAGGTCAGACGCGGATCCGCTACTGGACCGAGGGGAACCAGGGAGAGAGAGTGCATGAGAGAAAAAAGGAAGGGAGAGAGAGAGGGGAGAGTAGGAAAAAAGAGGGGGACGAAGAAAAAAAGAAAAGATTAAAAAATTTTCAATTCGAGTAAATAATTTTTTTCTTTTTTAAGAAAATTAAACTCATTAATTGAGTTTTATCGGGAATTGGATTAAATCTGTTATATTGACAAATTTAGGTACTGATTTTGCAATTTATTATTCAAAGGTGGTCATCTATATTCTCTCTAAGATCTTGATCCGATAACCACTTCTTGGGGAAATGGAAAATGAGAAAATAAAATAAAATCATAAAATTCAATTAACTAAGTAAAATTATGAACGCTTAAATATTTTGGATGTTTGAGGGCATGCTTGCTTGTGCATTGGAGCAGAAGAAGAATATTATACCACTGACTCTCTATGTCACTATGCCCCCTCGACTCTCTATATCACGCTCTTTAGCTCGTTCTCACTCTCTCAATCCCTCTCTCCCTCCAACTCTCTATATTACTCTCTCCCTTTGGCTCTTTGTGTCACTCTTTCTAGCTTACTCCCACTCTCTTAGTCCCTCTCTCTCCCTCTGACTCTCTATGTTACTCTCTCCCTCTAGCTCTTTGTGTCACTCTCGCTGGCTCGCTCTCACTCTCTCAGTCTCTCTCTCTCCCTTCGACACTCTGTGTCACTCTCTCTGGCTCACTCTTACTCTCTCAGTCCCTCTCTCCCTTTGACTCTTTATGTCATTCTCTCCCTCTGACTCTATGTGTTACTCTCTCTGGCTCACTCTCACTCTCTCAGTCCATCTCTCTCCTATCGACTCTCTATGTCACTCTCTCTGGCTCACTCTGTCAGTCCCTCTCTCTCCCTCTCCTCGGTCGGCACAGCGCCTAACTCTCTCCACTCCTATCACTACTCGCTCGCTGATCGCTCTCTCTCGTCGTGGTAGCCTTTTCTTTGTCTTTCTTGCTATTTGTGTCGTGTTATCACCTACGTCGTGGTAGCCTCTCATTTGCCTTTCTCGCCATGCAACTGCACTCTGCCTCCCCCGACACCACGCTCCTCGCCTCTGCCATCCTCTCGTCCTCCCTCCCCATCATCCCTATCGACCACTACAGATGCCCCACACTTTCAATCCAACTCCAGTGACCCCATCGACCGATATTCCTTTCCTCTCGGCAGAATAGTGCAAATAGGCTAGGTCGGGGCCGGCACAGCCTGGCACGGAGAGAACAATGGGCCGTCCACGGCCGAGACGTTCGAGCACGAAGCATGATAGGCCGTCTTGGGTGGCCTGTCTGACGCACAACGCCCACCTCTAGTTCAAAGTGAGCTCCATAGTTTTTTTTCTCTGTACTGTTGTGCAAGTAAAAGGTTTGTAGCATAGAAAGTGGAATGGGTTTTCTCAATCAATTGTGCATCTGTAAACTCCCTTCCGCATAGCTTGAAACAAGAAATTATCCTATCCTGAAACGAGAAATTATTCTATATAGTGCTAAGTTATAAGCCACCATAGAGTTAAAACCCTGGAAGCGTAAACTCGTCCAATTATGCTCCACCCACGAAAGAATTAAATTCCCTTTGCTGGTTATATCTCTTTTAAAAGGAATTCCTGAAAGGACATGGGATGTCGCCTAGAGGGGGGGTGAATAGGCAAATTAAAAAATTTAAAACTAAATCGCAGCGGAATACAAAACTTCGGAATGTCCGAATAATACTTCGGACTGTCCGAGTGGTTCGGATAGTCCGAGATTATATTCGGATAGTCCGAGATTATTGAGAGTATCCAGAAGTTCTATTCGGATATTCGAATCCTCTAGAACACATAGCTCATAAATGATATCTAGGCTATTTGGGGATATTAAATACACCAAATTAAACTAGTTAGCCTAGAATACTTGAAGCAAATAGAGGTCTAGTCGAAAACTCACTAGAAAAGTAGATCGGACAATTTCAAGATTCAAAATCAAATACTAAAGCAAGAGTAAGAAGCAAACTTGGAGCGAAGATTTTTCACCGAAGTTCGGATCCTTGAGGATCCTCGTCTCCGTTGAGGCGGCTCGGTCACACTTGAGCCGGGTCTCTTTCAACTCTTTTCCTCCGGTGTTGCACTTTGCACTCGCCATGGCCGATCACCCAAGACACGGGGGTCTCTTTCAACCCGCTAGCCGCCCGGTGTTGTACCTTACACTCGCCGGCTTCACTTCTTGATTCCTTCCCTTGCGGAGGCGGAATCGACCTTCACAAACTTCCCACGGCCAACCACACAAAGCTCCGGTGGCTCGTAGGCGACCTCCTAGCCGTCTAGGAGTCCTCAACCTCCAAGAGTAACAAATGCTCACGAAGAACAAGCTTGGAAATGAAATCAAGTGCTCAAACTCAAATCCAACTCAATCCTAACACCTCACTCCTCAAACTCTTCCCAACCCTTCACACAAAAGGGGATCACTTAGATCTAAGGGCAAAGAGGTGTTTTGGGGGCTCAAGAACAAGAGGATAGCTTCTCAAATCAATGGGGTAAGAGCTCCTTCAAAATGGGGAGAATGGGGCTATAAATAGAGCCCACCAAAAACTAGCCGTTTTCCTCAACATTCAGGTCAGTTCGGACAGTCCGAGCTCAAGTTCGGATAGTCCGAACGCATCAAACTCGAAGAAACAGAGAATTCACTTCGGATAGTCCGAAAATATGTTCGGATAGTCTGAAATTTTCGGATAGTCCGAACCAACTTCGGATAGTCCGAACTGGCACTGAGCAGCCTGACGAAAACGAGCATAACTTTTGACTCCGGACTCCGATTTCAGTGATTTTGGACTCTATTGAAAGCTAAGAACAAGGGCTACACAACTAACAAGGTCTCACTACCCAAATCCCAAAGGATAAATCCAGACTTCACAAAGAATCCAAGAGCGACCTACAATTCTCACTTTCCGGCACCACCAACACCACTCTTTCTCTAAGTTTCATAAGGATGGATCACTTGAGCACTTGACACATCTAAAAGTCATTCAACGTCGCATCCCTCTTAATAGTACGGCAATCCTTAGACTCAAATTAAAACGAGAAATCTAAGTCTTACATTCAATCCGCATGCCGTCTTCTCCGTGGATGCAATGTGCATGATGTCTTTAACCAAATGATGAATGACATCTTCGCCTTGTCCAACTTGACTCGATTCACCTCATGAGACTCTCGTCATATCGACCTTGACTTGATCATCCTCTCCGACGATCTCCACGCCAAGTCGATCTTGACTTAGTCCTCAACTCTTGGTGACACCGCCGTCTTGTTGACCTCGGCTTAACGATCATCCTCCAAGATATCTTGGTCATCATACACACACGGGACCTAATTCTTTACAAAACACTCATGAAAGACATTAGTCCCAAAAGCTCAATAGATATGAATAAATTGATATTTGTGAGCAGTTGATTACCACAAGTGTTTCATATAAAAAGGCACAACATAAATGAAAACACTTGACATAAGAAATGTTCTCTACTAAGTGCATCATGATGAATATGTAATTGATCTATATGCACTAGAGATAATTGCCAATATAATGAAACAATTAAATCATGGCAAAGGATCACAGTCTTTACTTTAAATGAAGCACATGAAGAATATACACGAATTGTACATGTGCAACTAATATTCGAACAAGAGTAAATATGTGATCCAACTCTAGATTAAACTTCACTAAGAGAAGTGCATGAGAAGATACATAACTAAGACATGCATGCACCAATTCAATCTATAGCAATGTGAAGTTTAACTCTAGTTAATACATGCATACTAAAAGCAAAGCACATAATGAACTCACGTGAATATATATGCACAAATAAATATGATATGAACCAATGTGCATATATATAATCAACATGTTACTTGGAGTGCACTATGCATTTGCACAAAAGGAATGCAATAACAAATATAGAAGGGATACCGAGATTGCATACCTCATCTTTGTAACCATCCACTTGATTTTCCTCTAAATAGATGAGACTAATACACTAATACTCAACTTGGCAATAAACATGTTAGTCTCATTAGCAATATAATCATATTAGAGGTTTGTCATTTGTTAAGCACTAAGTTAAGCATTTACTCAATTACATAGATTGTCATTATATGCGTTTGTCATTAATCACCAAAATAACATAAGTGCCTAGATGCACTTTCTATCTCCCCCTTTTTGGTGATTTATGACAAACCTTTTATCAATTGCACCAAATGACAATATTAAGATATTTAGCATTAAAACAAGCATGAAGAAACAATAAGAGATCATACTTACAAATTATCCCTTTTTGTCAATTGATTAGGGACAATTGATAAATCCATAAATTCTCCCCTTTTGTCATTAATCCCAAAAGGTGCTTAAAAGATCCTTATTGTTCATTCAATAAAGTCTGTTCTCCCCCTTGATTGCACACTCAATAAAAAGATTAGGGAGAACAAAATAAAAATAAGGAGCTAGGAATAGGGCAATGATATTAAGCTCCCCCTAAATCTAGGCAAGATATGATATCCAAGATTTAGATAATAAATGTTTCTAATTATACCAATTTAAAGCTAGTAGTCATGATTCACAGGATATAAGTGATGCTTAAACATGACACATGAATATGATTTCACATGGAGAAACTTTATTCTTTAAGCATCAAGATCATATAGCAAGTTTATATAATTTAAGCACATGCTCATGATCAAATTAAATTCTAACAATCAAGATCATATAGAGAAGATTACACAAGAAGGAATTGCTTATATGATCACAAGATGTATACAAGATCATGAATCAAGATTGTATAAGTAAAGTGTGCTTTCATGATCAAGAATTTCACAAGCTTATCAAGAGCATACCTCTTTGCAATGTGTCACCAATTTGTACCTTTTAATTCTTGATAATGCCAAATGCAAGTTAGATGACACTTCAAAACAATTTAGGATTAGAGGATACCTCTTGAAGGAAACCAATTAATGATACCAATTGAAAGGTACAACACCATTTAAAATGAGACAATTGAGCATAATGGTGTGCAAAGACATTATTGAATGTGGTCAAAGAGAAATACGTCCCTTTGTCGGTTCTTGTCCATCGCATGTTCGTATCGGTCATGATCACCGCGCCCGGCCTTAGATCCCTCGGACAATGGAGCTCCTCTCCATTTCCTTCATCCCACCGTCGAAGATGGCCCCTTTTCCAATACCTTGAACATCAATAGACAAGCACACGATTTCCGGGAACAAATATCTTTCAACTTGACCCAAGTTAGTTTGATAATGTCTAAGTACAACATGCACGATATAGATGATAAGCATGATAATACTACTTGCACGTAATGTGAAAAAAAAATTCAAGATATCAATTGAAGATTTTATTACACCAATTTACAATGAAAATATTTGAAACTCATTCAAATTTAATCTTGACATCTACTTGTAAGAGAGACAATGGGTAAAACACATTCAAACTCACTCTTGAACTTACAAGGGAAATTTTCTCTATTCCATAATAAACTCCGAGTTATGCAAGAGAGGAAACATTTTGAGGCTAAGATACAATTAAATCCAATTTCCAAAAGAACTTAGCCAAAAGATGCACTTTTATTAGAATGAAAACTTAAATTGATATGCTCCACTTTGAAGCTTAGAGCAATAAATAAGTTCACTTAGTTTTCATCTTGAAATGCTTGCCAAGACTCCAATTTAAAACTCTCAAAATCTCAAAAGATGCAAATAGCAGCACAAAATTGATTATAACTTTTAAACCATTGCTCAAATGTAAACATCATCAACGCGGAAAAGATCAGTCTTGAAATTCTCTTCGAGGACTATGAAGACCGAAAATTCATTTGAGCAAAGGAAAACCTCGAAAATTTGAAAATAGTGAATGCTGAACCGAAGGTTTCAGGAAAAGAAATCTCGCTTTGAAATGGTCCTGAGGATGAAAACAACAGCAAATGAGCTCCCAAATAATTTTAGATGAATCATGGAGCAATAAATTGAGTTACTTTAGTTTTCATCACAAGGAAATACTCAAATCATCTTAAAGGTAGGCAAGATTTGAAAAGTGCAATGTGCTGAAAAATTCAGTTTTAACATTCCATTTAAGCTTTTTGACAGGGCTGAAATAAGATTCAAACAAGGTTCATAAATTCTGAAAAAATTATACAATGAAGTCCAACTATAGAGGATCAAAACATGTCATAAGACTTTCCTCTGATTATGAACCCATTTGGAGAAACAAAAATCACAAGACAGCCCCACAATCACCCTAAACCTCGGAATGTCCGAGCTTTACCTCGGAATGTCCGAGTAGACCCTCTATGTTGGAACTAGAAAATTTCCATTCGGAATGTCCGGATAAATATTCGGAGTATCCGAGTACTTCGGACTGTCCGAATGCATTTTCGATTGTCAGAACTCAATGAGCATTTTGAAATTGGGTCAAATCTAGATCAAATGAAGTCCAATAGTGATAAGATTTTGTAGAAATGATCCATGGATATCCAAGAGACTTCTCCAAAAAGAATTTCTCAAATATCACCCTCCATTCAAAAATTAGGCCATTAGGAGTATTGGAGGTTTAGTTTTGACACTAAGTCAAATAAAGTCAACAATCTTGCAAATGAGTTCAAATAAATTTGAAAATTTTCAGATATGAACTCCATATGTGAGAGAAGGATTTCCAACAAAAATTTTCAATAAATCAATTTAAAGATATGAAAACCACAAATATTCAATGAACTAGAATTTTAGATTTTCAGATTTTGACATTTCATTTAGGCTTTAAAAGAGGGCTGAAAAACTGGTCATATGACGTCTAAAAAATTTAATAAAATTTGAAATAGTAGATTAACTATTGAGGATCAAATGTTACACAGATGTTTCCCTCAAATTATGCTCTGATTTGGAGATACAAAAATCACAAATCAGCTCAAAAACATGCAAAAGTCTGAATTTTCAGCCTTTTGATCAAAGTGAGAAAAAGCCATAACTTTTTCAAATGAAGTTGAAATCATTTAAAATTGTGCAGAAACATACTTTGGACTTATAAGAAACTTTTCCAAAAAGAATTTTTCAAAAAGAAGTCTCCAATCAAAAGATATACCAAATTTTGCTTTGTGTGTATGATTTTCAATCAAAGAGAAGAAAAGTCAAAACTTTTTCAAATAAAGTCAAAATGATTTGAAAATTTTCAAAAATGAACTTTGAACTATTTAGAAGGTTTCTCAAAAAGAATTTCCTCAAAAAGAATTTTCTTTCAAAAGATATGGCAGAATGCGCGTTGTAGTGAAAAATAGAAGTTCAATTTGCACCGAAAGCTCAAAATGCAATCCGATTTGAATTTCATGGAGATTTGAACTTTCATGGCTTTATATGAGTTAGAAATACTATTTCAAGCCAAGAAGCACAAAGAAATCCATCTCAAATATCAAAACCCACAATATGTAAGAATGGGTCATTTTGGGTCAAATGAAGAATTTTGGCCAAATTCAAATAGCTATAACTTTTGAACAGTTGGTCGTTTGGAAAAACTTTGAACTAAAGAAATGCTTAAAATGACCAACCCTACTAGTTTTGTATTGACCACTTTTTCAAAAAATCAATAGATTTTAACTTATGAAAATATTTTATTTAATCCAAAATCAAGATCCTATAAGATCTATTTGAGGCCAAATTTGCTATTTTGTTTCTAAAATAGGAATTTTTACTCCGAAAACATTGTAAAACATTTGAAATATATATTTGAGAACTTTTATAAAGATTTTCACAAATATTGGCCTTTTAAACAAAAATTTTGACTTTTGACCAAAGATGCTCATATGAAGAATATGCATGCATATGCTTTCAACATTAATCCAAAAAGTATCAAATGAAGCAAATGAGAATATATTTTGATTGGAATTGGCATGTATGAGTTTAAAATACCATTTTGAACCAAGATATTGCTAAGAATCCGGTCCAAGGGGTAAAACTCACAATGTGCTAAAATGTGACCAATATGGGTCAAATATAGTTTTTCGGCGAGTTTCAAAATCAAATAACTTTTGCTAGGTTGGTCTTTTGAAAATCTTTTGAACACAAGAATTGTTAAGGATGACCAACTCTAGGTTTTTCATTTTGGGATTACTTTCAAAATCATTTTACATATAATTCTATGAAAATTATAAGTTTAAATCCAGAACAAGATACTACTATCTAGATTTTGGGGCATGAAACTCATTTTCTTTTCAAAATAGATTTTGTAAAGTCAAAACCTTTGAAGAATATTTAAAATACATTTGTATACATTTTGCAGTTAGTTTTTCACAAGAATACTAATAGTATACAAAATTTTGACTTTTGACTAAATGGCTTGATTTTGAAAATATATATTAGCACTTATATAAATATGGGCACATGTAGGGATGTAATATACATGGATATGAATTAACACTCCCCCTTAATGTGCCACTATCCCAAACTTGCTCAAGATTGCAATCAAAACAACTAATAAGCATGAGCAAGCAAATGAACAAGTAATCTAAATTGATTTTCATGAATAATGCAATATAACCTACACAAGGCTATAAGCTATAAGAATCAATTTATTACTTGTTACCCGAGATGGCATTGGCTCAAGATTGAAATGATTAAGTCCTCTTTCCTTTTGAAGAAGCCAAACGTCCAATCCATCTCATATTACCTAAAAATCTTTTAGGCGGTTTTTGGTACCCAATCCTTGTTGGGTCCGACAATGTTAGTCACAATAGATTTAGGAACCCAAATGGCCCTAATTTGGATATTATTGAATTGACTAACACAATTAGAAATAGGTTTGTGATAATTATTCCTCCTAGCCAAATGATTGGCATTTTTATAACAAGGCTTAGGAGGACAATGATACTTTGCAAAACTATTTCTAGTTTGATCTCTTCTAAGCATATGATTATTAAAATTATGCATTGGCTTAGAAGATCTAGTATATCTAGCAAATGTTTTGCTATTGTTATTTCTCCTAAGCAATATATTTGAATTGCTTTGAGTAGGCTTAGGAGTCCTAACAATTTTAGCAAACCCATTTCTCGATTTACTCTTCCTATGCAATTGAACATTATCATTTTTAGCGGGCATAGGGGACTTGACAAGCTTGGCAAATGCATTACCATTCTTGTCCTTCCTAAGCAAATGATCATTAAAATAATGAGTAGGCTTAGGGGTGATACCTATGGGACAATCCTTACCGAAATGCCCCTTTTCTCGACAATTGTAGCAAGTAGGCTTTGAGCGTCTCTTTTTCTTGACTTGCTCTTTGCCGTTTTGCCTCATGGTTGATGGTTGTGGCTTGATCTCCACTTTGTTAGGGCACACCCCATCTACATATAAAATTTCATGATCAAATTCATCATATGCTAAGAGTAATAAAAAAGACAAATTTCTGACAAACATGAATAGTTCAAATGCACCCCAAATTTGTCTTTTTTGTAACTTCTAGCATAGGACGAATTTGATAATGAAATTTTATATGTAGATGGGGTAAGATGAGATGTACACTCATGATTTTTTTCAGAATTTTTTGAAACTTTTCTTAGTTGGATTGCACGGTGATTGCACCAAAATTATGATTGCATTGGATATGTCCCCTACTAAGTATAACGAGGAGGGGTGCTCCTGATTTTTGTTGCGCTGCACAGAAGAAAAGCTTACGGGCGATGTGCCTGATTTTGGCAGCGGCACAGGAAAAAGCAATCTTCGATGATACAGAGATTTTCACGCTCGGTGTTAAATCGCCATAGGGATCGCTTCTGAAATTGTGCAGGAGGCGTCGGGGTAGCTGTAGGATCGAAATATACTAATGTAACAATCAGAGGGGGGTGAATGATTGCGCGGAAGCTAAAATCAAATTTTTGGACTTTGTTTTTCTAACACATCCCAATTTAAACTCAAATTGCTTAGAGACCAGTTCACGCAGCCGGGAGACCAGTTCACGTAGTTGGGAGACTAGTAGATCAGTTTGGGCGATTAGTAGACCAATCGGACGACTAGTAGAGCAGTCGGGCAACCAGGCGAGCAGTTTGGACGACCAGGCGAGCAGTCGGGCGACCAGGCCAACAGTTTGGGCGAGCAAACTGACACACATTCACTAAAATAGTAATTCTCAAAGATCCAACCGTTAGATCGATGTGAAATTTTAAATATAGAAACTAGACTCAATTATAAAGCTAATGCAATAAGAATTAGGTCAATCAGATCTACGAATCTAAAGTTATGCTCTTTGCAAGATGACTGAATCTAGGCGAACACGCGAGTAGTCGGGTGACTAGGCGAGCAGTCTGGCGATCAGTTCACAAAAATAGTAATTCCCAAAGATCCCATTGTTAGATTGACATGAAATTTTAACTGTAGAAACTATATTAAACTCTGAAGTTAACCCAAAAAGAATCAATTCGATCAGATCTATAGATCTTGAGATATTACTTTCGCAAGATGATACCTTTGCAAGAAACCGAACTCCGTGATGAACTTTGTGACTGCTGCGACGGACAAAACTTCAATCGATGCTCCAATCTACGCTGGACTAAAAAAACAACTCAAGGTGAGAGCTCTTCAAATTCTTCTAGTTGCCTGACTTCTTTGCTGGCTTCAACTACTGTTGCAATAGAATAAAGATCAAGCGCTAAAACTTCTAGTTGTAAGGATTTTCTTCTTCATTTTGCGATGCAGGGATGCTCAGATTTGTAAGAAGGATTTTATTTATCTGGATCTGATGCTCTAAAACAAAAGAGTACAAACCCTAAAATCTGGCTCTCTACATAAGCAGAGACACCTCCCCTATTTATCTGAGCAAACATAAAGAGATTGAATACAACTCCACTTCCTACATGGAAAGAGTTCAGTATACATCTCAACTTTATTAACATAGCCAAAAACAACTCTTGCACACATATACAGCCCACATCTTTGTAAATCGTGACTAACTTTGTCTCCATATGCATGTTCTCTAGCCGAATGTCCCGAATGACATCCTTGACCACCAAGACCTCGATTCCTCGCTGAATCTAGTACCAAACCTCAGTTCCTCCATGAACCTAGTTCTGGTACCGTCATCGACCACGTTCACCCTCGAGCAACACCTGCACATGAATAAACAGACAAACAAATCTGAGCACAAGTCCACGACTTGACTCAAAGTCAATCCATGCAACCACTCACACGAGTGCATTGCTGTAAGTTCAAGCGCCATTGGTTTTGGTGATTGATGTAGATCAATACTTAATTCCTGTTTAATGACAAACCCAATCTTTATGAGACTAACATGATTGTTGAGCATATATTTAGCAGTCTCATATTTGGAATGGAAAATGGAAAACCCAAGGTATGTATGCGTATATGTATGTATGCGTATTCTTTCTAGTACAAATTACATACTTTGCATTCAAGTTAAAGTATAAATGTCCCCATTGTATTAACCACAAAATGTGCATCATGTTACCTAATTCATATATTACATGGATGCACATATCAAGGGGGAGGTTGTAATTTAACTTGAAGGTTTCGTTGTATTGATCTATTCTTTATTGACACATATAAAGATCAAGACATAGAAACTAAATTCTTGAGTATATATTTGAATTGCCTAGTTGTAGTATACTCATGGTAATATAGGATAAGCTCCAATGTAATCAAAATTGAATATGTGCATATTGTCTCCAAGTCAATTATATCTATGCACATATACATGTGGGGTTTATTATATAGTTGATGACGTAGAGTAATGGTCATTTTCGTACAATCCAAACATTATGGATCATTACTTTTCATCAACATGAGTATATGAAAACTTGTGTAGTTAATATATACTCATATCAATTTAAATAAAAATTTAAATTGAGGTCGGTTGTCTTTTAATCATCAAAGGGCATTTCATCATGTGTTGATGGTGTTCTTTTGGATTGATTAAGGATAATCGATAATTCTTGAGTATAACGAAGCATTAGTTGCATCGGCGTACTCAAGACACATTTATATAATTTAATTTGATTTGGGTTGTGCTCAATCGATATTAAAGGCTTCCATTATGTGTTAATGGAGTGAATATGTGATTGAGATAACCATGTGTCTTGGACTAACTATTTTTATGAGTTGTGAATGAGATAGGTTAAGTACAAATGATTGAGATGAGAAAACGGGACAATGACGCATCAAGTGAAGATGGACGTCAAGAAGAGATCCCGAAGAAAAGAAGAGAAGAAGGGTGCAACCCTGGGGAGATGCAAAAAGATCAAAAATCTTAAAAGCCCCAAAGGGGATCGCGTGCGGCGGCGAAGGTATAACTAGATAGGCTAAGAACTTTCTAGTTTTTGAGTCTAGTTTTTATCGCTATACTATTAAGAGGGGTTGAGTCCTTGCTTGAGCTTCATCATGTGTTGATGATCTCAATCCTGTGTTCACTCGAGCTCAAATCTTATTTGGATTTGGTTTTTGCATAAGTGCTAACTATTTGGCATGTGTTGCGAATAAGTTTAGCTTATACTTGGTTGTTGTTGCATTATGCTTTGATTTGCATGTGTTGCAAAGATGAAAAGCATGTGTATTTGGTTTTCGCATAAAGCTTTGATTTGCATGCGTTGCAAATAGAGAGCTCATGCATTTGAGTTTGTTTTGGTTTTGCTTGGAGCTAGGTTTTGCATGTGTTGCAAAACGAGGATGCTTAAGTAAGTTGGATTTGGAGTTTACGTGTGGTTCTTTGAAGTATGTGAATAGAATTTGCAAATGTGTTTTGCAAATTATTTTGATCATGAGTTGATCATCACATGATTCAAGTTTTAATCTTGTTGATCCTTTGCTAGCTTGTAGTCATGTTTTTGATCAAGTCTATGCGAGAGATTTCGACAAAATCAAAATTGGACTTGAATGACTACATTAGAGTCTTTGTTTTTGTGATTTTGGAAATTATCTATGGTTGCTTAAATCATGAAAATGAGTGGAGATTATAGCCCTCGTGATAAGCTTCGCATAGAGTCCAAGATCACCTAAATCGGAGTTCGGAGTCAAAAGTTATGACCGTTTTTCTGAGTGTCGTCTGTGCTGAAACAGCAGGTGCGGTAGTACCGCATTTTGTGGTACTACCACCCGTAGAGGCCGGTAGTGCCGTGTAGTGACCCGAATTTACCAATTCGGATCCACCGTGTATGCCGCACTATTCCCAGGATCAACGCTAGTGCACACGGCTTAACATCGGTAAGCATCACATCATACACAACGATAATAACAATAAGACTTCATTTATTTAATATAACTAGTGTATGATATTATGATCACTTACATTTATTCGGCCTCATAGGGCAAGACTAAGATAAAATAAGACAAATGCAGCGGAAAACAGTAGAAGACGTAGTGACTCATCATTACACCACAGGCATCGACAAGGCTTGGCCTAGTGACTCGCGCCCACTTGAAAGTCCTCCTCAAGCACGAGCGATGACTCCTCCTTGTTGTTGGTTTGTAAGCAAGGGTGAGTACACCAACACGTACTCAACAAGTTGTGCCTGAGAATGCAATTCTATCATAGCTATATGCAGGCTTATTCCAAAGGAATGGCTAAGTGGTTCATAAGCAGTAAGCAGCATTTTCAAACATAAACAATATATAGATTGAAAAGACAGTAAAACAAATAATAACAAGTAAGTAGATTCAGTGATTCTCAAATAAATCCAAGTTCTCCATCCTAAATCAAGTTCCATTATCCACATGGCATCCCGCCATCCCATCCAGTTGTTCGTTTTAAATTAACTAACCCTTGACTGTAATTCCCGAGCATTGCTCAATACCGTGAGCACGGCTATCTGAATAGTTTGTACACTCTGCAGAGGTTATGCACTTTACCCACACGATATAACCATGCACCACACAAAGTGACGATTATAACAAAGCCTTTACAATGCATCCTCTTAACCCGGTGCTACCGCTAAGGTTTCAACACGAAGGGCTACACCGCCACAACAGGCCCCCTCTTGCGCCATGTGAGTTTCCCGTGCACCGGACTCACACCACCAAGATAGCACTTAAGTTAAGAATTTGCAAATTAGTCACTAGGTGCCCCATAATGACGATGTGGTGCATGATTGACTCGAGTCAAAGGCTTGCAAGGTTAAGTCCTTAATTGACCGAGGCAAGACTAACCAGAGATAATCTCAAAAAAACCAATAAAAACCAAATACGACCGCCCAGTTGCCACTCTTGGCCCACCACAAAACAATCTTGCCACTTGCCTCAGTCTAAATCATTTTCCCACCCGGTTGATTACCAAGCACCACGTGCTCTTCACAAATCAACATCGTTATGTGACTCATTTGTCACAACAACTCAATCTCTTTGTGCGACCACACATGGCCCACAAATTATCATCATCGTTCCATATTCCATTAGTCAAGATTAATAAGCGATATTTCATGAGCATGTGATGACGTGGCATGGCTAAGCATCTCTAATTCGGTCTAACCACCCATGTTGATTTTCTATTCAACCAACTATAATTAACCAACCTAGGGTGACAAATGGATCATGGCATACAACTAGCAAGGTAGGGTATAATTCAAAAGGTACAATAGCTAATCCCAAAGTTAAGTTGAAATCAGTTATACACATAAAATAACATATGATAAGTTTAAATCAAAATAGCATGCAATCTAATTTATGGGTGCAACATGATCAAAGCACAACTTGCCTTGCTTAAGTTCCTGGTATTGCTCCGAAGATTGATCTTAAGATGATAGTTCCTCCTTCGAAACCTTGCTCAACTCAACGTCTACGCGAATCGAGAGAGAAAGCAAAATAAAAACCAAAACCAAATAGCAAATGAACTCGAGAATTCAAATAAAATCCACCATTCGAAAGATCTCAATTTTACAAATATTTTGGGATTTGAATCACCCAAATCGGAGTTCATATGCAAAAGTTATAACATTTAAAAGTTTTGAAAATAAACTAAACTCCGGAATTAGAAATTCTAAATCTTTCCGAATTATTTTTATAAAGAAAATCCGAATTTTCCTGCCTTGGCTTGTACGGACAAAACGTGGCGAAATCTAGATCGACGAAACTCAATCTAACGGTTACGGTTAAATCTACTACGTGGCTTAATATCCACCGTACGATCTAAATCCGACGACCACTATTTACCAATGAGATTCACTATTCATTTAATGACGCGGCACGATCTAGACCCTACGATCTAGATCTAACGGCGAGGGCTTACCCGAGCAGTCGACTATTCCTGGGCGACATGGCTCAACACCGGCGCTTCGATGGCTGTCCGACGGTCCAAAAGCTTCGACTCCGTGATGGCTGGCGGCGGCGCTGCGATGATCTTCTTGGTGCAACTTCGATCCGATTCGATGCCGCACGCTTCGGCGATCTCGAACACTTCTCGATCCCGACGGATAGCGGCGAATCGACGATGCTCCTCGGAAAACAGCAACGATGATGGCCTCCGCTCCAACGAACTTCCACAGCGGCTTCCTTGCGTCACGAGCTCCGCTTCTTGATCCAGCGAATCACGATGCAATGTGTTGAATTCTAGAGCAGGGCCGGCATGCTCTTTTAAAGCTCCCGGCTTCCGTGTGTTTGCCGAACTCCTTAACTGCTACGATTCCAATCACCGAATCCATGTAGGGAGCAAAAGCGGCAACCGTACTCTCCTATGCCATACACGACGCGGGATTTCCTTCGGTCGGCTGCCCGGGTTCCAACGGAACACGTTAGCGAGCGGAGTTTCCTTCGGCCGGCTTGTACGAACTCCAACAGACGCATAGCGAGCGAGGCCGGGCGGGCTGATTTCCAACCGGACACGTAGCATGTTTTCCCGGTCGAATACGGTGAACTTTGCTCGATTTCATTCCAATTGGCCACGTCGGCTCCCAGGTCTGAATCGGAACATGGCGGCAACCGTACTCCCTACGTCATCTCGAGCAGGATCCTTCGGTCAAGCGCCTGACTCCTAGCCGGACACGCCGGACTTCATGCCTTCACGGTCTAGATGCAGTAGACTCGCCCGATCACGATTCCAATTGGCCACGTCGTCTCCGATTTCTACTCCTTCTCGAAAACCAACGGCGCCCGAACTATCTCCACGTGGCTACGCCAATACGAGCGATGAATCAGCCACGACGTGCTTCTTGAATCAACGACCTGCTCCGGATTACTGAGTTATTAAAATTAATTTCATTTATTCTAGGCTATAGTAATTAAAATTCAATACAACTCTCAAGAATACTTTTGAGACATTTCGAACCCGATTATCATATGTTTTAGTCTAACTTCATATTAATTTATATATATATCTAACCTAGTTTCTGCGAGAAGCCAAAATACTTATTTGAAAATAAATCCAAATAAACTGGATAAAAATCCAAAGAACTCCGAGAATCACAAACATGCACAAATGGCGGATAAACACTATTAACCAAACATGAACGAAAATTTGGGATGTTACATGCCGCCCTTGCGGTAGTTATTTGCCAGAGGAGGTTCTTTTGAGCTCCTAGGCCGGTACTACCGCTCCTCATGGCCGGTAGTACCGCTGTTATTGTAGCAACGGCTAGTTTCAACGTTTTTATTGTCCGTTTTGCCCCCCAACGGTTAGTTTTCTTTGTGAGGCTATAAAAGGAGGTCTTGGGGGGCATTTGCTGGTTGATTGAGTATTTTGGGAGAGGTGGTTCATGTGTTGAAGCTCTCATTTGTGTATTGGCTCTTGTGTGAGTATTTGAGAGGTGGTTTGCATGTGTTGCATTCCCGCAAGTTGATCTTGAGCAAAGAGTGAGACTAATTGCATGTGTTGCAATTAGAAGTGGATTGAGTGACCTCTTGTGCATGTGTTGCATTTGAGGGAGGCTTTGTGCATGTGTTGCACTAGGTAATCACCGGAAGCGCATTCGTTGTGCTAGGTGAAGTTCAAGCAAAGGATTCGGCTTGTTACTCTTGGAGGTTGCCGACTCCTAGACGGTGTAGAGCGTCATGCGTGGGAGCTCTCGAAGGTATTGTGAGAAGCCCCAGCGAGTTTGTGAAGGTTCGGGTTGAGCCTCCGCGGAAGCGTGAAAAACCACATCTAGTGGAATCGAGGCAGGTGCTCAAGTGCGGAGCCGGTCCAAGAGTTTGGGCCAGCCTCAACGTGGACTAGGGGAGACCGGCAAGTCTTCGAACACCACGGAAAAATATCGGTTGTCTCTTGTCTCATTTAGATTCAAGCATTTCCATTATCGCTATATTATTAATTGCTTGATCATATTAGAATTGTGTAGTAATTGATTGATTGTTCAATTTAGCAATTCTTGTATAGAGACATAATTTAATTAGTGCACTAGTAAGCCTAGTTGATTTAGATCTTAATTGTCAAAACCTAGATTATCGCTTCCGCATTATCTTTGAATAGGTTTTGACATAGGAGTTGATTAGAGCGCATCCTTTTAGAGAGCGATTAATTTTGTAAAACGCCTATTCACCCCCCTCTAGGCGCATCCTCGATCCTACAAGTAGTATCAGAGCCACGGTCACTCTTATTTTAGGCTTAACCGTCTAGAGAGTAAAAAGGATGGCGCTTAGCGGATTAGTGCACTCCACCAATTCACAAATATTTGATAGCTCAAATTATGCTAAATGGAAATTATTTATGATTGATCATTTTAAATCCATGAGCCCCCAAATATGGTGGATTGTAGATATCGGCTTTTCTTCTCCACTAAATAATATTGCTCCAACTAAAGGAGAGGAGAAATGCCTACATCTCGACGCTCAAGCAACTAATATTTTATTTAGTGTTGTGAGCATAGAAATATTTAATCTCATTTGCAACCTCTCGAGCGTTCATGAAATGTGGATCAAACTTCAAGAATTATTCGAATCATCCACATCAACAATTGAGGATTGCATTGAGAAAGAAATGTCGGTTGATGATTCTTCAACGTCAACATCAAGTGATGAACCGACATCTCCATCAACCTCAACCTCCGCCTCAAGCGACGATGAAAATTCACTTCCACCACGAATTCGTTGCTTCATGGCAAAAGGTAAAATTGAGGTAAGTGATGGTGATAATGATAATGAGCCCTCCTATGATGAACTCATGAATATGCTAGAGGAGCTAAATGAATTTCTTGGAAAGGAGAAAAAGAAATATAAAATTTTGAAGTTAGAACATGAATCACCTCAAAATGATTATGATGTTCTAAAAGAAAATCATGAAAAAGTCCTTTTCAAGGAATTCACCAAATCTAATGTAGATATTGCTACTCAATGTAATTTAGTTGATGAATTGCCTTGCCAAAATTCTATTACAAACAATTCATCAAATAAATGCATATCCACCTCTAGCGATGATTTACCTTGTAGCTCAAATTCAATTGCTAGTACTTCCTCTATGCATGTTGGGACTAACCTTGTAGAGGAAAACAAAGAGCTCAAGGCCCAAGTCATTAGATTAGAAAATGACTTGAAGAGGTGCATAAAGGGAAAAGCCGTCCTCGATGAGATCTTGAGCAAGCCAAGGGCGCCTCAAGATAAGTGAGGACTCGGCTACAACTCCAAGAGGGAGAATAGCAAGATGAGACACAATGCAAGATACACGAAGACAATCAAGTGCTTAAATTGCAACAAGGAAGGCCACCTCGCCTCCGTGTGCCCTAACAAAGTGGATGTCAAGCCATAAGCATCAACCATGAGACAAACCGGCAAGGAGCAAGTCAAAACCATCAAGAGAGGACCAAATAGCGTGACATGCTTCAATTGCCGGGAAAAAGGACATTTCGGTAAGGATTGTCCCAAAGGTATCACTCCTAAGCCTACTCTTGTTAATGACAATTTATTTGCTTAGGAATGACAAGAATGGCAATGTGTTTGCCAAGCTTGTCAAGTCCCCTATGCCCACTAGGAATGATAACAATCATTTGCATAGGAAGAGTAAATCTAGAAATGGGTTTGCTAAATATGTTAGGACTCCTAAGCCCACTCAATGTAATTCAAATATAATGCTTAGGAGAAATAACAATAGCAAAACATTTGCTAGATATACTAGATCCTCTAAGTCATTGTATAATTTCAATAATCATATGCTTAGAAGAGATCAAACTAGAAATAGTTTTGCAAAGTGCAATTGTCCTCCTATGTTTTTTCATAAAAATGCAAATTATTTGCCTAGGAGGAATAATTATCGCAAACCTATTCCTAGTTATGTTACTCAATTCAATAATTTTAAAATTAGGGCCATTTGGGTTCCTAAAACTCTTGTGACTAACATTGTTGGACCCAACAAGGATTGGGTACCAAATACCGCCTAAAAGATTTTTTAGGCAACATGAGATGGATTGGACGCTTGGCTTCTTCAAGAATACAAGGACTTCATCAATTACAAATTGGAACCAAGCATGAAGATAATCAAGTCCATCATGACTCAATGCCTTCTCGGTAACAAGCAATTTAAATTGATTACTATTTAGCTTCTAGCCTTGTGTAGGTTTAGATGCATTAGTATCATGCAAAAATTAATTTAATTGCTTGTTGTGAGTACTTGCTCTCGCCTCTTACCTATTCTCTTATTGAAATCTTGAGCAAGTTAAATAGTGGCACATTAAGGGGGAGTGTTAATTCATATCCATGTATATTACATCCCTACATGTGCCCATATTTATATAAGTGCTAATATATATTTTCAAAATCAAACCATTTAACCAAAAGTCAAGAATTTTGTATACTATTAGTATTCTTGTGAAATACTAGTTGAAAAATGTATACAAATGCTTTTGAAATGTTTTTCAAAGGTTTTGGCTTCACAAAAATCTATTTTGAAAAGAAAACGAGTTTTAACTCCAAAAGCTAGTTACTAGTATCTTGTTTTGTATTTAAATTTATAATTTTCATAGATTTAAAAGTAAAAGGATTTTGAAAATAATTCCAAAACAAAAATCCTAGAGTTGGTCATGCTTAATAATTTTTGTGTTCAAAAGATTTTCAAAAGACCAACTTATCAAAAGTTATTTGATTTTGAAACTCGCCGAAAAATTATACTTGACCCATAATGGTCATATTCTAGCACTTTGTGAGTTTCACCATTTGGATCAATTCTTGTGTAGAATTTTGGTTCAAATCTTTATATCTTACCCCTTGCTTAATTCGAATTTTTGTGTTGTTGAATTTGACTTTACTTCTCTATTGTTTCTTCAAAAAGAACCCTCTTTGGTAAAAGTCAAAAATTGTGTTTTAAAGGATCTAAATTTGTGAAAAGCTTTGCAAAAGTATTCTATTATGTATCTCAAAAGTTTTGCAAGCTTTTAAAAGGAAAAATTCTATGTTGGAAACTAATTTGGCCAAAACATTTGTGTTTAACTCAAATATACCTACAAATAGTATTTTGGCATTCAAATTGGATTTCATTGTTTTCATTAGATAGTCATGGCTTCAAAATGAATTCCAATTCCTTCAAGCCATGAGGATTCAAATTGTGGATGAAATCCAAAATTGAAGTTGCACTCTGAGGTCTTTATTAAGTTTGTTTTCATTTTTATGTCTCAAAGCGCATGTTGCCAAAATTAAGCTAAAAAGAAAATTCTTTGCAAACAAGAGTTGCTTAACTGTGTTTGAAATAATCCAAAGTTGGTTCCCTGAAAATTTCAAATCATTTGGACTTTAGTTGCAAAAGTTTTTGAAAAATGCTAAAAAGTTTCTAGTTCAGTCCGCCGAAGTCGGCACTACCGCACCTAGGTGGCAGTAGTACCGCATAATCGGCACTACCGGACCTTAGAGGGCGGTAGTGCCGGTCCTGGCTGACTGAGTCAGATTTGTCTGAATTTTTCATATTCTTCGAGTTTGGCTTTGGGATATCTTTTATTTGGATCTTTCTTTTTCGAGATTTCCTTTTGTAAAAGATTCTTGTAATCCCAAAACTCTTTTATGCAAAATTTCAAAAGCTTTGTAGTTTATTTGAAAGTGATTTCAAGAGGTATCAGTTTATGAGTATTCAATTGATTTTAAAAGTGGTATTCACTTGATCTTATGAAAAGATAAAACTTGTGTAATTCAAATGCAAATAACTCCATGATTCATTTATTGAATATCTTGGGGAGTTTACTTATGGCAAGTTTTGGACACTTAATTGCTTCCAAGTGGTATCATCTCCTTAATTCGCTCTGATACTCTTTCCGAATCTTTGTGATTTAGATTTTATAAATCAAAAGAAAATCCAAGTTGTCTTGATATATCCTAGATTTTCTTGATCTATCTTAAGTTGTCTTTCTCTCTGATACCTGTAAATGTTTATTGCTCTGATACCCATCGATTTTATCGATTATTCCTTCAAGTGGTATCATTTCTTTGTGATTTGATTCTAAGTGGTATCAATTGAGCATTTATTCACTTTTTATGTTTACAAATGATATCATTGAGTTTCTCTTTTTCGATATTACAAGTGGTATCTTTTCTACAAGCAGTATCATAGATCTTATTGCTCATTCCTTATTATGATATCCTTGGTTATTTGAATTCTTTTTAGTGGTATCATTGAATTCGATTATCTCCTACAAGTGGTATTTCATTGCCTCTTTGTAGCATTGCTCCGATACCCAAAATTCTTGATTAAGAACTTTCCTCTCAAGTTAAAATTGTAAGTTCAATCGTTTAAGAATTCTTTGTGTGAGATCTTTTATGAATTGAAATACATAAAGAGGAAAATCTCTAGGTGAGCACCGTTTTTCAAGAAAAATTTGAAAATGCTCATTTCCTTTTGAGTCTTGAAGCAAAGCCCTTAAGATAGATTTTAAAGTGGTATCTAATTTCTCAAGTGGTATTCGTTTTGGGTTCCTTGTTTATCCCTATTAGGCAAAATTGTTGGATTCATCAAGAGAATCATGTTGAGAAATTGTAAAGCCTAATAAAATGAGGAGTGAGTTATTTGAATTTGTTTCAAATAACCCGTGTGATACCCTTCTCTCGCTTTTTATGCTTATCTTTACAAGTGGTATCCAAAAATTCCAAATATGGCCTTTTTTCAAGTTTTCCTTCTTTTTAGGCCATATTTCAAATAAAACAAGTTTTTTATTTGGCGTAAAAGCTTTCAATTCCTTGCCAAGGTTATATGTGTTCATTTCAATTCTTGTATGACCTTCTTTAAAAGGGGGAGAATGTTTTTCAATATATTTTCTAAGTTGGTTTTTTCATTTTTGGTGTTTAATGCCAAAAGGGGGAGAATGATTGACTAATTCCCTCTTAAATTCCCTCTTGTGTTATTTGGATTCTCATGCCAAAAAGGGGGAGAATTAGTACGCTTAATGTAAGTGATTATAAATGGTTGAGAGCCTCTCAAAACAAATGAGCGTATAAGTGGTTCAGAGTATAAATGGTTTAGCGCTTATAATTTGCTTGTTATTGTTTATCTAAGCGCTTATTAAAAACCCCTTTACATTGTTCCATTGTTTTCCATCCAAATAAAGTAATAATAAAGTGAATTAGTGGGTTTGTCATCAATCACTAAAAAGGGGGAGATTGTAAGTTCAAGCGCCATTGGTTTTGGTGATTGATGTAGATCAATACTTAATTCCTGTTTAATGACAAACCTAATCTTTATGAGACTAACATGATTGTTGAGCATATATTTAGCAGTCTCATATTTGGAATGAAAAATGAAAAACCCAAGGTATGTATGCGTATAGGTATGTATGCGTATTCTTTCTAGTACAAATTGCATACTTTGGATTCAGGTTAAAGTATAAATGTCCCCATTGTATTAACCACAAAATGTGCATCACGTTACCCAATTCATATATTACATGGATGCACATATCTAGGGGGAGGTTGTAATTTAACTTGAAGGTTTCGTTGTATTGATCTATTCTTTATTGACACATATAAAGATCAAGACATAGAAACTAAATTCTTGAGTATATATTTGAATTGCCTAGTTGTAGTATACTAATGGTAATATAAGATAAGCTCCAATGTAATCAAAATTGAATATGTGCATATTGTCTCTAAGTCAATTATATCTATGCACATATACATGTAGGGTTTATTATATAGTTGATGACTTAGAGTAATGGTCATTTCCGTACAATCCAAACATTATGGATCATTACTTTTCATCAACATGAGTATATGAAAACTTGTGTAGTTAATATATACTCATATCAATTTAAATAAAAATTTAAATTGAGGTCGGTTGTCTTTTAATCATCAAAGGACATTTCATCATGTGTTGATGGTGTTCTTTTGGATTGATCAAGGATAATCGATAATTCTTGAGTATAACGAAGCATTAGTTGCATCGGCGTACTCAAGACACATTTATATAATTTAATTTGATTTGGGTTGTGCTCAATCGATATTAGAGGCTTCCATTATGTGTTAATGGAGTGAATATGTGATTGAGACAACCATGTGTCTTGGACTAACTATTTTTATGAGTTGTGAATGAGATAGGTTAAGTCCAAATGATTGAGATGAGAAAACGGGACAATGACGCATCAAGTGAAGATGGGCGTCATGAGGAGATCCCGAAAAAAAGAAGAGAAGAAGGGTGCAACCCCGGGGAGATGCAAAAAGATCAAAGATCTTAAAACCCCCAAAGGGGATCGCGTGCGGCGGTGAAGGTATAACTAGATAGGCTAAGAACTTTCTAGTTTTTGAGTCTAGTTTTTATCGCCATACTATTAAGAGGGGTTGAGTCCTAGCTTGAGCTTCATCATGTGTTGATGATCTCAATCCCGTGTTCACTCGAGCTCAAATCTTATTTGGATTTGGTTTTTGCATAAGTGCTAACTATTTGGCATGTGTTGCGAATGAGTTTAGCTTATGCTTGGTTGTTGTTGCATTATGCTTTGATTTGCATGTGTTGCAAAGATGAAAAGCATGTGCATTTGGTTTTCGCATAAAACTTTGATTTGCATGTGTTGCAAATAGAGAGCTCATGCATTTGAGTTTGTTTTGGTTTTGCTTGGAACTAGGTTTAATTTGCATGTGTTGGAAAACGAGGATGCTCAAGTAAGTTGGATTTGGAGTTTACGTGTAGTTCTTTGAAGTATGTGAATAGAATTTGCAAATGTGTATTGCAAATTATTTTGATCATGAGTTGATCATCACATGATTCAAGTTTTAATCTTGTTGACCCCTTGCTAGCTTGTAGTCATGTTTTTGATCAAGTCTATGCGAGAGATTTCGAGAAAATCAAAATTGGACTTGAATGACTACATTAGAGTCTTTGTTTTTGTGATTTTGGAAATTATATATGGTTGCTTAAATCATGAAAATGAGTGAAGATTGTAGCCCTCGTGATAAGCTTCGCATAGAGTCCAAGATCACCTAAATCGGAGTTCGGAGTCAAAAGTTATGACCGTTTTTCTTAGTGTCGTATGTGCTGAAACAGCAGGTGCGGTAGTACCGCATTTTGTACTGCGGTAGTACCGCAAAAACGGTACTACCGCTAGTAAAGGCCGGTAGTGCTGCCCTTGCGGTAGTTATTTGCCAGAGGAGGTTCTTTTGAGCTCCTAGACCGGTACTACCGCTCCTCATGGCCGGTAGTACCACTATTACTGTAGCAACGGCTAGTTTCAGCGTTTTTATTGTCCGTTTTGCCCCTCAACAGCTAGTTTTCTTTGTGAGGCTATAAAAGGAGGTCTTGAGGGGCATTTGCTGGTTGATTGAGTATTTTGGGAGAGGTGGTTCATGTGTTGAAGCTCTCATTTTTGTATTGGCTCTTGTGTGAGTATTTGAGAGGTGGTTTGCATGTGTTGCATTCCCGCAAGTTGATCTTGAGCAAAGAGTGAGACTAATTGCATGTGTTGCAATTAGAAGTGGATTGAGTGACCTCTTGTGCATGTGTTGCATTTGAGGAAGCCTTGTGCATGTGTTGCACTAGGTGATCACCGAAGCGCATTCGTTGTGCTAGGTGAAGTTCAAGCAAAGGATTGACTTGTTACTCTTGGAGGTTGCCGACTCCTAGACAGCGTGAGAGCGTCGTCTTGGGAGCTCTCGAAGGTATTGTGAGAAGCCCCGGTGAGTTTGTGAAGGTTCGGGTTGAGTCTACGCGGAAGCGTGAAAAACCACATCTAGTAGAATCGAGGCGGGTGCTCAATTGCGGAGCCGGTCCAAGAGTTTGGGCTAGCCTCAACGCGGACTAGGGGAGACCGGCAAGTCTCCGAACACCACGGAAAAATATCGGTTGTCTCTTGTCTCATTTAGATTCAAGCATTTCCATTATCGCTATATTAATTATTGCTTGATCATATTAGAATTGCGTAGTAATTGATTGATTGTTCAATTTAGCAATTCTTGTATAGAGACATAATTTAATTAGTGCACTAGTAAGCCTAGTTGATTTAGATCTTAATTGTCAAAACCTAGATTATCGCTTCCGCATTATCTTTGAATAGGTTTTGACATAGGGGTTGATTAGAGCGCATCCTTTTAGAGAACGATTAATTTTGTAAAACGCCTATTCACCCCCCCTCTAGGCGCATCCTCGATCCTACAGTTGCATCAAGCAAAACCATCATTATGCTATCACCAGCATATCAGACAAATCCGAGCACAAGTCCACGACTTGACTCAAGGTCAATCCATGCAACCACTCATACGAGTGTGTGGCATCAAGCAAAACCATCATTATGCTATCACCAGCATATGCACAAGCACCACACATGCCATAATCACAGCCATATTGCAATGCCAATTTCATTACTAAGCCAAATTTTCAGCACGTGATTTCACACGATGGCGAGCAGTCTTGTGGCGTAGGAAGCCGTGGTGCTTCCTGTAGCTGTGCGCAATAGAAAGGAAGAAAGGAAGGTGCGCGAGTAAAGATGCAACTGAACAGCAAGAAAAAGAGGACACAAGGTGTCGAGGTAACAGTGTGCATGCAATTTAGGAATTAGTAAAGGTAATTAAGGTTTGCACGGAACTCATGTATTGACTGTGTTTGAGTTAATCAATGAATAAAAGTTCATGTTCTAGCATGCTAGTTTAATCTAGTTTCTCTTCCATATTATTAGATCAATTATCTTAGATTGGTTTGTTCAGTTTAGTCACCATTTTATTAATTTCTATAATTAATAAAAACACAAAAATATAGTTTTAGGTGTTAGTTTGCACCAATTCACCCCCCTCTTGGTGCGTCTCGATCCTACAATCTGCTTGCCTTCCTTCTACAAAGATTCAAACCAAGAATCAACTATTCTTAGGTGGCGAATGGTCAGCGTATACCAAAAGAGGGTGAATTGGTATAAAATAACACATAAACATATTTTTCCTATTTTTTATTAGTTCTATAAATTAATAAATAATGATCAAACTGAAAGAATCAATCTAGATATTGGATATAAGACCATAGAAGAAAACTAGATTGAACAAGTAAACTAAAAAGTAATTGTATGTAGATCACAAGATCAGGTTTCTTTCCCAAGTGTGCGCGCATTATTAAAAGGAGCGTCAGGCTTCTTTCCCAAGTGTGCGTGCATTGGGGGCAGTCCTAACCCGTCACCTCAGTTGGTGTATGTAGAATTAATTACGTTGCCAACTAAGCAAAAATTTGATCTGGCATAGGAATTAAGGAAGAGAGAGAAGGAAAAACAAAGAAACTGTGTCTCATACAAGAAACTGGGTCGGCGCGGGCACCAAGACGCAAGAAATGAGCAAAATCGGGGTTGGATGTTTCTGCGCGCTGATCAAGGTATGTTTGTGGTGCATGCATTGGTTTATTGCTCTCTCTTCTCTAGACACTGCTTATGGAAACCATGGATTGGAAAACTATGTATTGGTTTATTGCTCTCTCTCTTCTCTAGACACTGCTTATAGAAATCATGAGTTGGAATTGCCCAAATTAACTTCTTTCCTAAGTGTGCGCGCATTATTAAAAGGAGCATCAGGCTTCTTTCCCAAGTGTGCGCGCATTATTAACCTTAATTTCACTCCCGTACTCCCTCCTAGCTAGCCTGTTACACCCACCAAACCTCAACCAGACAAACCAGTATCCCCCGCGCCGGCACCCATCCCAACCGCCGGAGGAGATGGAGACGGCCCTCGGCGCGGCGAACTTGCTCCTCGGCATGGTGCTGAAGAAGCTGTCCGATGACTTGATGGCCGCGTATGCGGCCAGCTCCAAGCTCGGCCTCAACTTCCAGCACATCAAGACTAAGCTGAATTACACGCACGGGCTGCTGCACGAGGCCCAGGGGAAGTACGACGTCAGCAACAACCCTGGTCTGCAGCCGCTGCTGGAGGAGCTAGGCAGTAAGGCTGACGAGGCCGAGGACGCGCTGGACGAGCTCCACTACTTCATGATCCAGGACCAGCTCGACGGCACCCAGTATGCGGTGCCGGATCTGGGCGGCTGCCTCCGGGGTCGTGCTCGCCACTGTGGCTATGCTGTTTGCCACACTACCGGTAACTGGCTTCCAAGTTTGTCCTGTTCGTGTACTAAACAAGATGATAAGTTGCCATTCGACAGAGTGGCCATGTCCAACAAAATCAGGTCGTTGATAGAGGACGTACACGCCCTATGTGATCCCGTCTCCAAACTGCTCCAAATAATCACTAGCAACAGCCTTACAGTAGGTTTGGCTGCCGCGGTGAAGCGGCCTGCCACCGGCTCAACAATTAGACAAGACAAGTTGTATGGGAGGAGTGCCCTTTATGAGAAAACTATAAATGAAATCACCAGTAGCACATGTTGGGCTTTTGCCTGGGAAGGCCGGCCCACTCCCACCACGTGAAAAGAAAAGGAGGAAGACCTCCCTGCCGATAGATAAGAAAAGGGGCTGCACGCAAGGGTTTCCTGGCTGCGGGAGGGCTCCTGGCGGCGGGGGGCAGTTGGAGGAGACGAGTGCTTCCGTGGGCGCCAGGAGATGAGGATCGAGCTCCGGCTCATACGGGATCCCGTTGCTTCGACTCAGCTATAAGGGAAGCACCTCTCTCTCAACAAAATAGATCCTTTTTCCTTACTCTTTGCTGTTTCCACTTCGGATTTCCATCTCCTGGTGCTTCGGGTTTTTCCTGCTCTCCACCGTCGGTCCCCTGCCGGTGGTGGTCCTGGTGGTGTGCCTGGAGGTGCTCGCGTGTGGTGGTGGTATTGCTGTTGCCTTCTTTGACTTGGTACCCGGTGGCCACGGGGTGGTCGCTGTGTGCTTGCGCTGCTTCCTCTGCATCTCGGGCTTCTACTTCAACTCTGTTCGTTGTAGAAGTGACGGCATCGTATCCCCGAATCACATTCCAGTGGCTGCGTGTGTAGCCTGGAAATTTGGTTTCTGGGACAGCGACCTGCTCGCGCTTTGCCTCGGCTTCGTCGGCTCGGATCCGGCGCTGTGTAAGGAAACTCTACTCCCCTCTGTTGGTGTTGATTCAGTGAACCGATTAAGAAATTTGAGGGACTAGCCATCGAGCTAGAGGCTGTATTTCTTGATCTGGAGGCACTGATTTTGGTCCCTTTTGCTGCTCAATGATGATTAAGTTAACTGAGGCAATATTAATCTATTAGTTAGTGACTTTTCTCTGTAATTCAGCACTGTTTAGATCATTTTGTCTAGAATATCAACTTGGTTTTGCTGCTGCTGTATAAGTGACATGCTATTCTGGATTTAGTTTCTGTTCAAAGGCTTGATTCGCATTGTGTTTCCTGATCTAAAACTGAAACTTAGTTGTTAGTAATCTAACAAATCTGGCTTAATCCAATACTGGTGTTGTCTCATTGTTCAAGAGCTATTTGTAGTCCATTGTTGAGTTCTAGTGAGTCAAAAGCTGTTAAATGATCTTTGAATTGTATATACTCACTAATATCGATTTCTATAACTGTGATATATTGCTGAAATTGGTGTTGGAGGGCTCCTTTGGAGCAACCCATCGATTACTTAAATCGAGAGCAAGTCTGTTAAAACAAACATGAGCTTTATCTTTGTTTTGTTTAATCGCCTATTGTCCATACTTGATGCCATGCTTATATGTGGACAGATCATGAGTTTATTTACTTACAAGCTTGTTCCAATAGTAATCATGATGTTCTCATACATTCCTAGCAATATGGATAATGTGTGCTTAGTCATATCTGGGTTAAGTCATTGTTTCATTATGCTCATACTGCTATTATTTCAACATTCCGGAAACCAAATTTGTGTAATGGCCTCCGGTAGTAGTGACGTAGTTAAGCCTGAGATCTTTGACGGCTCCAGCTTTAAACGCTGGCAGGCACGTGCTAGGCTGTGGCTGATGGACCTTAAGGTTTTTTGGGTGATCAGCAGTCCTCCCTTGCCCCCTATTCCCCTCTCTGATGAGGAGAATAGGCGCTGGGAGGAAGCGAATCACGCTGCCCTAGCACGATTGTTGGCCGTAGTCTCAAATAGGCTTTTCGACATCTACTCAAACTACAAGACGGCGAAGGAAGTGTGGGATGACCTAGAACAAAAGTTCTCTGAAGGGGACAACGGGAATGAAAGCTTTATAGTCGAGAACTACCTGAATTATAAGATGGTAGAGAATCGGTCTATTATGGAGCAGGTCCAGGAGCTTCAGCTCCACGTTAGGGACCTAAACCAGTATGACTGTCTCTTGCCAAAGAGCTTTCAGGTTAATGTGATCTTGGCTAAGTTGCCGCCCTTGTGGCGTGACTTTGTGACCGCTCGTCGACACATAAAGGAGCGCTGATCGTTCGAACTTGTGCTGACTATAAATGTCGAGGAGCGAGCCCGTGCTAGTGGAGGCAAGCACTCCACGTCCCAGGTCCAGGCTCACTTGGTTGACACCAAGACCTTCAACTTCGGTGGTGGAAAGAAAAAGAAGAAGCCCTAGAACGGTGGCGCAAAGGGAAAGAACATGAAGAGAAAGGAGGATTTGGTCTGCTACGTTTGTGGCATCGTCGGGCACACTGCCCGGAGGTGCCGCGACCGTAAGGGCAAGGGACCAGCACCAGGTCAGCAGGGCGGCCGTAAGGCCGAGGCGCACGTTGCAGTGGCGCCCTCCGGCTCCACTGATGGGTATGTACCTAGAGCCTTTATGGCTGATTCATCATTTGATTGGTGGATCGATACAGGTGCAACGCGTCATATAGCTGCTGACAGAACCTCTTTCACTTCATTTCAGGGTCAAGATTGTGGATCCGTCTTGATGGGCAACGGAGCAGCAGCACAGATTCGAGGGATTGGCCAGGTCTGCCTGAAGCTTACCTCAGGCAAGACGCTAGTTCTTCGCGACGTGCTGTACGTGCCCACGATGCGGCGTAACTTGATCAGTGGGTCTGCCTTGTGTAGACAGGGCGTCAGATTAGTGTTCGAGTCTAATAAGGTCATTTTGACCAAGTATGGTGCCTTTATTGGCAAGGGGTATGATAGAGACGGCATGTTTAGTCTCTCTGTCTTATGTCAGAATAATATTTCCATTTTCAATGTGGTTTGTAATAAAACTCATGATGTATGGCATTCTCGTTTATGTCATTTGAATTTTGAGGCTATTGCGCGGTTGAGCAAAATGAACTTAATTCCAGAATATAACTATGAGAAGGGTTCTAAGTGTGAAGTGTGTGTGCAAGCTAAGCAACCCGAAAACCGTTTCACTTTCGATTAGAAGGCTAAGCACCTCTCCACTAGAGCTAGTCCATTCGATCTTTGTGAGATGAATGGCATATATACTAAAGGTGGCAAGCGCTATTTCTTTACTCTCATAGATGATAGTACTAGATCTTTGTTATGTCTACTTGCTTAAAAGTAAGGATGAAGCACTAGATTTCTTTAAAATCTATAAAGTCAAGTGGAAAACCAACTAGAAAAGACAATAAAAGCGGCTAAGGTCCGATAGAGGAGGTGAATACATCTCTAAGGAATTAGCCACTACGTGAAGAAAGTGGTATCATTCATGAAACCACACCTCCTATTCTCCCCAATCTAATAGGGTAGCGGAACGAAAGAACCGAACTCTATGTGACTTGGTTAACTCCTTGTTACAAAGTTCAGGTATGTCGGTCCGATGGTGGGGGGAGGCAGTTCTCATAGTTAACTATGTCCTAAATAGGGTGGCGCCTCGCAACCGCGAGGTAACCCCTTATGAAGGATGGAAGGGGAGAAAGCCTAATCTGTCCCATCTTCATACCTGGGGCTGCCTCGCTAAGGTCAGCTTGCCCGTACCGAAGAAGAGGAAACTAGGACCTAAAACTGTAGACTGTGTCTTTCTAGGATATGCTGCTAACAGCATAGCTTATAGGTTTCTAGTGGTCAAATCCGAGACGAGCGAAGTCGCTGTAAATGACCTTATGGAGTCTCGTGATGCGACGTTTTTTGAGACTATCTTTCCTATGAGATCTAATGAGATAATCACTCCGATGACTCAAGTGAGCACTACTCTATCCCTCTGAAGTGGCCGAGCCCACTCGACTTGGAGTTGAGGAGGAGTAAGAGCGAGAGGACGAAAAGTCATTTGGTGATGATTTTGCCACTTATCTTGTAGATGATGAGCCACGTACTCTCTACGAGGCATTCGCATCTCGATCTTTGAATCTTTGGAGGAAAAGCCGTTAAGTAGTGAGATAGATTCTATCATCGCTAACGGAGCGTGGGAAGTCACCGATCTACCAAGTGGATGCAAACCACTGGGTTGCAAATGGATATTCAAGAAAAAGAGGAGACCTGATGGTACTATTGAAAAGTACAAGGCCCGCTTAGTGGCTAAGGGTTTCACTCAGAAGGAGGGTGAAGATTACTTTGATACCTATTCTCCGGTGGCCAGATTACCTACTATCCGTGTGCTTATAGCTGCGGCTGCGGCATGTAACCTCCTAGTCCATCAAATGGACGTTAAGACCGCTTTTCTTAATGGAGAGCTGGATGAGGAGATATATATGCAGCAGCCAGACGGATTTGTGGTAAAGGGACAAGAGAATAAGGTTTGTCGCTTGATTAAGTCTTTGTATGGTCTTAAGCAAGCCCCCAAGCAGTGGCATGAGAAATTTGATAACACATTGACATCTGTTGGGTTTTGTGTGAACGAAGCAGACAGATGCGTGTATTATCGGTTTAGAGGGGGCCGAGGTGTCATTCTATGTCTTTACGTAGATGACATATTGCTGTTTGGGACCGACTTAGATGTTATCAATGAGACGAAAGAATTTCTCTCCTCAAACTTTGAAATGAAGGATCTAGGAGAAGCAGATGTTATTCTTAACATCAAGCTTATTAAGGGTCAGAATGGGATCACGCTTTCGCAGTCCCATTATGTGGAGAAGATCTAACCGCTTGGGCATATGGATTCTAAACCTGCCTCACGCCCTATGATCCGAATATGAGGCTTTGTAAGCACCTTGGTGAAGGTGTTAATCAACACCTGTATTCACAAGTAATTGGATCCTTGATGTATCTCTGTAGCGCTACTAGACCTGATATCTCATATGCAGTATGCAGATTAAGCCGTTACACGGCTAATCCGGGAGATGATCACTGGGTAGCACTACATAGGGTACTTAGGTATCTCAAGGGTACCATGAAGCTTGGAATCCATTACTTTGGCCATCCAGCTGTCCTAGAAGGATTCAGTGATTCTAACTGGATCAGTGACTCGGATGAGATGAAGGCTACTAGTGGATATGTTTTCACTATAGGTGGGGCCGTGTCATGGAAGTCGCAAAAGATCGTCATCACACGCTCAACCATGGAGGCTGAACTAGTGGCTCTAGATTCAATTTCATTGTGGAGGCGAGAATGGCTCAAGGAGCTTCTTCGACCTACCAGTCTTTGGAAAAGCGATTCAAATTGTCCTAGTATACTGTGATAACCAGACTGTCATAGTCAAGGTTAAGAGTAGAAAAGACAATATGAAGTCCTCGAGGCATATTAAGAGGAGACTTAAGTCTGTTCGGCATGCAAGAGAGACGGGTGTTATTGTTGTAGAATACACTCAGTCTGCTAGTAACCTAGCTGATCCTTTTACAAAGGGTCTATCTAGGACTACTATCGAAGCAACGTCTAGAGGAATGGGGCTTATACCCTGCTAGTGGTAACCAACAGTGGTAACCCATCCTGACTGAGCGGCGATCCCGCGAATCAGGCTCTGGGACAACTAAGCTGTGTGGTACTGTAAAGCACACCTTATAAAGCCCCATTCGCTGTTGTGCTTATTCTGTAAGGCAGGATGAGGTGAAAACCTCTTAATGAGTTCGGAGCCTCATAATAAGGCTAGGGAATTGTCCTACAGGATTCCCTTGAAGAACGAACCTATGTGAGCAGATCGTGGGGTCGCGATCCGTGAGAGTTTAGGGTATACTCTCTAGAGAGCTCATGAATGGATACAAGGACATGACCGTAACGTCCTGCCCCGCTAGAGGTGCAGTTTTGCAGCCTAGTACTGCGTGCTATCTGGATGAATGCCCTCACATCAAGATTCTGGATCAAGGCGCAGTCCTCCATTGTCTGTGTCGGGTTGGATTTCTTGTAGCTAAACAATGGTTCAAACCTTTATGGTACCTATGTTGAATAGCAGTATATTAATCGAGATTTCACAGTGTCATTACCATAGTCGATTGAGGCAAAAGGGTGGGGATTGTTGGGCTTTTGCCTGGGAAGGCCGGCCCACTCCCACCACGTGAAAAGAAAAGGAGGAAGACCTCCCTGCCGATAGATAAGAAAAGGGCTGCACGCAAGGGTTTCTGCCGCAGAGGGCTCTGGCGGAGGCGATTGGAGGAGATGAGTGCTTCCGTGGGCGCCGGGAGATGAGGATCGAGCTCGGCTCATACGGATCCGTTGCCGGCTCAGCTATAAGGAAGCACCTCTCTCTCAACCAAATGGATCCTTTTTCCTTACTCTTTCTTTGTTTCCACTTCGATTTCCATCTCCGGTGCTTGGGTTTTTCCTACTCTCCACCGTCGGTCCCTCGGTGGTGGTCTTCAGTGGTGTGCTGGAGGTGCTCGTGTGTGGTGGTGGTATTGCTGTTGCCTTCTTTGACTTGGTACCCGGTGGCCACGGGGTGGTCGCTGTGTGCTTGCGCTGCTTCCTCTGCATCTCGGGCTTCTACTTCAACTCTGTTCATTGTAGAAGTGACGGCATCGTATCCCCGAATCACATTCCAGTGGCTGCGTGTGTAGCCTGGAAATTTGGTTTCTGGGACAGCGACCTGTTCGCGCTTTGCCTCGGCTTCGTCGGCTCGGATCCGGCGCTGTGTAAGGAAACTCTACTCCCCTCTGTTGGTGTTGATTCAGTGAACCGATTAAGAAATTTGAGGGACTAGCCATCGAGCTAGAGGCTGTATTTCTTGATCTGGAGGCATTGATTTTGGTCCCTTTTGCTGCTCAATGATGATTAAGTTAACTGAGGCAATATTAATCTGTTAGTTAGTGACTTTTCTCTGTAATTCAGCACTGTTTAGATCATTTTGTCTAGAATATCAACTTGGTTTTGCTGCTGCTGTATAAGTGACATGCTATTCTGGATTTAGTTTCTGTTCAGAGGCTTGATTCGCATTGTGTTTCCTGATCTAAAACTGAAACTTAGTTGTTAGTAATCTAACAAATCTGGCTTAATCCAATACTGGTGTTGTCCTGCTGTTCAGTAGCTATTTGTAGTCCATTGTTGAGTTCTAGTGAGTCAAAACTGTTAAACAGTGCTGAATTGTATATACTCACTAATATCAGATTTCTATAACCTGTGATATATTGCTGAAATTGGTGTTGGAGGGCTCCTTTGGAGCAACCCATCAGTTACTTAAATCTGAGAGCAAGTCTGTTAAAACAAACATGAGATTTATGCTGTTTTGTTTAATCTGCCTATTGTCCATACTTGATGCCATGCTTATATGTGGACAGATCATGAGTTTATTTACTTACAACCTTGTTCCAATAGTAATCATGATGTTCTCATACATTCCTAGCAATATGAATAATGTGTGCTTAGTCATATCTGGGTTAAGTCATTGTTTCATTATGCTCATACTGCTATTATTTCAACAGCACATACCACAGTAAAACCCTGACCGTTATTCCTATAGTTGGCCCCAGGGTATTGGAAAGACAACTTTCACCCAACACATATTTAATGATAAAAGAACTGAAGAACACTTCCTTGTTAGGGTCTGGGTATGTGTATCAACTGATTTTGATGTGCTTAAGCTCACCCAGAAGATCCTTAGCTGCATATGTGCAACTGAGAAAGATGGAAGCAGCAGAGCAAATGAAACAACCAATTTAGATCATCTTCAAAAATCTATTGCACAGAGATTGAAGTCCAAAAGATTTTTAATTGTCTTGGATGATATATGGAAATGCGATAGTAAGGAAGAGTGGGAAAACCTACTAGCTGCATTCACAAAGGGGGAAGCCAAAGGCAGCATGGTTCTTGTCACAACTCGATTTCCAAATATAGCAGAAAAGGTTATGGAAGCAACTAATCCAATAAACCTACAGGGTTTGGAGCCTGAGGCGTTCTACACATTCTTTGAGGAATGTATATTTGGTGAAACCAAGCCTGGGCATTACGAAGACGAGTTAATTGACATTGCAAGAGAAATTGCAAGGAAATTAAAGGGTTTCCCACTAGCAGCCAAAACAGTTGGTCGATTATTGAGGAAGGACCCTTCTTGGAAACATTGGATGGAAGTTCTTGAAAACGATGAGTAGAAATATCAGCAAAATGATGACGATATTATGCCATCTCTGAAAATTAGCTATGACTACCTTCCTTTCAATCTAAAAAAATGCTTTTCATATTGTGCTCTTTTCCCTGAAGATTATAGGTTTAATAAGATGGAGATTACACGTTTTTGGATTGCAGTAGGCATTATAGATTCTAGTGGTCAAAAAAATAAAACTGAAGAGACAGGAATTAAGTGTTTGGAAGAACTAGTAGATAATGGTTTTCTCATGACACTACCTTGAAAAAGGTAATCAGTGGCGGTTTGAAACTGCCATCAGTGACGGTTTTCGAACCGCCACAGATTTAGTGCCACTGATAATCCAAGATTATCAGTGACGGTTCTAGAACCGCCACAGATAACATTATTTGTGACGGTTTTGGGCTAGAACCGTCACTAATACTCGTTATATCAGTGACGGTTCTAGCCAAAAACCGTCACCGATATCAGGGTATCAGTGGCGGTTTTTGGCTAGAACCGTCACTGATAGCCTGACACAGGAAAATAAAAAATCGGCATTTGTGGCTAGCCTCAGGCAGTGCTAGCCATGCCCTCTGTACAGAATAAGCTGACAATACAATATGAACAAATGAAGGATTGAATGATATACAAGGAATTATGGAAGCTTACATTGCAATTGTAGATGAAGGTTGGTTGGCCTTCAGTTCGGTTGCAGTTAGTAATTAGAAGGCATATATGCGAATAGCTCGAAAATGAATATCGACAACTTAGCTGCATTCCAACGGCATAATTTCTTCATAGAAGAGAAGTTACCAAGAATTCAAAGGCGGTTCAACACCATACTTACGGACAAAGCATGGCACGGATTGTTTCGAAAAGAATGTAGTGCGCCACCAGATTGTTTGGGTTATTATCCTAAAAGAACAAAGAAGATTAATAATTAGAAATAAAAAGGCTCAAAATGAGGAGAAAAGTCACAGAACATATATACGAGTCCAGAGTAATCGCGGTGAAGGCTCATGAAAAGACTAGCCATTTCAGGGAAGAGGTAATGGCCGCACCTTTAACTGTATGTTCACATAACAAGACGCCATTAGAAAGATGTTACACTAACTACTTAAAATTCATTTTTACGTTATATAGAAGACCCTATTCCTTTGCGGTTAAATAATCCTCCACAACACAAGAAAAACCTTACCACTTCTTAAACCTTCAATGAATGAACAGTCAATGCTTTCCATTGGGGAAAAATTCTTCAGTGAAAGAGTTATAGGTTGCAAGAATTTATTCAATACAACAGGAGTCAAGTTTGACATTCACGGATAAGCAAAGCAAGGACACTACTGTTACCTTATGAGAAAGAAAGTGAATATCTGGACACTCAAAAAAAACATGATGACATTGACATAAGATAGTCACCAGTGCAGTTCCAAATTTATATGAGAAATCAAGAACAGCAACACTAGTATACATTTATAAGCTATAATAATAGTACCTATACTGGTATGTTCTCTTGATGAACAAGCTAGGTGAGTATATATTTTACCTTGCTCCTCAGGTACATGATGTCATTCTGTAGCTCCATTTCCTGAAATGAAAATGTTGCTTGTTATTTGGTGAGAAAGAAAACTATTTTGCCAGAAGATGAATGCATGCATCATAAATTTTACTTACCCTTTTCTGCATATACTCAACTTCAACATATAACAGTTCATTCTGCATGAAGCCATTATTCTGCAAGTAGTGATGATGCTTGGATAGCGGTCATCACTTCTGAGTTATATATGCACATTGAGGTTAAAAATTAAAAAGAAAATCCTGTGAAAGGACTCACCTCAATAGACGAGTTTTATTCTTATAATCTACATTGATGAACCCATCGATACCTTTCTTCCTAGGTGCTCATGGAACCTTCAATACAATGAAAAGGTTGTAGAACTATCGGCACTAACCATTTCAAGTGTTGAACAAGAAGATCAAAATCATTTGAAAAAAATGATGATAGACATCTAAACATGAAACATGTACTTACAAATGAGCGGTTGGTTCCTCTGCGGTCATTGCTTACAATTATCTATTTCATGAAATGTTACGCAAAACACGAAGGCGACATTGAACTGCAGAAGCTATATGGCGGCATTCAACATTTTTCACTTGGTTAGTTTATCAAAGTAACCAAGTAATTTTTTCACTTGGTTAGTTTATCAAACTATTACAAACACATGAAATAACTTCATATGAAAAAATAACCATGTAAGGCAAACACATGAAATATTTAGAAGTGCCACTGCATGTGTGTACATGTGTTCCTCAAGAAGACAAACATACATGCTCTGAGAGCAGAACCACTGACAAGAGAAGTGGCATTGAGGAAAGAAGGGGCTCCCATTTCAAAGGTACAAAGAGTTATTTACACTTTGTAATGAAATAGAATTGAAGTAACAAAAGCCTAAACTAGTTTTGTAAACTAGAAGCCTATGGGTCTTCGGAGCTTGGAGACACGCGATGTGAGACATGAGTATGGAGGAGTGGATCGTTGTTGTCTTCGTCATAAAACTCGCCTTTTTTGTTGAGTATTTCCTTCATGATGAAGTAGGCGAGCCGCCCTGAGCGGCTTGGATTTGAGCAAGCGATCCTCTAGTAGAGCGACTTTGAGGCTCAGAGGTATGAAAAAGAATTAAGAGAGCATATAGAAATCGAGTGGCGCGAATCGATGTGTCATGTCGGCATGTGACCTCCACGTCATTGTCTTTTATTGTGCAACTTAAGATTTCCGCATGTCTTGGCACAGAAGTACCCACATAGATTTGTTCCTTGCTTACGCTTGTGACCTCGCGAAAATCGAATGAACTAAGATGTCGTCGAAGGAGCTATTTACTATGAAATACGATATAAGAATATTCCTTGCGTGCGTCATCGAAAATTTAGTACGGATTGTAAGGGTTTTACGGTATGGGCGGTGTCTCGTGCTCTTGACAATATCTTTTGAGCGCCTCGTTGATTAAATGTGTCATCACTTCATAGTGCGCTTTAGGTTTATCCGGTGGATCCATGATCGACATCTTGCTCTTATGCGGATGAATTACTACGAGAATCGGTGGAATCTGGATGCCATAGCCATTAGTCGTTACGTCAGAGTAAATAACGAAACCAACGAGTAATTTAACTCGCTAGTGAGGAACTTACTTAAAATTGTATGGTACAAGTATAAACTCCTTGTCTTGTAGTTTAAGCAAAGCTTTATATCGTACTCCTCGACCTCCTTTGGTACTCTCACGATTTCATCTTGGCAAACCGTTCCCGGTCGAGAATCCCAACGCCCCTTGGTTCTTCGTAGTTCTTGAATCTCGTATCTATATAACGAAATAGTTAGACATGACATTTATCGGTATTACGTGAATGTAGACCGAGATTGATATATTAGACACTTACGATTGTCGGCATCTCAAAAACATATGTCGAGGGCGTCATGATAGAACAAGTTGTGCATGTTATCGAATTCTATTAAGAAGTAGCCATAGCCCTCGTGGTGAAAATGTTCCTCACTGAGAACAACTGCAGTGATCACCTTCGAGTACGTCTTGGTTGGATCGCTCCATGTACCATGCATGTAGTCGCCGCATCATGGGTGTTAGACTGTTTAACTCGAATCGGTGACTAAGGGCTTCCCAACCTCGAATTTCAATTTTGGTTGATTTTCTTGTTCATCGACTTTGCCTTGCCCTTACTTTTTCTCGGACGACATCATACTCGGTCTGGCTTCCCGATCTAGGCGATCGGCTTGTCTAATGTGCCATTTTTGGGATCGGGGTTGTAGGTTTGTCCTTTGAAGTACCAGTGTTCTGAGTTTACTGCGTTGGAGTACTAACAGGGCCATATTTATGGGGCCCTCAATGGATTTCTTTTCTACCTCATCTTGCTTCTTCACCGTTTCACTCTCACGTGCTCGTGGTGATCTGTGGATTGTATGCGCAGAGAGGTGGCGATGCATGATCCAAGACGATGTCGAGAGAGGTGCCTTGCATGGTCCAAGATGATGTCACGCTTGCGCCTTTGGATGAATGAGTGGGCGGCACCTCCCGAGTTGTTATCTCGTCATTGGCGGGTTTTTCTAGCCTCGATATCAAGAAAGCGTAACTACCGTGTCCACTGGACCTTTGCATAACCTGGCGCTATCGGGGCATTGTGCAGGACACCCCCTTCTTGGCACGGATAAGCTACCCCTGTAGCAGCCTGTAGAAATATGTTCATTACGGGCACGTTGAGCTGACAGGGTGTGGGGTCATGTATGTAAATCCCAGGATAATGGTTTTTGTCGCTTGTGGCAATGGCGTGGACCCGCAACTGCTGGGACGACCTGTAGGGTTGGAGAGAGCGTTTTCGGCCTGCGTCTGGCTCAAGGCTTCTTGTACTTGTCGTTGAACTTGTTCGTGAATGGTGGGTTGTAATTCTCGCAGAACCCTTTCCTTCATACTTTCCATTTCTGCTCAGCCCGCTCTTCTTTAGCTCTCTTTCGACTCCTATAAGAGTCTTCGTGCTCAGGGAATCCCATCTTCCATGGAACCTTGACCCCGACGCCTCGTGTTCGACCGGGTGCTCTTTGTTTCGAGGGTCGCGATAGCTCGTCTTTCTCCTGTTTGATTGGAAGGATCCTTGGGTGGGTCGGGTAAAAGCGATGAACTATTTGCGTCATTGCTTCGTCTTATTTGCTCTTGAATGATAAACTCGATGAGACAAGAGATCGCCCTCGCTAGCACGTAGTGCTTCACTCGTCAGTAGTCCGACCAAGGGACTTCGCCGATCTGTTGGATCACTTGTAATTCCCTGCTGTCCCATTGAGCAATTTTACCCATGTACCCACTCGTGCCAAGTGCGTGGGGGTGAGTATTCCTTCTTGCGATGCTAATGTGGTCCTCACTAGACTTCCTTCTTTGCTTCAGATTGCTTCATCGCCATGAACTCATCCCAAATATGGTGTAATCTTGGGTAGTCTCCGACGGTGACCGTTTTACTTCACATAATTTACATTCACCTCGCCTTGAAGTTTCTCCACGTCGCATCCATGGTCATCGATTGCATCGCGGCCGACGAGTTCTTCAACTCCTTCGAGAATGCGAAGGTTCCTTTGAGCTCTGTCCACAGATCCGCTTTGGTGGCTTGGGGCACTTTATGCCAATCCGAATAGGTGATTGGCACTTTCTCCCTGACGATGTACCCGCATGTTGACCTGTATTTTGCTGCTGCCCACAAGCAAAGTCCCCAAGCAATCAACTGGCACCAAAATTGGTACCCAAGTTGATTGACTAGCCTCTTTGCACAATAATTGATAGTTTTCACTTACTGTTAGTAGATTATCTTCAACTAGAGAATCTCAACTTAACAGTTCAAGTTAACCAAAACTATCATATAGATTCAATTGATGATAATGAATACTCAAACAAGCTAAGCGAGATATATATATATAATGATCGAGTAGCAAACAAGATTACATAAATCTTAAATCTAACAAACATAAACTCAGATTAGTACCGCTCAAATTTACATGTAGCCTAGAAATCAGCAATTTCAACCGAGCAGACTAATAGTCTCATAATGCAAATATTGAACCGGAGAAGCTATCAAGAACAATGAGACTCGGTAATATAGTAAGATGAAGTCGGCAATAAGCACAAACAACCTAAAGTGAATCAAATCAATATTTCTCGGTATATTAGTCTACAGTTCAAGGCCTAATTCACAGAACCAATTGTTCTATTCATTTCAGCACCCTTATCATCACAGATCAATAACTGGTGCAAGTTACATTGATAGCTACTATTTGAGCATTTTCAAACCAGCAACAGGGAACCAAGCCATCTTCACAAAACTACTACTATTTGAGCATTTTCAGACCAGCAACAGGGAACCAAGCCATCTTCACAAAACTGCAAACTCTATCTTCCAGAAACCATCTCAACCGACCACACATTGTTGTATTCACAGATATATTCAACACTAATTAAACCATTGATTCCTTAACAAATTCTACCATCACTAATTAAACCATTGATGCAACGTGAAGAGAAGGGCTTACCTGGGTAGGGTTCAAGGGGGCGGCGCCGGTGGGGAGGGCGTTGGAGGGGGCGTGACGGTGGGGAGGGCGCTTGGAGGGGGCGGCGCCGGTGGGAGGGCGCAGGACGGCCGCGACCTTTGGAGGGTCGGCGCCGGTGGGAGGGCGGAGACGGGCGACGCCGAGGGGGCGCCGGTGGGGAGGGCGCGACGGCCGCGACGCCGAGGAAAGCGGCGCGTGGGGAGGGCAGGGGGCAGCGTCGGCTGGAAGGCGGTGGCGTCGCGGGAGCTAGGGCAGCAGCGGTGGCCGATCGAAGTGTAGAAGGCGCGAAATCTTGCGAAAAGCGCGGGTATATGTAGAGAGCGATCTGTGGCGGTTAAGAACAATAACAAATCACAGATAAGCGATATCTGTGGCGGTTAAGAACAATAACCGCCACAGATAAGCGTTATCTGTGACGGTTATTGTTCTTCCGCCACAGATAACGTTATCTGTGGCGGTTATTGTTCTTAACCACCACAGATGCTCCCTCCCACGCCATAGATACTGAGATGACAATCATAATAAACTCGGGGAAGCATGCATATCTTCACAAAAGCTGCAGAAATCATAACAAACCATGTTGCATATGACAATACATGATTTTTTCTTCCATACATTAATACATATGAAGCATGTATAACATAAGTCCTACAAGCATTTAAATGTTTATATCCTGGAGCACATAAAATTGAGTAAATAGAATTATTCAAGCTACTACATTTCCTCGGTAGCCATAGAAACACATATTCAATTGAACAAGACTCCACCATCGCTTAGTCGAGACTTGAAGTTTGAAGTTTTCTCATCAAAATCATGCATATTTATTTCCTATTAATTCGCGAAATGTACATTTCTTACATCACATTTCCATTACTCCATATAAATGGCGACATGTTGCCATTACTCCTAATAATTATTTTCTTTCACAATTTGGCCTTCGTTGTGATCATCGCGATGATAGGTAACTTCTTGAGTGGTTTCTTCCTCGGGCACGATCTTTATGCGCTGCGAAAGGAGGCAACTCATCAAACTGGTTGTACTCTTCCTCATCCACGACATTCTCAACTCCAACGATCCTTCTTTTCCTTGCGTAACTACGTGGCGCTTCTTATCTGCGGGTCGATTATGTAGAACACTTGTGCTACTTGATTCGCAAATACGAATGGTTCGTCTCTCAGATCCGACATGTTCGATGTCCACAGAGTAAAGCCGTACTTGTCCACCTTGACACCATTCGGGAGTCGTACCCAATGACATCAAACATCGGGATCTTGAAAATGCATGAGTCCACTCCCAAATCTCCTCTATGAACCCGTAGTAGATGCTCTTCGTCTTGCTGTGTTGTCGAGGCATCTATACGGACACCTGTATTTTGGTAAGTGCTCTTGCTATCCCGAGCTCTCGTGTAAAATGTATATCCATTGATGTCATATCCTTGCCATGTCGTGATTGTACCGAAGGCCCTTTTGCCAACCACCTCAATGTAACACTCGTTTCTTCACCAAACATGTGCTCCACGAACCAATGGTGAACAAACGATTGTGCTCTTTTGTTATCCAAGTCTCGACTTTCCTCGGTTTCCCTCCTTAGCTTACCCTTGTGTATGTCCATATCGGGCACACCTCAAGTGTATTTGTTGCAATCTTGTGAAATGGGCTTATTCGAACAAAATATTATCGTAAGAATTTGTAGATTTCTTTCCTATTACACCTTTCCCACCTAACCTACCCTCATGGCGAGATCTGGCACTCCTACCGGTTCGACCTCCTCCATGTAATCGACCACGAACTCAATAACCTCCTCGGTTGCATAACCTTCTACAATTGAGCCTTCCGTACGAGATCGACACGTACATATTTCTTGAACACCCATATACCTTTCAAATGGGTACATCGATGCGAGAATACGGGGCCGCAAATATTTATCTCATTGACAAGGTGAACAAAGAGATGAACCATGATATCAAAAATGATGGGGAAAATACATCTCCGGTAGCACGAGTCTTTACCACATCACTGAAGTTCATAAAGTCCAACGGGATCGATGACCTTCGTGAAATCGTGTTGAAGAAGGAACACAACCTCGTGATTGCCTCTCGGACCTTGTCGAGCAAAATACCTCTAATTGCAACGAGGAGCATTTGTGTCATCATCACATGACAATCATGAGACTTCATGCCGATTAACTTCAAATCTTTCATCGATACCAGTTTCTTGATGTTTGCGAAGTAAGGACGGAACTTTCACACCATGCGTGCACTTGCGAGTTCTCGTTTTCTCTTTCTTACTCAAAGTGTAGCAAGTTGGGGAAGGTAAAGCCGGCCTTTCAGTGTCTTGAGGATGTAGCTCGGCTCGATCTTCATGTCTTCCAGATCCTTTCGTGCCTTCATCCATCCTTTGTTTTGCTAGGAATATTGGTAAAAGACCAACCACTGTCACATACATTCTTCTCTACATGCATGACGCCGATGCAAAGGTCGAACTTCCAAGTCCTTCCAAGAGGGTAAGTCCCAAAGATGGATCTCTTCTTCCACGTGGTTTTCTCGATATGGGACGCGATGTATTACGATACTCCTTTCCAAAGTACAACATTAAGATCCCTAACCATATCATACACCTCTTCCCCACGAAGACGCCTTGGAGCTAAACCGTCCTCCTTTGTCCCGTCAATTGTTTCTTCATATTGCGTACGGATGATTCTGCGAAGGAACCTCCGTGGACGCATGTACCTGCTTTCCTCGAGTTGTTGAGCCACACACTAGCGGTTTCATCCATGCCTTTGGGGGCATGCTTTCGCTCCTTTATAGTATGGTAGGACAGGTTACCAAGCGCAGGAAAATCATTGATGGTGCGAGAACAACAATGCGCGAGAGTGAAGTACTCTCGTTTGTACTCGTCCCATACTGTACACCTTCGTTCCACAATATCACAAGATCTTCCACCAATGGTTGTAGGTATACATCAATATCGTTGCCAGTTGTCTCGGCCCTTGGATAAGCAAGGACATCATAATGTACTTTCGCTTCATACACAACCGTGGTGGAAGGTTGTATATACACGAGTCACGGGCCAAGTGCTATGAATCTGCTCATGTTACCGAAAGGATTCATTCCATCCGTACTCAAGCCAAACCTTACATTCCTCAGTTCATTTCCGAAGTTCTCCCTGAAGAGCCTATCGATAGTTCTCCATCGGGCGAGAATCGGTAGGGTGTCTCGCTTTTCCATCCCTCTTACGGTCTTCCGAGTGCCATCGCATCAATTTGGCGTGCTTTTTGTTTCCAAATAAGCGCTTCAAACGAGGTATTCTTGGCAAATACCACACCACTTTTGCGGGAGCTCCTTTCTTCACCTCGATAGCCATTGCCATCGCCCTTACGCTTGTATCGCGACGCTTTGCTAATCGGACATACATGAATGTCGCATAGTCTTTGCGATAGAGTATACTGATCGTTTGGACAAGCATGTATTCTTTCTACTTCCAATCCCAAGGGACATACAACCTTCTTAGCTAGATACGTGGTTTTAGGCAACACGTTTCCTTGAGCGATATGTCCGCTAAGAGATGTAACAACGCCGTGAAACTCTTGTCGGACCAACCATTGGCTGCCTTCAATTTCAATAGCGAGAGCACCGTGTGCAACTTTGTGTATTCCTCCTTACAACCCGGGAACAAAGGTTTCTCCGAATCCTCCATCAAACCCGTGAATTGATTAAACTCTCTCGACTAGTGTAGTTCTCTTCGCATCGCGCAACATTTGAGCAGTTAATGTCGTCATCGACGACCAACCTATCCTCATCGGATCCATAAGCGATGTCGGCTTCCACATTGCCGGCTCCGCTGCCGCCGGCGTTATCACGTTCAAGTATGATCTCCTCTTCACCATGCCTTGTCCAACTTGTATAGCCAGGTACAAAACCCCTCCGGATCAAGTGCAAACGGATATGGTTTTTGTTCGAAAACATCTTCTCATTCTTGCAATCAATGCATGGACATTGTATGTACTCCGTCTTCTTTTGCAAGCTGTTCTCCTCGGCTGCCCTTAGAAAAACAGATACACCGTCGATATATTCTTGGCTGCAACGGTTCGCATTGTACATCCATCTCCGGTCCATCTACAGTTCATTAATTTAAGCAATTTATTAATATCCAAAAATCTTAATTAAATAAATTGTTATTCGAATATTCAACAATATGCACTAACGGGACAACATTAATACTAAGTAAATGTTGCAAACTTAATTAATTAATTTTAATATATACTCATACGTAACCAAAAATTATATATATCCTCCGGAAGATCAACATAATAAATTCCTCACCTCAAAATTTCATGATCACCTGACTACCATATTAACTAAAATTTATTTATCATTCACATCCAACAATCTTAATTACATAAATTGGGTTTATATGCTTCATAAAAATTCACTAACAATACCCACTAATGGAGCAAGATGTATATGCACGCGCTAACAAAAAAAATTAATGGTAACTAAGAAAAAATATTAACTACGTAATTTTTATACATATCCTTCGGAAGAGCAACATAATAAATTTCGTCATCTCAAAATGCAAGGCAATTAACATCATGATCACCCATCTATCATATTAACTATAATTTATTTTTCATTAATATCCAATAATCGTAAATACAAAAATTAGATATATGCTTGACAAAACATTCATCATCTAAACAAGGTAGACAACTTAATCTAATACAGCAAGGTAATAACTTCATCATCTACAAATTGCTAGGTAAATAAAAAACAAACTAAATGTAGACCTTGCATCTAAACCTTAATTAAGCTAGGAATAAACCATTAATGGCAATTTTAAAGTACAAATGAAGAGAGGAGATATATTTTACACACCTTGGAACAATTCTAGGAAGTAGAAGCACAAGATCTTGCCCAAACAAAATCTGAAATGAAAAAGCTAACTTTTCTTCTCGGGCAGCAGAGAGGAGGAAGATGACCAGCGACAGTGGCAACAGTGGCTTTATATAGAAAACATTATTTGTGGCGGTTGTAAAACCAAACCGCCACAGATAATTATATTAGTGGCGGTTGTAAAACCAAACCGCCACAGATAATTTATTATCTGTGACGGTTCCATCTACCAACCGCCACAAATAGTCACAGCGTTATCAGTGGCGGTTTCAAATATAAACCGTCACAGATAATGTCTTATCTGTGGCGGTTTTTGGATGAAACCGTCACAAATGGTCCTCCCGCCAATTTCCACAAAGAACCGCCACTGATACATGTATTTGTGACGGTTTGAAATGAACCGCCACAAATAGGGCGTCACCTATGTGCTGTTTTGTAGTAGTGTGAAGATAGATAATCTTGACCAACATTATGTAATGCATGATTTATTACATGAGCTAGCACGGCACGTTTCATCACAAGAATGTGTCAATATAAGTAGTTCTAGTTTTAAAACTGATGACATTCCACCTTCTATTCGTCACTTATCTATCACCATAAAAGATAAGGATAACAAAGAATTTGACGATGAAATGGATAAATTGAAGAGAAGGGTGGATGTCATTAGAAATTTGCGAACTTTGATGAGTTTTAGTGGATACAGCAATGCTAGTATTTTGAAAGATATATTGAAAGAAATAAAGGGTCTGCGGGTTCTGTCTATATTAATGGACTCCCCAGATTGTTTGCCGCAAAACCTTTCAAAACTTATCCACCTCCGATACCTCAAAATTGCATCACCCTATGACTTAGACATTCCTTTACCTAGCACACTATCTAGGCTTTACCACTTGAAATTCTTGGACCTAGTAGGATGGCGTGGTAGTCATAGTTTGCCTAAAGACATTAGCCGCCTTGTGAATTTACGCCATTTCCTTGTTGGAAGAGAACACCATTCCAATGTTCCTGAGGTTGGAAGGATGAAGTATTTACAGGGGCTGAATAAATTTTGTGTTAAGAAAGAGAACGTTGGATTTGAAATCAGACAGTTGGGGGATTTGAGAGAGCTTGGAGGGAAACTCAGCATATGTAATCTTGAAAATGTGGGAACCAAGGACGAAGCTACTGAAGCCAAGCTGATGCTGAAAAGCAATCTCAGAAGTTTGAGATTAGTTTGGGGTAGAGGGCAATCGACAATAGCAGCTGATGTTCTTGATGGTCTCCAACCACACCCTAATCTTAGAGAACTTGCCATTATAAATCATCGTGGCGTCGTTGGTCCTACATGGTTGTGTGCTGATTTCTTATTAAAAAAGTTGGTGTCTCTCAAGCTAGACAGCGTGTCTTGGGACAATCTTCTACCTTTTGGGAAGATACCACTTCTCGTCCAGCTGAAGTTGAGGAATATTGCCAGTGTACGTCAGTTCGGACCTGACTTTGGTGGTTCCGCAGATAAAGGTTTGATACACTTGAAGACAATTGTGTTTCATGATATGCCAAATCTTGTCGAGTGGGTTGGAGGAGCTAACTGCCAGTTGTTTCCAATGCTTGAAAAGATTAGGTGCATAGATTGCCCCAACCTCTGTGGGTTGCCCTTCTCAGAGTGCTCTGGCCCTTGTACACAAGACTTACGGTTTCCCAATCTCTCTGTTCTTCGGTTTCATGGCTGTCCTAAGTTGTCTCTGCCCCCCATGCCTCACACTTCCACATTAAGGGCTGTTGATGTGGAAGAAGGTTCTTTAAAAAAATTCCATTATGAAACGAACACATTGACCATTGTTAGATACAATGGTGCTTTGGCCTTCCACAATCTGGATGAAGTAGAAAATATTACAATTACAGATTGCGACAATTTAACGATGGACGGGTTCAATCCTCTCATCACATTGAACCTCAAAACATTGGTGGTTCACAACACTACGGGAGAAAATTATCCCTGCTCCATAGCAGCGGATCTGCTCTCGGAGGTGGCGACGACCAAGACATTGCCCGCTGGTTCCTTCCAATTGGAAAAACTTGGGGTGGACAGCATCTCGGCAGTGCTTGTTTTCCCCATTTGCAGCCGCCTCTCCGCTACCCTCCGCAAATTATCCTTCCATTTTGATCACCAAGCGAGAAGCTTCACAGAAGAGCAGGAGGAGGCACTTCAGCTCCTCACCTGCCTCCAAAATCTGAAGATTCATGGCTGCCGTGGCCTGCAGTGCCTCCCTGAAGGGTTACATCGCCTTTCTTCTCTGAAGAAACTAGCGATCTACGCTTGCCCTGAATCCGATCGCTGCCCAAGGAGGGCCTCCCCACTTCGCTGAAATCAGTAATGTTAAGTGGTTGCAGTGCCGAGCTAGAAGAGCAGTGCAAGAAATTGAAAGGGACAAGGCCAGGATTGTGCATAAGATGCGTAGAGATATAACCCGGCCAAGGTAACACACCTGCTGTGCCTGCTGTGCTCTGCCCCCAATTCATACTTTATCCTACCAAGCCTCTGCAATCTGAAAGTGACTAACTTGCTCCCCCTGTTTGGTATTTTTGATCTAGCCTGCGCGGCTGCTAGTTTCAACGACAATGTGTACGCACTGTACGCTATGGCGCTCTGTTGGAGACGTGTATTCTTTCAGCTAGCCTTGTGGAGCTGACTACCTGAATCTACATCAATCTGCTGGTTAGTACACGGGAAACCAACTTACGGTTTCATTCACGGGGCACGCAAGCACTCTGCCTATTCGGTTTCCTTCTTTTCATACATAAAACTTCCCGGCTATGGTCTACTGGGGGCTTTGATGGAACTAATTCTGTGTGCGCTATTGCTTGCTTTGCTAACTTCAATGTCTTCTTCTTTACATGGGCAACCTATATATCCAGACAAGTTCATTTAACAAGCTGGCTCCAGAAGATTTAGAAGTTGTGAGGTAGTCAAGCTGCTGGCTATGCAGTTCCACTTTACATCCACTACTAACGTAAGTACTAAGCACATGCTATCATTGCATAATGCTTCTACTACTTGGCGGACTGAGATTCATGTCTTTCATTAGCAGGTTGCCATCAACAAAATGAAGAAAGTCGCTGTAAAAAAGTAAAAATCATTACAGTTTGCAGGAGCGCACCATTCACCATGGAGCGAAGGTGCTTACTGGTTTAAGTGAATCACGTCCTGTTTTTTTCAAACTCTACGACGAATCAAACTATCGGAACATTCTGAAGCTTAGAATGGCATCTGGTTCTGTTAACCAAGGCGGTTGGTAGCAACTAGTGAGCAATGGTATATAGGTTGTATGTCTTGGAAACAATAATTTGCCAGTTCTGTTGTCAACTCGTGAATTACTTCAATTCTTTGCCAGGAGTATGTATACCTTGTAAGGGACATATACAGTAGAGAAGCTATCTCAGCTGACGCTGCAATTCTTTTACAGGTCCGTCTTACTATCTCGAAATGACTTTTGCATTTGTGTTTCATTCCATACAATTGCTTCCTGAGTTGTTTAAACCATAATGCTTAAATATTCAACTACTTTTTTATGACTGAAGTTCTTTCTTAACCTATCAGACTCTGGTAGAAGAATATGTCCCACTAGCGAGCAACGATTTATGGTCGATTTGATAACTCTTTTGCAGACGGCATCTTTTTTTTGTTACAATTCATTTTCCTCCATATTGTCCATTTGTTTCTGGTAAGGACATAAAAACCATTAACTGTGGAATATCTAAGCATTGCTTCTGTATTTGAGCTGTATACATTTTTTAAGTTATTCAAGCAAAATCTTTCAAAAGTTATTCAAGTAATAAGATAAATCAAATCATGTGAAAATGTCATGGAAGAAATTTGCTACTCCCTCCATTCTTTTAAATTTGATGTTTTGACCTTTCACGGTCTCTAAGATGTGAATTTGACTGTTACTATTTTATGATCTTATATTAGTATATTCCAATAAAAGTATAATATTAGAAAAGTACTTTTAATAAAAATCTAATAATATAGTTTCCATATGGACAATCCATATAGAAAGTTTGACGTCACGAAAAGAATGTCAAATGAAAAAAAACGTAGGGAGCGGAAGATATTAGGAAACTATAATTAGCCTAATCGTTGCAGTATGGAAACTTACCATCATATTGGTACGTGCTTTGCATGCTTGGAGCATTGGTTTCATTTGTGCACACATTGGCCAACTAACTAGGACTTGGATAGCTTGTGTTTCATGATATTAACAATTTGGGTGATCATTGCTTACATTCATCCTCTGGTATGTTTACCTATCTAAGCAGTTTTAGGTGATGATTATTTGTTTATGGTTTTGGCCAGTCTATGCTTCCACCACTACGATACCTTGGATCATTTATGGTGGTTTCTAAATTTCCTGATGGCTCGAAGTTATAAATTATTATATTCGTGACGTATTCGTGACGGGAATCATCGCATCGTCAGGGATTTTTTTTTCTGACAGGTATTACTAAACCTCACACGTTATCTATATATTTTTATTCCAAATATTGCCACACTTGTGGCCAATGATTTGTTGGCCACAAAATACGTGGCTTGCCATACTTTTGGCACAAAATCGTGGCAACACGTGACAAACAATTTTGCTAGCTGCTCACTGTTGGCGGACCTAAACCCAGAGGAACTCATGACCGAAGCGCATAATGACGTACGGCTACAGAGAGACGAACATCGGACAGCGACGGGGGCGTCCTCGTCGTCGCGTCCGCCGTGCAGACGGAGCACTGGACAGTGGACAGTCGCCGTGGTGCAGGCCCGGATCGGCTGGCTGGGTGGACCGGCTGTCGTGAACTAAGAAGCCAGGTTCACGGGATGATGGGATCGAGGAACGGGAACACGGAACGAGGGTCGACATTTTTTTAGAAACATGGTACGTAGGGGTATACTTCCTCGAATTGTTTGTTCGACGTTCGGAATGCGAACCATGTGATTTTGAAACGAAAATGCGGAACAATGTTTCTAATCTTCACATTGCATGGCAGCAGTGCAGTGTGAAGATTATGACTGCCCAAATGGGCAGCACTACAGCAGCAGCATTTGATGAAGCAGGTGCATGATGCATGGTTGTTGAAGATGAGAGATTTTGAAATTTGACACCCTTTAAACACGAATTTTTCAATATTTGACACCCTGGCCCACTGTCATTAACTCAGATGGGCCCACATGTCATACACAGAGCCCGAAAGGCATGCGAATTGGGTGTCAAATATCGAAATACCCCGTTGAAGATGAACCATTTGTTAATGGCCCCTGTGTTGGGATATTGTTGGTCTGCTTTGGGATGGAGCTGTATCCAAAAGAAACGGTTACAGGCATCCTTGTAGGACGAATTGCATGCTCCTGTGCCTGCCGGTGCATGATGCATGGTTTCCGCTCGTTCCCGTTCCACGTTCCGGAACGAGGAACCCCGCATGGTTCCGGGTTCCGCCAGGCTTCTTAGGTCGTGAAGGGCGACGGCGGCCTGGTGCTGGTGCAGTTGCTGCGTGGCGATCGAGCAGATCAGTCAGACATGTATCCCGGCGGCGATGGAGGAGATCCTCGGAGTGCGACGTGCAGCACCGCACGCACGTGTGTACTGGGCGCGCAGGTGCGACGACTCTGCGAGATCTTCCAATTCAGATCAGGTTCTGGCAGAAGATCGATGAATGGAGCATGCGTCGTTCGGAGATGTAAACAGTCCAATGCACACTGTTTTGATCAGTTCTTTGGATCACATGATAATCGTCACGTACTCATCCTGTTATACAACTCATCGACGATGCTGAAAATTACTCCTCGCTCCCGCAATATATGTCTATATTCTTGAGAAGTGTTGTCTCACAATAGAAGTTCATTGTAGAGATCAAAAGTGTAGTTATTACAATATTTTCACTATATACCTCCTCTTTAATGCTGAAAAAGTGGATGGTTGCAGTATGCCATTTTATAGGAGCACTACTACAGAAAACATCATCACAGACGGTTCGCAAACGTCATCAGAGACGGTTTTGTGAACCGTCAGTAACAATAAGTCTGTGATGAAGGAGATCATCGAGCGGTTCTCTACCCGTCGAGAAAATATATATCACGAGACGGTTGTATTAATAAACCGCTCGTGAAATTTAATTATCACGAGCAGTTCTTATTTGAAACCGTCTGTGATAACTAAATATCATAGACGGTTTCAAATTACAACCGTCTGTGATAACTAAATATCACAGACGGTTTCAAATCAGAACCGTCTGTGACATGAACTTATCACAGACGGTTTCAAATCATAACCGTCTGTGATATGAACTTATCACAGACGGTTTCAAATAAGAACCGTCTGTGATGACCTTTTTTTCCCACACCCCCAGCAGAACCTCCATTAGTTATGGTGTTGTTCGAAATTTCCATCAATATTTCTACAACGATATTTATAAGGCACAACCAGTTATAGATGTTGTAATTGAATATCTGCACTTCCTACATGCATTGAGGCAACAGTTTGTCCAATCAGGATAGACTTAAAATATAAACATTTGTAGCGCTTTTTCTCCCTTCTTATGATAATGTTGATGGAACTCGACTAATAAATCAACCAAGACCAAGACGCTTGGCATGGCGAGGCGACGGCAACCACGGTCTTCTCTATCGAACCGGACACACTAGAGTGTGTGATTTGCTTCATGCCATACGAAGTGGCTTTGCGCAGGTTCACCGTAGTGCCACGGTGCATAGTAGCCGGACGGCATGCTCTTATGCAGCGTCACCGTCGTGCCATGGTGGGAGAACATGGTACTTTGGTAAAAATTATAGATGTACTTGATAGATTACTCTAGGTAGGGTAATTAAAGATTGAACAAATGTGATTGCAAGTCGGGTCTTCCATGCCCGGAAGGACTTTGGAACACCCGACTTGAATGGAGAAGAGGAGCGGGAGGAAGCCGATGGACAGTGGTACGCGGAAGAAGACAGCAACCAAGGGGATGGACAACTACTTGCTGCTTCCTGTATATTATGCACTTCGCCATGGCTGGTCCAACATGTATAGCCCCTTTTGAAACCCCTTCGAATTAAGTGTGCTTCGATCTGCGCTGAGTTTCGAAACATCTTGATTTTCGCAATCAATGCACGGACATGACATGAATTGCACCCCTTATTAAACATATCCTCCTCTGCGGCTCTTTTGAAAGTGGAGCGCCATTAAGGTACTCAAGACTCGTGACGGTTCTCGGTACATCCAACTTCGATCCATCTCGCTACACATGTAACACTTTGTGTTAAATATTAAGTGCACTGTGTAGGGCGTATGCACACATTCTTAAACTAATTATGCAATTACATACCTTAATTACATCACTAAGAAATAATTAACACAATTCAAATTAATCTTCAATATAATAATGAAATTAGAACCCATTACTAACCTTACATCACCAAAAGACTTGAATTGATCTATAAGCTAGATCTAAACAATCTTTAAATTCTATCCTTAACAAGCTAGATAGCTACATCATGATCGAATATTATATTATGCAAATAGAACCATTACTAGCTAACCTTATACATCAAACAACCAACACATGGTTCTACAAGCTAGATCTAAAAAAATCATCAAATTCCTTCCTTATCAAGATAGATGTTGAATATAATGCAATTAAAACACATTACTAACCAAATATCACAAACAACATATGGATCCAGCTACAATTAAACTAGATCTAATAAAACAATCTTTAAATTAATTCTGTCCTAACAAACCTAGATATTGAATTCGATGCGCATGCAATTAGAGAACTCATTACTAACCTTAGATCACCAAAATCAAATGAATCTAATATCACCCTTCGAAATCAATGGCTTTCTTTCAAAAAATCGCCTCACTTCCACAGTCGCCACTTAGCATAGAAACGAAACCCTATAAGCGTAGTGGATGGATCGAGCTCTGTTTTTACGGAGACGGTATTATCACGAGCAGTTTTATATTACGGGCGTCGTGATACAAGAAATATCATGAGACGGTTTCTAAATATAACCGTCGTAATGATTCTTGTAGATATTACAGGCGGTTGTGTGATATAACCGTCAGTGAAATCCTGACGGTTTTACTTCAAACCGTCTGTAATGAGTCTTGTAGCCATCACGAGCGGTTATATTTAGAAACCGTCTGTGATATTTTTGTATCACATTATTGTAATATAAAACCGTCATGATATCTACCGACGGTTTGAGTACATAACCGTGCGTGATGTTCCATATTACGAGCGGTTTTCAAAACCGTCTGTGATCGTCGGCCCGATATAAGCCTCATTGTAGTAGTGGAGCATGTATGATCCAATAACATTACCTTCTTCTTAGATTTAGTTTTTTCTTGTCTATGTATATAATGAACTATAGACTTATATTGTAGGACGGAGAGAAAGAAACAACAGACAATTAATTACCCATTGTCTGAATCTTTTCTTTCATGCTTATAATCAGTGAACAAAGCAAATTGTGAGTCACCGAAACAAAAGGGTTGGCTTTTTTTCCCTTTTGCATGCTTCTTTGTGGATTTACCTAATTGAAATGGAGGACCCCAATTACTAATCATCTATAGCATGTTAGAATTGAGTATTCAATCAAGGAAAAAAGGATACCCATAATATGTGGAAGTATGGATGTAATTTCATAGAGTCATTTGAACTGAATGATCAACCCCTCCAATCCCTTAAGAAGAGATGCAACCCTAGCCACTTGTTCCCAACTTCCCGAGCTGGCCGCCCTGCCTCCACCCACAACACCTGATGTGTCACTGCCCCGCCGCCCTGCCAGCGTCAACGCCGATGAGGCACTTCCGCTCCTCCTCCCTTGCTGGTGCCACCGCATGCTTCCTCATCTCCCGTCGTCGTTGCCGCTCACCACCTCCCCTCCTGTCGTCATTGCCGCTTACCATCTCCTCTCCAACTATTGCTACTGCCAGCCTCCATCTCTCCCATCCTGCCCTTCTTGCTTATCTCAAGTTGCTACTGCTACTGGATTCGCCACCACCTCCCTCTGCCTCCTAATATTTTCTTGATGTTGTTGTCCCCATCTACCTCCACTGATCATTGCCCTGCCTCAAGCTCGTGGCTAGCCGCACCCCCACCGCTAGTCCTCCTACCAACCTAACCTCTCTCTTAATCTGAGCTCCGGTGAACCCTAAACCCTAACCCAGGTGAGTCCTGACCCTAAAGAAGCTCGCTGGAGCCTCAACGCAGATGGAGGTAGGCGAGCGCACAAATCATGATGCAAATGAAAATTTTAGAAATTCAACTGATATCCTAAAAAAATCATTCGGCGGATTTCTAGCAATTCTGTATATTAATATCCACGTTTTCCTCTAGAATTGAAACGAATATCGTTGGTCACACAGGATGAATATATATTGCACGGTCGTTCCTCAAAATATTGCGCATGATTTAATTTTTCTTCAAGAAGTCCATTACAAATTCATGAGTAACGTTTAGACCATATTCCTACCAAACATTCCACTGAATTTTAGCGAAAATACTAATTTGAGGGTGCTTTCACCAAATTATTGGTGAGGACGCTCTCTCGTTGTAACAAATGGTAGTTGGCTTCCCTTCTTATCTTTCCCTCAAAGGCTCTTTCGTCGCAACACTTGGCATTGCAACCAAAGGCTGAACCAGCCTAGGTCCAAGCCTCAGACCGGGCCACACCTTTTGTATTAAATCTATAATTTTACTGATTTTTTAACATATTTTATATGGATTTTTCATATCAGGCCTCAGGCCACGACCCTATAGCCCGAGGCCTGTCTTCGCCTCTCATGCAACACTTGGCTTCATCCCTTTTATCCCCTTTTCCTACCTCATTTCTTTCCCTTCAAACTCAAAAATTGTTTTTGTTTTCAAATATTTCCTTAAGTTTTTGAATATGAAGTATTTTTAACCACTTTTAAATGTTTTTAATAGAAAGTTTTGAAACGGAAAGTTTTTGAATTGAAACTTTTGAACAAAAAGTTTTTGAATAAAAGTTTTAAATTCAAAAGTTTTTGAATTGGAAATTTTGGAGTTGAAACTTTTGATTTAAAATTTTTTGAGTTCAAACTTTCTTCTTGAAGAATTTTGATTTAAAATTTTTCGAGTTGAAACCTTCCAATTTAAAATTTTTCGAGTTGAAACTTTCTAATTTGAAAATTTTTAATTTAAAAATTTTTGAGTTGAAACTTTTTATGTTAAAATTTTTTATTTAACATTTTTCAAATTGAAACTTCCTATTTAAAATTTTCGAAGTTAAAATTTTATGTTAGCGAGGAAGGTAGAGAGGTGAGGGAAGAAAGTAAGAAAGAGGGAAGGAGGAAATGTGGAGTTAGATGGAGAAGATGACACATGTTATCTTGTCCTTTAATTTTTTAGTTTGAGGATAATTTAAACTAGTTATACCTTTTTTTATTTTATTTCTCGGTCCAACAAATGGGTATCAAAACGGAATTCAAACTGGACAACAGTTTGCGGACCCGTTCAAAAGCATTGGGAACGCATTCCAAGGAACATTCGACGGAGGAAAAATGATTGAAATGAAAAAAAAACTCGTCGATTGAAAATTAGCAATTCTTTGTAATAAAAGATTACAAGAATATCACTGTTTACCGAGAGTAACTTATATCAAGGTTGAAAACAGGTCAAATACGGGTACATATTGCTTTTTCTATATTCCAACTTATATTTTTTTTTTGGATTTGGAATTGGATACGGGCTAGTCAGATATAGATACAAATCTAGTTAGATTACGTGGGATACGGACACAGGACGGACATGTGATAGATTCGGGTCAAGAATAGACAAAGATAAATGGTAATATACACATACATAAAGTAATACATGTTGAATCAAATCACATGAATTCATGACCATAATAGCAAATTATATATCAACCAAAGCACATTTGATAATAATAAAATAAGTAATAACCATTATTTTTCTTTGAGACCAGGAAGAGCATCATTATTTTTCTTCTCTGAATGTTGGCAAAATCAATAGGTACTTGTTTTATTTGTTCATTGGGTTGAGGAACTACTTTCAGCATTTCTGTCTTGCTAGACTTGCTTGAATTTTTTGCATCATTAGTGTTATCCAATAGTAATTGATCCACAATTTCAAGCAATTTGCAATCACAATTAAGTGTAGTACATTGATTACCATGCACAGTGATCACGCCTTTTGGACCATGAATTTTTAAACTTTGGTAGGCATGGTGAATAGCTGCTATAAATTTGGTTAGCGAAGGTATGGAGTACATGAACTCCGGGTATCTACGAGCACCACCCAAGAGGGGATAGGCCGAGCCGACTACACAGAGACGAGCACCACCCGGACTATAACCGTCATATCCAACAAGGAAGGGCTAAAGAGAGAAACCGACCTTGTATAGGAAAGATATGATTGTAATCACGGATACTAACGTATTCAGTTAGAGATAAAATCTCCACCTTGTAACCGACTAGGACTTCTCCTTGTAACCCTACCCCCCCCTGACTATATAAGGGGGCAGAGGACCCCAGTTTGGGCATCACGATCAGATCCATAGCATTCACATCCACAGCAATACCAAATCCTAGAGCACAGGACTAGGGTATTACCTCTTCTGTGAGGGCCTGAACCTATATAAATCCCTGTCTTGTGTTACCATCGAGTTTGGATCTAGCGCCAAGCCCTATAATCATTATTGCTGACAACAAATGTCGACAGTTGGCACGCCAGGTTGGGGAAGCGCAAAGATCAATCTCGTCAAGCTCGATTGCAGCAATCAACGGAATCACCTTCACCTTCGCTCCCCACCAGGTTTTCCATTTCGGGAGCCTGGATTTCATTGCCGACAACCTCGGCAAGCTTACTCTCTTGGACTCGGACCAGATCTGATCTGAGAAGGGCTTCTTCGGTACTTCATCTGGACTTTTCTTCGGGTCGGGGAACGCCGTGACCATCCACTCCAGAGTAGTACGCCAGGGGCCTTCTTTCCGACTCGGATATGGTGAGGACCCGACCAAGGATGAATCTCGGGTGGTAGGCGTCATTAGCAGCACCCCACTTGGATTTGGAGATCAGCTCGATTTATCTCCTCTTCGCTCCTCCAGCTCAGAGACCGAGTCAGAGAGCAGCGCGGGAAGTTGCCATGTCTTCCGTAGCGTCTATGTAATCGAAGACCAGCGGACTGAGTCCCAACGTCAACGGGATGCTGAAGAAGCTGCGGAGGCAGATTGTCTTCATCGTGAGGCCCAAGAAGCACACACGAGGTATCTCCGAACCCGAGCCCGCAATGTCAACAAGGACATCTTGCAGGCAAAAATGGGGAACCAAGCTGTTTTACACCTGCAGAAGATTCAGTGCCCAGTTTATTTCGTCAGTGAAGTATTGGGCGAATCCAAGGTACGGTACCCGCAAATACAAAAATTGTTGTACGTCGTACTGATTACTTCTCGCAAGCTCAAGCATTATTTTCAAGAGCACATGATTTCGGTGGTCACTTCTTTTCCGATTGGAGACATTCTCCATAACCGGGAAGCCACTAGGAGAATTGCAAAGTGGGCAGTCGAGCTCGGAGCCTTCAAAATTTCATTCAAGTCACGAACTGCCATCAAATCACAAGCGCTTGCCAACTTCATTACCGAGTGGATAGAGCTGTAAAATCCAACAGCCGTGGAAGAGCTAGAGTATTGGACAATGTACTTCGATGGTTCTCTCATGCTCAGCGGCGCGGTGGTAGGCGTAGTGCTTATCTCTCCAAGAGGGGAACGGTTGAAATACGTTCTTCAAATTCATTTTCCAGCATTAAACAACGCCGCCGAGTACGAGGCACTCATCCACGGGCTCCGTATCACCATATCGCTCGATATTCGATGATTGACGGTTCATGGGGACTCGCAGCTTGTGATCAACCAAGTGCAGAAGGATTGGTCATGCATCGGCGATAATATGGCCGCATACTGCCAGTAGGTACGCAAACTGGAAGACAAATTTGATAGGTTAGAGCTTATCCATGTGCTCCACCGAGATAATGAAGCAGTAGACGAGCTCGCAAGATTAGGTTCCAGTCGAGCAGCAGTTCCAGCTGGCGTATTCGTTGGAGAGCTTCAAAAACCTACAATAAGCCAACAGTAGGAGTCAAGCAAGTCGGAGGAAAAGCTGGCTGATGCAAAAGTTTTGGTCATCAACCCAAACTAGACAATTCTCTATCTGGATTATCTGTTGAAGGACAAGCTCCCTGAAGATCGCACACAAGCAGAACGCATTGTGCGCTGAAGTAAAAGCTATATAGTGGTTGGAGAAGAGCTCTTTCGAAAAAAGTACCTCCAGCGTACTAAGACGGTGCATATCAGAGTAAGAAGAAAAGAATCTTCTCAAAGAAATCCACTCGGAAGTTTGCAGACATCATGCAGCATCAAGTACTCTGGTGGGAAAGGCTTACCGTTAAGGTTTCTTCTGGCCAACTGCGGTAACAGATGCGAAGGACATTGTCCGTACATGTGAAGGCTGTCAATTTTTCACTCAGCAGATACATGTGCCAGTACAGGAGCTGCAAACTATTCCGATCACCTGGCCATTCGCAGTTTGGGGGCTCGACATGGTTGGACCCTTGAAGAAGGCTCAAGGTGGTTTCACTCATCTCTTCATCGCCATCAATAAGTTCACGAAGTGGATTGAGGCCAAGCCAGTAGCCACGATCACAGCGGCCAAGGCCGAAGAATTCTTTCAAGAAATTATGGTCAGATTTGGCGTGCTGAATAGAATTATCATAGATAATGGCACTCAATTCAGAGGCGGTGAATTTCAAGATTGGTGTGATGAACTCAGCATCAAAATCTGCTTTGCTTTTGTGGGCCATCCCCGAAGTAATGGATAGGTCAAGCGAGCCAATGGCATGGTGCTGCAAGGCTTAAAGGCAAGGATATTTGATCGTCTTAAACCATATGCTACACAATGGGTCAAAGAATTGACTTTGATGCTCTAGGGGCTTAGGACTACTAGTAGGGCAACCGGGCAGTCACCCTTTTTTCCTGGTGTATGGATCTGAGGCGGTCTTACCTACCGAGTTGAAATTCGGATCCCTACTGGTTCGGAAGTACAAGGAAGCCAAGTCAGAAGAAAGCTGACTAGAAGATCTCGACTGAGTAGAAGAGGCTAGGGACATTGCAGCAATCCAGTCGGCTAAGTACCTTCAGGGCTTGCGTCGCTATCACAATTGCAATATTCGAGGCCGTACTTTCTCTAAAGGAGATCTGGTTCTAAGAAAGAATCAGAAAGCACAAGCTCTCCCCAAGCTGGGAGGCCCTTACATTGTTGATGAAGTGACACGCCCGGGGGCTTACAAACTCAGGCACAAGGACAATGTGATCATCGGCAACACGTGAAATATAGAGCAGCTACGTCGCTTTTACACTTAAATCTTATACTCAATTATGCCATTATGAATAAAGTTTTTTCTTGACTTGCTACTTAGTTGTTGTCCAACTAAGTAGTAAGTCGGGGGCTACATTCTCATGTGCGCATATCTTTCTTTGACGTGTTTTCTCCTTTTGCTCAATGGTTGCGAATGAATCCGAGTGTGTTAATTCCGAGTAGTGAAGCTCTGACCCCATGAACGGCGAACTCTAGTCACTCGAAAGGCATGCTTGGGACAAAGAGCCATGAGCCGAGTCCCGGCGCTCGGGGGCTAGACTAGTCGGGCAGAGTGCATAACAAAAAGAGTCAAACCACTCGGATAAATTTAAAATCAGTAAAGAAAGAGGAGTAAAAAGCTTTAAAATTATAAGCCAGTCGGGCGTCATGTTTGAGTGAATGTTTTTACACTACCTAAGTTTTGCGTATATATGATTTCAAGGTTACTAAATTTAAGTGCGGCGCACGTGGGCCAACATTTCGACAATGACATCAGCAACCTCGGCGATGGCTGGGGTGGCTTCGATCAATGTGGCGACGGCGGCAACATCCCAGGCGGCAGCTTCCTGCTGAGTGACTTCGGCAAGAGCAAAGTCGTAATCGGCCTAGAGCTCGGCGAGCGGGTCTTCTTCGACAGCAGGCGCCTCCGGCGCTTCTTCAAAGTTGAAGGGGTTCTCCAATACTTCATCGATGAGCGGTGGCACCGGAGCCTTGGCGATGAGGACCAACGCCGCTGCTGGTGATAGAGGCGGTGGTGCTTCGTCGACGGGTGCGGTAGAGCGAGAAGGAGATGCCATCGAAAACTTCCAAAAGAAATCAAAGATCGCTGAAGAAACAAAGATTCGGAAGTGGGCGATCGCACCCATTGCAGTGGGGCCCTTATATAGCCAGAGCAAAGAAGTCGAAACAATTTCGAGGATGTGCTAGCATGGGAAATCAAACCGAATACGAACAGTGCCTGAGCTTTGATTCGAAGAGGATTTCTCGGGACGCAGCTAAGCAGTTATGGCCAAGTGCCAGTCGATCATTATTGCCTCATCCAAGGATTTCTCGGCACACGGTGAAGCAATTATGGCCAAGTTCCGCATGTACATATGTACAGAAGATTCAAGTCCAGATTCTCCACCAAGGCGGCGGAAGTATCCTTGACCTCATTGAGCAGGGCGGCGGCTTAGTCATCATCAACAGTGCAGGCAAAGCCCTCCTTGACGGCTTCAAGATCCACCTGGGGATAGAGTGACTTCACGATCGCCAGAGCTTGGATAGCACTCGTGGTCACTGTCTCCTTTAGATGGGTCTTGAGCCTCTCGGGCGCCTCCTTCAGTTGCACGACGACCTGACCCTCGTCGCTCGGCCCTGTTCCTCTAGGGCACAGGAACTTCAACGTCGCCTCGAAAGCTTCACGGAGCTTAGTGTATGTCGCTTCCGCAGATTTGACCTTCTAACCGAGAATGCCAAACTGCGCTTGCGTCTTTTCTTGTACTCTGCAAGCAGGGCGGATCATCACCAAGAGCACTACGAGCATGATGAAGACAAAGGAGAACTGAGTTGGGAAACATACCTTCCAGCTCTCGCTCCAACCTGTCCGAGTTGGTCTGCGCCTAAAATTCTGAGCTCTCCAGCACCTTGAGCTGCTCCTGGAGCCTCGCGATGGTGGAGTCTTGAGCTGAAGCGAGGAAAAGGAGTTAAAGGACAAATAATCAAGTACAGTAGCAAGATGATGGAAGAAATACTTACATCGAAGGGAGCTGGATAGATCCAGTTTCTCCTCTCGCAAAGTCTAGACCTGGGCACGAAGCTCTCGCAGCTCGGCCTTGCCCTCGGTCCTGACCCACTCCAGGTCGGCCTCATACTCCTGGCGTTTCTTGATCTCCGAGAGCATCCTCTAGAGAAATTCTGACTTCTTTTTGGAGTGGTCCCCTAGACTCTAAAGAAGACAAGAAAATAATGAAGGCATACCACTTGGTGCAGACAAGAGAAGAAGAGAGCCAATAGCTTACCCAAACTAGTCAGGCACACTCGATGGTGTGCTCAAAGAGCTCCCTCCTCTCCTTCTCCTTCGCCTCATCGTCGACAGCCTCCCATTCATTCCCCTCATTGCGCCACATGGCTTGAAGCAGAGATTTGGGACGTGGGGGCGAGTGCGGCTCACGAGGAATTTCCTCCATTGGAAGAGAGGGGTAGGCGGCGGGCTCTTGGTCCACCGGACTTGCTGTCGGCCTAGGCTGAGAGCGAGGCAACGACGAAGATGGCCTGTATTCAGAGATTGCTTCGACATCCCTGGGTGCAGCAGCAGTCGGCGAGGCTGCCTTGGCCTGATCAGGAGTGCCCTCAGGTTTGGTTTCCTAAGGTGCCCCAGTCAGTGCACCCACAGGGACATCATCAGAAGGCTTCCTGTTAAAGGGAGTGATCAGGACACAATCCTACAAAGCGAGAGTAAGAGTCAATGGGAAAACTAACCTGTTGGACCTCCTTATTTTTATTCCAGATCCTTTCTGAGTGGTTGAGCCACTTGCGGAGGAACCCGGTTGTGCGTCGGACTTTGGAGGCGGCGGCGCTGGCCACGCTGGAGATCGAGCCGCCGGTTCCCGGATCGTTAGGCCCCCAACCAGGCGTTGAGAACTCGGAGGCCCCTTAGCCACCAGCTTCTTTCCCTTTTTGGCACTCGGCTCCTCATTCGAGGGGCTGGGAGGTCGCTTCTTCCCAGCGCCCTTGTGCCGAGGGTTGTCGGGGAGCGGAGCGTCAGAAAAGAAAGTGCATCGCTCCTGCAGACGGCAATAAGCATAAAGTCAGTCAACAGTTGCTCAGAGATCAAAGATAAAGTTCTGGTAGGCAAAAGGTATTTACCTGAGCAGGGGGCCGCATCAGGGTGAAGGCCTTCAGGCACCCCTTGTTGGAGAGTTGGGTGCCCGGGGCGAAGAAGTCGCCCAGCCGGTTGAATAACACCTCGTTCGGGATTGGCTCGAGCACTTCTCGAGCGGGGTTAGATTCTCCGCTATACTCGAATCCCATGTGGACTCGCTCCTTGAGAAATTTGTACTCGACGAAACTTGGCCCGGCGATACCTACTCTGGTCAAGCCCTCCTCTTTTAGCTTATGGATTATTCCTAGGAGCACCTCGACTTGCTCCATTTAGCTATCTGAGGGAATCGAGACCCAAGAAGAAGAAAATTTGGGCGGGAGACCGGCAAAAGAAGGAAGAAAGGGATTGGGATTGGCACAATAAAATCATTCCTGGTGCCAACCCTTGTTGTAGGTTTTGAAAGTGATAGAAAAATAGGACTTCTTCAGTCCGTCGCGCAATTGGAAGCTGGCACCCCCAATTACCTTGGGAGCGCTCTTACTCAGATAAGGTTTGAGAAGAAAAAGGTGGCAAAAGAGATTGAAGTGGGGGGAAATGTCGATGAATGCTTGATAGAGGTGGACAAAAATAGAAATTTGCAAGATGGAATTGGGGTTCAAATGAATCAACTCAATCTCGTAGAAGTTGAGAAGACTGCGAAGGAAAGCACAGATAGGAAGACCAAACCCACGCTGGAAAAAGGACTCAAAGACAACAATCGCCTCAGACCGAGGGGTGGGAGAAGACTCACCCACCGCCGGGCGCCCAGAAATCAGCTCCAGCACCAGGAGGACTCCGGTGGTCACCATCTCTTCAAGGCGCTCCTCCGTCGTCACCAAGGTAGCCCAATCTTTGAAAGAGGACGACGTGGAGGCATCTTTGGAAGGGGAAGAAGACATTTTTTGGTGCGGAATGGGCCGGCGGTGGCATGGGATCGGGAATGCGACAGCTAACCCTAGCGGTGGAACATGCTGTAGAGTTTAGAAGATGAAAAGGCAAGTGTGCGCAGTGGAGGGCAAAACCCTTTACTTGCATTGAGTCTCGTATTTGAAGGCAGAGACGCTGAATTTCACCGTGAGCGGGAAGAGCATTTCGACTTCCACATCTCATTTGGGCCTAACCTAGGGTACGCCCCATGATGGGCCGCCAGCTGTGCACTGCAACAGTCGGGCACAGGTACCCCTCAGCCAAATCTAGTTTGGGATATGGTACGCTCCATAATGGGTTGACTACTAATCACTGTGTCGAGCGGGATTGGGGTATCTTCCATACTAAATTAGAATGTCTTCTCGTAATATGCCCCATGTTGGGTCGGCTACCGGTTACCACACAAGTCGGAATCGGATATCACGAGTTGTTTCTGAATAAAGATTTCGAGGGTACGCCCCATGATGGGCTGCCAGCTGTACACCACGACGGACGGGTGCAGGTACCACTTAGCCAAAATAGGGTACGCCCCATGATGGGCCGACAGTTGTACACCGCGACAGTCGGGTGCAGGTACCACTCGGCCAAGGCCAATTTAAACAATGGTACGCCTCAGGATGGGCCGACTGCTAGTATCCCAATAATTGGGCTGGGTACCACTCGGAATACTCAACGCATAGAGCTCTATTGAGTCCTTCACAATCTCCTTGCCCGCAACAGAGCACTCGGCACGAAAAGGAAACCAGTCGAGAGGCTGCATCAAGAATTGGAAGCACTCAGTGTGAAGCATGACTCGGCTGGGATGCGATCAGAAAGGCGGCAACTCGATCGCAAAGCACTCGGGGGCTACTATGGAGTACATGGACCCTAGGTATCTACATTGCGGGCCTCGAGGGCCACCCAGGAGGGGATGGGCCAAGCCGACTGCACACGGGCACCACCCGGACTATAACCATCGTATCCAACAAGGAAGGGCTAAAGAGAGAAACCGACCTTGTATAGGAAAGATATGATTGTAATCACGGATACTAAGGTATTCGGTTAGAGATAGAATCTCCACCTTGTAACCGACTAGGACTCCTCCTTGTAACCCTACCCCCTCCCGACTATATAAGGGGGGCAGAGGATCCTAGTTCGGGCATCACGATCAGATCTATAGCATTCACATCCACAGCAATACCAAATCCCAGAGCACAGGACTAGGGTATTATCTCTTCTGTGATGGCCTGAACCTGTATAAATTCCTATCTTGTGTTACCATCGAGTTTGGATCCAACGCCTAGCTCCATAATCATTATTGCTGACAACAAACGTCGACAGAAGGTCTGCCCAAAATCGCATTATATGTTGACTCAAAATCAACGATTTCAAATGAGATTAATTCCATTCTAAAATTGTCAGCACTTTCAAAGGTGACAGGTAAGACAACTTATCCCACTGGAGTTATTGAGGGACTAGGTACAATCCCAAAAAATGGGTTCGTAACAGGCTTGATTTTAGAACGAGGAATTTGCATCTCATCCAAAGTATGAACAAAAAATAAGTCTAAAGAACTCCCCCATCAACTAAAACCCTTCCAACCTTACAATTACTAATAGTAGGAGAAACTACTAATGGGAGTTTTCTGGAGACTGACATACCTTTAGGACAATCCTGCCGGTTGAAGGTGAGGTCAACCTCTGACCATTTTGGGTATTCTGTCTTCTTAGTTCGGTTTTCGATATTGTTTACCTTTCTCTACGCAGTTTAAATTTCCTTTTGGAGGTGTATGCAAATGAGCTACGTTGACATGGTTGTTGGGCTTTCGATAGCCCATTTTCTCATCTGCATCTGCATCCTTATTATTTGATTCTTCTGGTAAAGTCAGCATTGGACCCTTACTGGAGTAGAAGTCTTCCATGCACTTCTGCATTGTACAACAGTTTCACAGGTCATGCCCAAACACCCTATGCAGTGAATACCAACGGCCATTACCACTAGTCACACTAGGATTTCCAGAATTGGACTGGTCATCATGATGACTAGTCATCTTCTTCTAGGGTGCTTTTTCCTTAGAGTATGTCAGGCGTTCTACAACTCGTGCGACTTCACGCTGAGCAGCCTGTTTATTCTTCTTCTTACTCACCCTTTTATGATTTTCTGGCTTAGAAGCTTTTTTCATCTTTTGATCTCCCTGTATAGAGAGACCAGATTGTGGTGGAGCTTGTCCTTTATCAACCAAGTGATTCCACTCAATAGCCTCATGTGCATCCGAGTACCAATCTGCCATATCGAAAAGTTCTGGTATGGTGGATGGTGGGTGAATATTAAGATCCTCAGTGAACTTTTTGTAATAGATAGCCTATTTGAAAGCATGAATAATAGAACTATCAGAAATATGTAGAATAGTGTTGCGTACTTCTACAAACTTTTTAGTAAACTGCCACAAATTTTCTCTAGAAGCTTGGCGAAGACGATATAAGTCACCTTCTTTACCAAGTTTACCGTAGCAACTTTTAAAATTATTTAAAATAGTGTGACAAATTCTCCCAACTGTAAATGGAACCTTCTGGTTGATTAAATAGTCAAGTTCGTGTTGATCCCTTTAAAACAGTAGGAACATAGTTTGCCATTACCTTCTCATCACCTCCAGCGGCCTGGATAGTGATAATATAGACTTGTAAGAATTCTGATGGATTCTAGGTTTCCATCAAAACTCTTCAATGACCTTGGCTTAAATTTTTCCGGCCAGGTTACACTTCTAAGCCCAAGGGAGAAAACTTTACATCTTATATATAGACCAGAACGTAATCACAAGTTAGGAGATTGTCTATGTTGTTAGGAGAATGCGATCGTCGTTGACCGCGGCTAGAAATTTCACCTAGGGTTAAGCATTCAAAGACACTTCTCCATTGTGGACCTCTTCTTTGCTGATAACTGGCACCTTGACGGCGCAGGCCAGATGAGGATCCTTTCACACAGGATTCAGTCTGAGATCTTGTAGACACATATCTCACTTGCACTTCATTCGTGGTTGCTTGCAGGTCAGCAGCAATAGACCGTATAATGGTTGCATTTAATGTATCTTCCTCCTCTGTTGGATGATTAAGAATTGCATTTGATAAAATGAGAATTTTTTTGATAGGGGTTATGTGCTATGAACTATTTTGAGCAGAGTTGCAATCTCCTGCCACTACCTATGGGGGCAGTGGTGTAATGAATGTGCCTTGGCAAGGCTGCCCCATGGGGACCTAAAGCCTCTATGAGGTACTTGGTTGATTTTGAAAGTATGAGTGTCGAGCCTCGTCAATAGACTTCTGCTTTTCCGCCATGTGCCACTTGTACTAGCTCTAAGCAGCCTTTTAGGCAATTTCCTGGGCTTCGTGTTCTTCACATTCTGGTTGTTTCCCATGTACTTCATTGGTGGCCGCACAAGCATAGAAACTCGAGTAGATAGAAGGTGTTAACCCTTTGTCTTCATCCGACGAAGGTGTATAATCCAAACCTTGGGGATGATCTTCCGAGGCTGAATTATTTGAAAGGTTATTATTGCCTTTTGGCTTATTTTCATTGTCAATTTCCATGGGACATGCTTCATGGATTTCTTCCTCTGAATTTACTAGAGGAGTAACCAGATTCTTACCTTTTGGTGAATGAGACAATTGTTCTTCGGCCACAACCTCTACCTCAATCTTTGCAAATTCTTCTGCATTAACATACTCAAAATAGAAATTGCACTTACATTGTTCTTCTGTCGATTCATCATCGGCAGTGAGATGGGCGTAATCAGCGAGGTTAAACCAATTTTTCTCGTAACCCATTGAGAAGAATGACTTGATTTCAATATCTGGAGGCCCTCCTTCTAGCGCCAACTATTGATGTCCATGACCTTGGGTCTCATAATCAAGCTTACGTAAAATTTATTAAGTGCAGGCCCCTAGATACTGAAATGGACACGATGAAAATTACAGAGTGCTTCTTCATTGGCCAAGCGACTGTGACAGAAAGATTAGATTACAAGATGATCTACGCTATTACAAAGAGTGTGGGATTGCAAATGTCTGATGATCTTGGATTGTGCGATCGTCCTCCTATTTATCCTTAATGAAAAGGCAGCAGTTGAATTCTGGAGGGGTGTCTTGTAACTGGGAGACGCTAATTAGTGTCTTCTCGCCAGAGGATGCCTTTTCCTGTAATAACTTTCGGGTAGTTATGTGTTTCTATCAGATAATTGTTCACATGCAAGGCTGTGTGGAAAAAATCGCTTGCTATCGGCCAGTGTGCTAGTCGAGGTGGCCATGTCGCTAGTCGGGGATGACTAGTGTAAAGCTAAGTTTGACCATCTTCGACTAAACTGGTCAGAGACCTGACCATTCGGAATAGAGTTGGGCTTTTTACTAAACGTATTATGGGGCCAAGGCTTAGCAGGCCTATTTTCGGTGGCTAGCCACAAATTAATAAAGAAATAAAGGCCCATACAGAAAGTAGGCTTTTAATCCTCGTCACAGTGTATCATCCGTAGACAGATGGTCAGACTGAAAGAGTCGATTAGATTTTGGAAGATATGTTGAAAGCTTATACTCTAGCTTATGCTACTTCGTGGGATAAAAGTTCATCGTATGCAAAATTTAGTTACAACAATAGTTATCAGGTAAGTTTGCAGATGTCACCATTTAAAGTTTTATATTTTTATTCATATCGTACTCCATTGAATTGAAATGAAACAACAGAGTGTTGTGTTTTTGGACCTACTGTTCTCAAAGAAGCAGAAGAGCATATTGCTATGACTAGAGAAAGGTTAAAGACAACTCAGTTAAGATAGAAGAGCTATGCTGATAATCGCCAAGGAGAGTTAAGCTTGAGCCTAAAGATTTTGTGTATCTTAGAGTTACCCCCCTTAAACGAGTCAAAAAATTTCATGCTAAAGGAAAGCTTGCCCCCAAGATTTGTTGGTCCATTCAAAATTTTGAGTTATAGAGGAGATGTTGCTTATCAGTTGGAATGGCCTTAGTTATTGGCAGGTGTGCATGACATGTTCCATGTCTCTCAGTTTAAGAAGTATCTTTGAGTGCCAATAGAATAGACACAGTTGGTGTCAATTGAGTTGCAAGAAGATTTAATTTATAAGGAACAACCGATTAAGATTTTGAATGTTGCTGATCATAGAACCAGAAACAAGTCTATTTATTTCTGTAGAGTACAGTGGAGTAATCATTCTGAGAGTGAAGCAATGCGAGAATGTGAGGAAGATTTGAAATCAGAATTCTCTAATGTGTTTCTATAGTCAGACCTAGATCTCGGGGTCAAGATTCTGTTAAGGGGGGAGGTTTGTAACACTCTAAATTTCATATTTTGGTCCAATTATTTGATTTTGATTTTTAGAGATTTAATTCTGAATTGTTTGGAATTTTAAATATTTTTTGCAATTTTTAGATTTAAATAAATGATTTACTGCAGAAAAATTAAAAATATTTTTTTGAATAATTAAAGTAAGTTTCAAATATCTCAAGGTATTTTTGAAAATTGTTCAAAATTTTTGAACCATATTTCCTATTGTTTCAAAGCCTAATTATTTTCACCAGTTAATTAAATTTGAAAAAATAACAAAGAGGGCCCGCACGTTAGTAGTGTCTTCCACCTCCAGCCAGCATGCAGCGCTTGGGATTCTCTCTATTCTTCTCCATGGTTTCAAATTAGAGTTCCAAATCAACACATTTTCTTCTCCAAATTCATGTCCAATACATGTGCTACCTTATCCTCCTCCAATCCCCACAATTCTTACGTCCTAATCCCCTCTTTTTAGCAATAAGTTTGAGTTTTTCCTGGTTCAGACTCTTCTTGAACTGAGTCCATTTCTATCTCATTAGCCATCCCGAGCCTATTTATGGAGAGTACCGAGATTCCCTCTCATTGTTTACTTAACTCATTCCCACGCTCGTTCCCTGCTTTGGTATCCTTATTTGCCCGAAACAGCACAGAGTCCCAAAGACCATTATCAATGTCGCCCGACATACTCTTCCTGATCCGTTCGTGTCATATCATGTTCCCGATCATCCTGAAGGTAAACCCTCAATCAATTTTGAGGTTGGTGCACCATGAGCGATGAATTTTGTGTTTTTCCAAACTCCATTCACCGACATTCGTCATGCTATCACATCATCGTCCATACCTCTTCGCAGCAACCATGGCTGCCTTTGAGTTTATTGCATCACGAGCTTTCCCGTGCTCCTCTTGGTTTGGCCTTTGCCCTAGCTCCTTGGCCCTTTGACTTGGCATCTTACCCTCTGCCATGGCTTACTCTTTGTTGGTTGCTCTTAGGTGTACAGTACCCTGAAGGTACGGTAGTAGCACTAGAGAGAGAAAGTCCAAAAAAATATATTTTTGAAATTCGCTTTTATCTTTTTCTTTGAATTTAATTTTTTGAGAATCCATTCTTCTTCATACGAACTCTGATTGAGGTAATTCGAATTTCTAATTTTCTAAATTCAAGATCTTTATTTAGGTGAATTTTATTTGATTTTTTAGAGGTACAAATTCAATTTGACTAATGAAATATGGAAAATGTTTATGAAAAGATGTGTCATGTATTGCCACACAATGATGTTAAGTTGTTGATGGTGTTGCACGATAATTCACTAGGGTGGTAAATGATGTACATTGGGGGCAAGTGGCTGTGAGCCAAGGTGGGTCTGTGTTGCATTGGGTTGGTATATTGAAGTGTGAGTGAAAGTGAGATGGTTGCTATAAGTGATTAGAAGTCTTGCCTTGGTCAATTGAGGACTTAATTTTGCAAGTCATTGAACTAGGTTAATTATACAACCACATGTCTGCTATAGGCCAAATCTAACTAAGTTACCGAGTCTTGATATGTGATGCCTCAGGTGGATAACCAAACTATGTGTATGGTTAAGAGGAAGTGCGTCGCCGTATCTACACATCTGTCCAACGATAAATCCCTCCTATTCTGCTCTTTGTGAGGTGAAATAGCTAGTTCAAGCTTATCGAGAGGGCCAGTGTTCGAATAGAGTTTCCGAAAGGTTTTATCCTGATCTCTACACCGTACACCTAAGGAAGTGTGTTTATCGCGTGGCAATATGTGATGATCATGTCTTGTGGGTAAAGTGTGTAACCTCTGCAGAGTGTAAATCTATTCGGATAGCCATGTCTTCAGTATAGGACAACACTCAGGAATTTCTGTCAAAATTAGATTTTATAAAATAAACTTCGGAAGGGAGGCTGTGTGCCAATGGAAGTAATAGAAATTGATTTAGGGTTGTTTTCCAAATTACTTTATGAAATATATGAGAAATTTACTATTATTGATATTTATTTTACTATCTTTTCAATCTATTTATTGTATTCAATTGAAAATGTTGCTTTATTGCAAAATAACCATGAAAGTCATTCCTTTGGAATAAGCCTTGCATATAGTTATATTAGACTTGCATTCTATGCACAACTTGTTACGTGCTTTATGTACTTAATTTTGCCACAGCAAAATCATCAGTTAAATAGGAGTCTACTCATGCTTTAGTGGAAGAATACCAGAAGGAGGCAAGTTACTAGGGGCAAACCTTATTAGTTTCCTCTGGCATATTGATGGGTTTTCTATAAAGTTTTTCATTCTGCTACTGCTTATTTATTAGTGTTTAAGCCCGGTGTGGCATAGTTATATAAAGTCAAGCTTAAGGTCAATCAACTATCTTTTATTCAATAAATATAATCTTTTATTTTTCTTCCGTTGTGTATGATTGTGATATTTTATCTATGTTACTGCTATGTGCACTAGCATTATCCTGAACTAGTACAATATACACAGAGAGTCCGAATTTGCATATTCAGGCCCCGACATTCACCAAGCGTCAATCGTCTGGTGGTGCAAGGTGATGACCTCACGCTCATGCGGCACATGCACAATGAGTCGAGGTGGACGAGCATCCTATGGGCCATGTAAGATGAGATAGTCAAAGCATCTCTGCTGCTGCTACAACCGCGAGGGCAACTAGGTCATGCACACGATGTGCCATGAGGCGTACAAGTTCGGGTGCCCGTGGTGTGGGATGACTGGCTAGTGTTATACGCCATGTGGAAGATGGTTGAGGATGACAAGCAAAGCGTGGTGTACAAGCAAGTGCGACCTGCATGAGATTGGACAAATGGAAATGCACGCCAAGGTTTGCCAAGAAGACAAGACAAATGGAGCAAGTACAACATTCGCTCTATGTTATCAATGAAACAAAATTCGTTACTCTTGGTTTTGTTACAACATTAGTATGTATGATTGAGATCATGTTGCCAATGATCAAAGCTCTCAACTCATGCATATAAAATAATAGACAATAACATAAGATGTACTCCTAGCCTTCTCTCAATTTTATTGCTATTTTGTCCTAGGCGGTGTGTGTACAATGAGAGCCCTTTGCCCCTCATATAGGCGGAGGGGGTCCATCTTCCTTCAAGAATAACCAAAATGGGACTAAACTAGTTAATGGGTCTCATAGACTAGCTGCCCCTTAATGAGTCTTTGCTCAAGTAAAGTGTCCACACCTATCAGACCCTCAGATTAGGCTGATATACAACACTCGTCATTGGACACTTTGCTAATGACGTGCTCATGCCTCATTAAAAGCTCCTTTCAAAAATCTAAAGGAAAAAAGTAAGAAGAAAAGAGTATAAAGCTCGTGTTCTTGCCATTGCACATGTCGCCTCATTAAAAGCCTTCAAATGAGAAAACCCAATGAGACAAAACTTAAACAAGAGAAAAAGAATATAACACCTTTTCCATCCAAACGATGAACATATGAATATCATATATCTCCCCCTGAAGACAATAACTCTTTATGTCTTCTCATGCCAATACCTCGGACAAGCTTCTCAAAACATGTTCCAAGCAAGAACTTGGTAAGCAAATCCACAAGATTCTCATTTATTTGGATTTCTGTACTTTTGTATTCAAATTCTCCTGCTGCTCATATGGTAGAAATGTTTAGAGAGTATATGATTTGTCATATGCATCTTGACATAGCTATTCTTCATTTGTGTAATGTAAGCTGCATTATCCTCATAAATGACTGTTGGAGTTTTATCCACCCCTACACCACAGGACTGTTGGATATTGTGAATTAGTCTTCTAAGTCATATACACTAAACTAGTCATCTCATATAGCACAACAATCTTAACATAATAAGTTGACATGGCGACAATTGATTGTTTTATAGACCTCCAAGATATAGCTATAGAACAATTAGAAAAACATATCTAGCTCAAGATTTAGCATTGTGAGAATTAGATAGATAGCCAGCATCAAAATAACCCTTTAACTTTATATCTTGCCCCTTGGGATAATATACTCCAAGATCAACTATACCCCTGAAGGAACGAGTTGGCCTAGAGGGGGGGTGAATAGGCAACTTTTCAAGTTTTAGCTTCTTAGTTACAATTAACTGATTACCTTAAGTGAATGACTTAGTACAATATATAACAGAAGTAAAACACAAACAATGATAACAGCGAAAGCAACAAAAATGAAGTAAAGCACAAATGAGACAGAGATTTATCCCATGGTTCAGAGCCCTTCTCCTACTCCACGTTGAAGCACTTCTTTCGAAGTATTGCTTCTCCAAAGCTAGTCGCAGTAGCTTTGGTGATCACTCGGGTAGCTCTTTCACTACTCTAGTGAGGTGAGCTCCAAACCCTTTCACAACCAAAGTGGACTTCCACAATAACCTTTGGACATATCGCACTTTTCACTTCCTCCAAGCTGTCTAGGATCACTAAGATCCAAGAGTAATAAACTTTGCACAAGTTCTATCTCTTGGCTCACATGCAAATTACACTACTATACTTAAGCTTGGAGCTAAAACACTTAGAGAAGTTGAGGATTTTGAGTTTGAGAGTGAAGCACAGACTCCTTGTGAGAATATGAGCTCTTATGAATGCTAAAATGTCAAGGAGTTCATAAAGTTCTGTGGTAGATGGCTCAAGAAATGCTTATATAGACATTTGGCATGAATATAGCCGTTACACCTACCATAGTAGCCGTTGGACGTGTCAGAATATCAAAAATATCAAAAATATACGTTTACAGCGGACTAAGCAATAAGACTTAGCGATACTAATCATATGTATCACGGACCAATTGAAGATATTTACGACGGACCAAATAATTTGGTCCGTCATACATGGGAGTTTCAGAGAATTTGGTCCGTCAAAGGAATGAGAGAGTTACATGTATGCCGGACCAAAATATTTGGTCTGTCATGCATGGGAATATCTGAGATCAGTAGCCATGGATCTTTTTTGACATAAAATAAGTTTAATCAAGGGATTTGTTTTAGCAACGGACTAAACTTTGAGTTAGTAATATTTGGTCCGTCGTAAATGGGAAATTCTCGAATATAGAATATACTTTTAACTACGGGCTTAATGATTAGATTTCAAGGTTTGGTCCGGCAAAAGGACTGAAATTTTTGAACGTGTGCCAGACTAAAAACTTTCGTCCTCCATAGATGGAAGTCTGGGAAACTTTGGTCTGTCAAAGGACTATGAATTTATATGTATGCCGTACCAAAATATTTGGTCCGTCATACATGGAAATAACTCGACTGCAATTCTTTTTCAAGGTACTTTCACTACGGACTAAAGTATGTGAGAATAAGAAGTTTGGTCTGATGTGAATAGATAGAGCTTGATCAGAATTTTGACTAAGAAATTTTCGATGCTGGACTAAAAGAACTTTGGTTTGAAAAAGGATTTTGGCTATGTCTGCGATAGACTTAAGAAATGGATAGCTGAATTTTAGTCTGTCGCATATTTGAACTTTTGTATGAAGGAGGATTTTGATTCAAGGAACAATGACTAAGAATTTTAACTCCAAGCAATCTAATTTTGACTTTGCCTTATGATCCAATCTACCAACTTGTGCAAAGTCCCCTTTTATAGTACAGCCAAACTGTAAGTAAGCCTAGCTATCTAACTTGAATCAACTCCTAAGCCATAAACTAGTAACATAATACCTTAATCTTGTTAGTCCAACTTGCTTCATCATTGATTCTAGCACATGCTCTTCAAAGCTTAAGCATTATTAACTCAGTCATCAACACCAAAACTATAATAAAACATGATAATGAAAAATGAGGGGGCCTATATGCTATCAATCTCCCCCTTTTTGGTGATTGATGACAACATACCTTTTCAGTTAATACTATCTCAAACATTCTGCAAAGCAGAGTTAGCTTGAAAGAATATAAACAAAGATTTGTAGATGAATGTGCTCCCCCTCAATGAATGCATGATCTGAACTTTTAATAATTATGACATATTTGGACTATATTTGATCCTTAAAATTTATAACTTTCAATTTTCTTATAAATAGCAGATGTTAGATCAATAGGAGTTGGAACATTTGTCAAGACTAGCAATATGTCAGAGTTATTAATTTCATTGAACCAGAGCTTCAGATTTAGCTTATAACAGTTAAATCAACTTAAATCAACATAATTTCAGATTATGGTCTTAGCATTAAGAAGTTCACAGTTCAGAGTCATAAACACAGAGCATAGGTCAGATCATATTAATAAATAGATAGCATCAGAACATAAGAAGAGCATAAGTATTAGAGCACAGACAAACCAGATAAAAACCAATACCAACCGAGGTTAAGAAATACATAATAGTCTTAACAGACTTGCCCAGCCAGACTTGCCCAGCTTACAGAACCTAGGAAAATTCTCTCCCTTTGGCATCAATTTCCAAAAAGGGTCCTATTTGCGCCGAGAAAAGGTCCTTTTGAGTTGACCACGAACTGAACTCTTCCTAGGAGGGGAGACAATCTGAACATCGTCTTCTTCTGATTTCTCCTGAGCTTGTGAACTTGGCACTTGGGCCATAGCTTGATCATGCCAACTCGGATAATTGGGATCTCCGGGTTGAATGGCGGATTATGAAAGTCATTTTGCATCTTGTTCGAGGATTCATTAATAGTATCCACTTCTGCAAGAATCTGAATCATACCATCAATGTGGTTCCTTCCAAGTTCTCCATAGTCTACAAAAGCGTCCTCGGTAAAGTCCATGAGATGGTCTAGATTTTGTGTGACCCATGTTAGATTACTTCGATTTGATGTGAATCCAGCCTCAGTTTGATTGATCAGACTCTTGTGATTTTTATCAATTTTCTTATTCATATCATACAATCTATCCTTCAGCAAGTTCTGATTATCACCAAGCGGCTGAATCCACTTTCTTAAATCCAATTGATTGCTTTTGAGGTGATCAAATCTTGTAAAAGCTTCATTCCTGAAACTTGCTTGTTCTTCATAATGTTTTCTCATTAGCTCTTGAACTTGTTCATTGTACTGTTGTAGAGCATTCATTTGTTCTTCATGCCTTTGTGCAGCCATTCTTTGATTCTCAAAATATGTGACTTGGAATCGTCTTTGATCGGCATAATATTGTTGTTCAAAAGAGGTAAACCATGAAGGTTGAGAATCAAAGGTATTTTCTGGAGCCTGAAATGTACCTTCCTGTGCTGGTTCAGTATACATATGAGGATGAAAGGACGGTTGTTGAAAGTCAAATAGATTCTGCCATCCAAGGAAAGTATCTCTTTGATCATGCTCAGGATGTACAGCAGATGGTGGATAATTAGACTCAAATCCTTGGGGCATACCAGACCCTTCTGCCTCATAATCATTTGCTCCAGGCCTTAATCCTTGATTTTCCATAAATCTTGCTTCTGCTGCTAACTCTTGAAGATGGTGAAATTGTTGGTCCTCATCAATAGATTTAGTAACTGAGCTTGAAATGACTTTAGTTGCAGCAGCATCCTCAAAATAGTTCTTATGAGTATTCCAGGATTTACTTCCACACACCTCTGTTGGTTTTGGAGAATGAACTAGAAGTGGAGTGAAGGGCCTTAATTGGAGAGTAAGCAGACTCATGATGACTTGAAGCCTTACTTTTATTTCCACTTTGAGCACTAGGCTCTTTGCCATTTCTAGATTTGGTCTTACTTGCACTGTGAGCACTTGGCTCTTTACTTTTTCCAGATTTATTCATGCTACTGTTGTGATAACTATGATGACCTTGTGATATTTGTTAGCGAAGGCATTTGACTGTGATTGGAGCTCATTGGTGCTACAAAGCTGTCATGAGAGTGATGACTATAGCTGCCACTGCCTGTAGCCAGACGACTTCCACCAAAACTATTTTCATCATACTTATTTTCAGCACTTGGCTCATTTTCTTCGGTAGATCCTTATTCATAAACTACTTCCATGCTTGGCTGATTTGCTTCTTCTTGATCAGGTTGAGGTGGTTCTTCTTCTATATTAGGTTGATTTGCTTGTAATTCCTGAAAAAAACCAGTAACTCTCAGATTCTGTCCAGTGGATTTGTGCATATTATATTTCTTTGGGAAACACTTGAATTCCTTGTTTAGATCATCTTGAGAGACTATGCCTTGTGCCAACAATACTTGAGTGATTTGTTGAGCAAAAGGTAAAGGACTGCTCGCTTTTCTGTACACTGCCTCTTCCATCTCCCCAAAGATGTAATCAACCAAATCTATGGGTTGTCTTGACAAGATAAGATGCAGCAGCCAGGCTAGGGTTGGGGTCACACCTTCTTTGTATCCAGATTTAGGAACAATAGTGTGCCTCAAAATCAGTAGCAACACTTTGGCTTCTTCAGACAGACAGGAAACCCTGTTGGGATTAAAATCTGCACTAGTGATATCCTTGTATATGTGTGCAGACACTTGTAAATCAGGCATATCAACAACTAACCTCCATCTCTGACAAGGATACATCTTTTCATATATTCTTGTCCTATTCATTAATGGACTTGAAGCTCCAATTGCAGATTCAAACTGAGAAGATCTGATTTTTCTTATTTTTCCATTCATAGAGAACATAATATGCTTTCTCTGCTTGTTGATCAATAAGAATGCATAGAACTCTAAGGTTCTTTTGATACTCCAAGAGATTGTTTTGTTTGACATTAAATAAATCAATCCAGGGGTTGAGTTTATACAATCAAACAGTCTTGTTGAGCTGATTATGGAGTTTATTTGTTCCCAATCCACATACTGATAGTTTGACAAAGTTGAGATCAACTTCCCTTTTCCATCTCTTCTATTTAGATAAACATTATAGATATTCCTATGGAGCAGGGAAACAAAGTTTTCACCAAGAGCTGGTCTTGAGTCAGGAAACCAAACTTTCTCATTTACTAATCTCACAGCCCTCAGTTTCTTGCCTCTTAGAGCAACTAGTTCTTCACTACTCAGAATATCAACTTCAGCAAGTAGCTCAGTATTTTCTAAAGATGATTCACTAACAGGTTCATAATCACTATCTTCAGAAGATGAATCAGATTCCACTACTTGTTTGCCTTTTCCCTTCCTTGGGTGTGATGTGACTAGCTTTCTATTCATTCTACCAGTATTGTGAACATCTTGAATAAGCACTGGTCCTTGAGGTTGTCTAGGTAAAGATATTTCAGGAGATGAACTAGACACTTTCTGTTTCTTGCCTTCTACTTTGTCAACAATTTTCTCTATTAATCCCCTTTTGTCTGGGTTCTTTGACCTCATCTTGACCACCAACTAAAGTTCAATTCTTGTTCAGACTGACTCAAATGCAGAACCCCTTTAAGCGCACTGACCAGACCTAATAAAAAACAAACACTAAAGTCTAAGTTCTAGGTCTAGGGTTTTGGCAAGAACGAAAGAAGGTTTAGGGAAAACTTATTGAGCCTCAGGAAGACCTTCTTGCGCTGAGAGGCCAGAGGAACACCGTTGCAAGAATCCGGTTTGGAACTGCTTCGGTGTAGAGGAATGGATTTTCTGGCCTTGAGAGGTTTGTGCAAGCAAGAGAGAGATGATAATGGGGAATTTCTAATTGAAGAGGAAACTGCGAATGAGAGTAAAGAAGATAAGGGAATCTTGGTAATTGACGCCATTAAAACAAGGTGGTTGAAGAGAACAGGCGTCCAGGTAAAAAGGTGGTGGGACCCTTTAGGTAAACCGGTTTTGAGCAAATACATAGAGTCCTGAAATCAAGGACAGGTTAGCAAAAGATAAGTCCTAAAGCAATAGACAAGATTTTGAACAAATTTTGAAATTTGAGAAGAGAAACAAAATTTTATAAAATAGATCAAATCCATTTGAACTTAGATAAGAAGTAGTCTTAGAAACATTTTCATCTTTGCGGACTTATTTTGAGAGATAAAAGAGAGATTACCTATTCTTGCGGACCAAATCTATTGAGATCTGAGACTAGACTTATTTTGGTCCGTGGTTAAAGAGTTTTACTCGGACAATATCGAGACCAAAACTTCCTTTAACATCGAACCAAATTTTTTAGTCCGTTGAGCATTTATTTTTGCTTTTAGATTGGTCCGTCGCAAATGGGTACTTGTCAGTTCACTTTAATTTACTTTAGCCTGCAGTATGAGTATGTTTCTGAAGATTAAAATTATGAGGTATAGCTAAGTTCCTTTGAATTTACAGATATCCAATAAAGATAACCAAGAGAAATACAAGAAAAGAATCTTTGACAAATCTCAAGATAAGCAACCAAAATAGCAGCAAAACACTTAACTTGGAGGACTTGAGTTTTTAGAAAATGTTTGAGTCCAAATTCCAAATGAGCATTAGTATTTGCAACATAAGCTCAGCTAAAAGACTCAAGTGCTAAATAGGGAATTTTTTTGGGATAAATTTTGCACTGGATTTGAATAAGTCAGGATTTTGACTTAATTATTATATTTTGGATAGGGTGAGAAAGAAGCACAGTAAGGAAAGGCTTATAGCAGCATTTTCTCAATTTTAGTTTAAGCAGATCATCAAATTTAGAAGAGAAGCATTTTATTCTTAATTCAGCACTTTTGAATTTATTTATTCACACAGTAGGTATCAAGGAATGCATAGTTTGCAAACTTGCTCCCCCTTAATGTGACATCATCAAACAACATTTGAATAGGCAATAATATTCAGTTCATTTCTCAATCTGGAGAATCTAGCCTCCTCAAGTGGTTTAGTGAAAATATCAGCCAATTGGTCTTCAGTTCTTATATAACTAAGCATAATATCTCCTTTAGCAACATGATCATAAATAAAGTGATGTCAAATTTCAATATGCTTAGTTCTGGAATGTTGGACCGGATTGTTTGCTATTTTCACTGCACTTTCATTATCACATAATAGAGGCACATTATCAAATTTTATTCCAAAATCCAGAAACGTTTGCTTGATGAATAGAATTTGAGCACAATGACTACCAATGACCACATATTAAACCGGTAGTGGAAAATGCTCTTGAATTTTGCTTTTAGAGCACCAAAAACTAAAGATCTTCCAAGCAAATGACAACCCCTTGAGGTGCTTTTACGATCAATTTTGGTAAGCATAATCAGAATCTGAATAGCCAAGAAGCTAAAATGGAGCACCCTTAGGGTACCATAAACCAATACTTGGAGTAAACTTAAGATATCTAAATATTCTTTTCATAGCACTTAGGGCCTGTTTGGTACAGCTCCAGATCCCAGCTTCACCTGAGATCTGAAACTTGTAGGTTAAAATAAAGTGAATTAAGTTTATATTTTTGGTCTAAAATATAAACAATATGATCCATCTAAACACTCTTAATGTACTAACAGCTCCAGCTCCACGAATCTGTGGAGCTAGAAATCTGGAGCCCTACCAAACACACCCTTAGGTGAATTTCTTTAGGTGTAGCTTGAAATCTAGCACACATACAAATACTAAACATGATATCAAGCCTAGATGTTGTCAAGTAAAGTAATGACCCAATCATAGACCTATATAGCTTTTGGTTAACAGACTTACCTCCCACATCTTGATTAAGATGTGTGTTTGTTGCCATGGGAGTCTTAATTTGCTTGCATTCTTCCATTTTGAAGCACTTGAGGAGGTCCTTGGTGTACTTCTCTTGTGAGTTAAATGTTCCCTTCTTCAATTGCTTAACTTGAAATCCAAGAAAGAATGACAGCTCCTCAATCATGGACATCTCAAATTACTTGGCCATCATGTCACCAAACTCCTTGCAAAGATAGTCATTAGTACATCCAAAAATGATATCATCCACATATATTTGACATATCATTAATGTTCCATTGATTTCTTTCAGAAACAGTGTTGGGTCAACTTTTCCAATTTTGAATTTCTTATTTATCAGAAAGTTTCTAAGGCGCTCATACCATACTCTAGGAGGTTTTTTAGGCCATAGAGAGCTTTAGATAATTTGTAAACATGTTTAGGCAAGTTTGAATCTTCAAAACCAGGTGGTTGTTTAACATAAACAGTTTCATCAATGACACCATTAAGAAATGCACTTTTCACATCCATTTGAAAAAGAGTGATATTAAAGTGAGAAGCAAAAGCTAGAAGAAATCGTATAGCTTCAAGGCATGCTACAGGAGCATATGTTTCCCCATAGTCAAGTCCTTCCACTTGAGTAAAGCCTTGAGCTACTAATCTAGCTTTATTCCTTATTACCACTCTATTTTCATCTTGTTTGTTTCGGAACACCCATTTTGTACCAATAACATTATGATCCTTTGGGCGTTCTACTAAGCTCTAGACTTTGTTTCTTTCAAAATTGTTGAGCTCTTCCTCCATAGCAATTATCCAGTCAGCATCTTCTAGGGCTTCTTCCACTGATTTAGGCTCAACACAGGAAACAAACGAATAATGTTCACAAAATGTAGCATATCTAGAGCGTGTTTGAACTCCCTTACTAATTTCACCAATGATTTGGTCGGTGGGATGATCTTTTGCAATTGTGTGATGGCTCTTGATGAGGGTTGGTCTGTCTTTGTCTTTTTCTTCTTCTTCTTCCTGAGTTCCATCATGTGTTTTCATAGATGATGTTGGTAATTCATCTTTATCTTCCTTGGGTTTAATGTCACCAACTTCCATTTTCCTCATTGCTTGCACCAAGCCATCTTCACCTACATCATCTAAATTCTCATGGTCACCTTGTGAGCCATTAGATTCATCAAATTTAACATCATAAGTTTTTTCTACTAAGCCAATTGTATTGTTGAATACTCTATATGCTTTGGATTTAGAAGAGTAACCTAGCATGATGCCTATGTCAAATCTAGTTTGAAATTTACCCAAATGTGTTCTCTTTTTGTAGATATATACTTTGCAACCAAATACACGAAAGTATGATATGTTAGGTCTTCTACCTACCAATAGTTCATAAGGTGTTTTCTTTATAAGTCTATGAAAATAAAGGCGATTAATAGCATGACAAGCAGTATTAATGGCTTGACCCGAAGAGCATCGAAGTATCATACTCATCTAGCATAGACCTAGCCATTTCAATTAAAGTTCTATTCTTTCTCTCAACTACACCATTTTGTTGAGGAGTATAGGTAGCTGAGAGTTCATGCTTAATTCTTAATTCATCACAATATTCAATGATATTTGTATTAACAAACTCAGATCCATTGTTACTTCTGATTTTCTTGATGGAACAATCAAACTCATTTTGGGCCTTTTTTGCAAAGATTTTGAAGATTTTTTCAACTTCACTTTTGTTTGGTAAAAAGAAAACCCAAGTGAATCTGGAGAAATCATCAACTATAACCAAACAATATGAGTTACCACTAATGCTAGCATATGAAGTGAGGCCAAATACATCCATATGCAGAAGCTCAAGTGGTCTAGTGGTGGACATGATACCCTTGGTTGGATGAGAATTAGCTACTTGCTTACCTGCTTGACAGGCACTACATAGCTTGTTCTTTTCAAATTTAACATCCTTCAGTCCCACCACTAGCTTATTTTTGAAAAGTTTTTTGAGTTAGACATACCTACATGCCCAAGACGCCTATGCCAAAACCATCCAAGAGAGACTTTAGCTAACAAACATGTCGAGATGAGGAGTTAGATTTGAAATCAACTAAATAAAGATTTTGAAATCTGAAACCTTTGAAAATAAGTTTTTCATTTTTATCAAACACAGTAACCCCATCAGATGAAAAGTTACAATGGAATCCAAGATTATATAATTGAGCTACAAAAAGTAGGTTAAAATTTAAGGAATCAACAAGAAGAATGTTGTCAATACAATGATCATTTGATATAGCAATCTTACCAAAACCGTTTACCTTTCTTTTGCTATTATCTCCAAAAGTGATTTTGTGGTTTGGATCACTTTCTCCTTCAATTGAGGTGAACATTCTTGAGGTCTCGGTCATGTGTTGAGTGCATCCACTATCAATTACCCAATGCTTAGTTCACCTGCAATTTCATTTCTTGGCTTTAGGTACCCAAATACTTTTGGATCCTTTAGTGTTAGTTTCAATAATATTTGGCCCAAATGGATTTAGGAGTATTGACTTGGGTACCCAAATGGCTCTAAGTTTCTTTTCTAGATTAGATGGCCCAACAAATTTTACATTCATTTTATCCCTAAAATCCTTGAACAGAGTATAATGAGCATCCACCATGTAACCTCTTTTTACTTTAGCATGAGGAATATTTGCAAGATGGCAATTTTTAGATTCATGATTTGATTTATGACAGTAGTAGCATTGTGTGCCCTTCTTGACAAAAATCTGTTCGAACTTGTTTGATCCATTTTTCTTGGGCAAACTGTTAGGCTTATACCCTAAGCCCTTTTTGCCTAAGTTAGGTCTATGTTCAACCAAAATTTTGTCAAGAGTAGCACTACCCAGAAAGCATTTTTCTAGACCTTTATCAAATCTGGCTACCTTGGTTTTTAATTCTTCATTTTCATTCTTAAGATCCTAAACACAAGAAGCATATTTGCAGTTTTCATTACAGGTACTGGATGAGCTGGAAGCAACATTTGTATCATTAAGCAAATCACAAGAAATAGATTCATCACATAAAGGGACAGTGTTTGATTTGGTAGCAGTTAATTCATTATCGACTTCAAGCTTATATAGTTTACTTTGCAAATCTTTATGAATTTTAATAAGAGAAGCAGGATCATCAGTCAAATCAGTGTGCAATTTCGCAAGTTTTTCATATTTTACTGCAAGTTCATCATGCTTATCTTGTAGCAGCTTTTGATCATTGATTAAGCTGGCAACAGTTTTCTTAAGAGCTTTAGTTGAACTTGTTTTGGCATGCAAAGTATTATTTAGCTCTTCAATTATTTCTACTAGCTCATCATAAGAAGGAGAGTCACTGACCTTTTCTTCATCAGTTCTTGCCATTAGACACAAAGAAAATGAAGGTGATGGAGGAGTAGATTCGTCCAAGGCAAGCCCAGCTAGCCCTTTTGATCTTGAATCCTCATCATCAGAGGAGGATTCTTCACTTGGGCTTTCTTCATCAGTGATCCATTCTCCTATGTGAGCTTCTCCTTTTCCTTTCTTTAAGAATTTCTTGGAGTGGCCCTTCTTGAAATGTTTCTTTTTGGGCTTTGTCATGAGTCCTCTCCTCATCCTCATCATCTTTACCCTTGAACTTGTTCTTCTTCTTACTTTTTTTAGGGCATCGAGCAGCTATGTGCCCCTTTTCATTGCATTCAAAACAGATAACATTAGCAAATGGATTTTTCTTTGAATAATAAGAGTTTGACCTTCCTTTGTCTTTGAAATTTACTCTTCTCATGATTTTGTTAGCTCTTCTCATGAGTAGAGCTAACTTCTTCACATCTTTATCCTCAGCATCACTTGACTCATCATCATCCTCGTCTGATCAGTCTTGTACAATTTCCTTGGCTTTGAGTGCAATGGATTTCTTCTTTGGAGCATCTTCTTCGGCTAATGTGAGCTCATGAGTAGATATTTTACCTAGCAGCTTGGTTGGAGTAAGCCTCTTAAGATCACCACTGTTGGACATATATGTGATCAAACTGTGATATGCTCGAGGAAGCACTCTAATCATCTTCTTGCATACCTCAACATCAGAGATTTTAGTTCCTAGGCCTTTGAGTTCATTAATAATAGGATTAAGCCTAGTAAACATGTCATTAGCATTCTCATGAGCAAGCATTTTGAATTGATCAAAATTTTCTAGGACAACATAGTATTTTTCTTCTTTTACATTAGAAGTTCTTTCATGAATTTCTTGCAATGTTGTCTATATGTCATAAGCAGAAGTAAGATTACTTACTCTATCAAAAACTTCTAAACTAAGACAGAAAAATATGGCATTTCTTGCTTGGGTATCATACTGCATATTTTGAATCTCACCAGGAGTGGGTTCACCATACACAGTTTGCCCTTCGGGCATGACACGAGGAGGCAAAGGCTTCTCTGTAACCCTCCACACATCATACCCTACAACTTCTAAATAACATCTTATTCTAATTTTCCAATAGGCATAATTAGTACCATAAAAAACAAGTACTCTACCAACACTAACAGTTGTGGATCCATTTTCCTCTGCCATTTACCAAAGCTAGTTAAGCTAATAAAGGTAAACCTGCTCTGATACCACTTGAAGGAACGAGTTGGCCTAGAGGGGGGTGAATAGGCAACTTTTCAAGTTTTAGCTTCTTAGTTACAATTAACTGATTACCTTAAGTGAATGACTTAGTACAATATATAACAGAAGTAAAACACAAACAATGATAACAGCGAAAGCAACAAAATTGAAGTAAAGCACAAATGAGATAGAGATTTATCCCGTGGTTCAGAGCCCTTCTCCTACTCCACGTTGAAGCACTTCTTTCGAAGTATTGCTTCTCCAAAGCTAGTCGCAGTAGCTTTGGTGATCACTCGGGTAGCTCTTTCACTACTCCAGTGAGGTGAGCTCCAAACCCTTTCACAACCAAAGTGGACTTCCACAATCACCTTTGGACAGGTCGCACTTTTCACTTCCTCCAAGCTATCTAGGATCACTAAGATCCAAGAGTAATAAACTTTGCACAAGTTCTGTCTCTTGGCTCACTTGCAAATTACACTACTAGACTTACACAAATGGAAAATATTTGGATCTTTCCCACATACTAACTGAAAAGGTGACAGCTTATAATATGCATATGGTTGGAGTTGTATTATTACCGGTGCATGTAATACAGTGTGTCCACAACATGTAGTTGGTAGACTTGATTTCATTAACAAGAGTCTAGTGAACATCTTGAGTAATGATTCAGCAAATCCATTATGACTATGCACATGCAGGGCCAAATGCTCCACCGTTATGCCTAAGGTCATCCAATAATCATTAAATGCCTTTGAGGTAAACTCTCTAGTGTTATCCATTCTTACGAACTTGATCATATGATTTAGAAACTTGGTTATTAGCATAATTATCTATGAAATCAACTTGGCAAAGACATGATTTCTAGTGGATAATAGATATACACGCGCCACCAAGTGAATTTGTCTATTAGTACCAAAAATGGACTAGACATGGACTCTATAGGTCCATATATATCACCTTGAATTCTTTTAAGGAAATCAGGCAATTCATTCTTGATCTTATGAAAGATGACCTTGTAATCAGGTTACCTTTTGCACAACCTTCACGTATGAAGTGTGAAACATTAGATATATCTTTGGACTTCAAGTTGTGGCCAACAGAATGTTGTTGTAATATCTGATGCATCATGTTATCTCTGGGATGACCTAGACATTCATGCCACTTTCTAAATAGTTAGGGGTCTATTACTTGAACACTCATCGCAACATATTCATTATCACATTTGATAAACGTGTAGTGCAATCTTAAGGATAAAGTAGGGAGTTTCTCTATAGTTTCTTTTTGATGCCCTTGTTTTCCTTATGATGAGAATGTACTCAGAACCATTGTCTTCCTTTGTTTCTATATGGAAACCATTGTTTCGGATAGCCTTGAAACTTAGTAGAGTTCTAGTTAAGTTTGAAAACAATAACACATTCTTAATGATTATTTTAGTTGCCATCGGTAATATTATCATGCCTCTTCCAAACCCTATAATATTACCACACTTGCTAGCTTTGGCAACCATATAGCTAGTCTTAGAACTGAAAGTCTAGAAATACAATCCCCTAGGATTGAATTTCAATACAGAGTTCATGTTCTCCCTCCATTGCATCATACGATTCTATAAGCAGGGGATAATATGCATGACTTAAAACATTGCATGTGCATAAACGCAAAAAAAACAACTTGCACACAAAACTAGAAACTTTATTCATATCATGAACTAAATATTACAAGGATTACCTTTAATTCCTAAATAGTAGTATTGCTAACTAATTCAGGATCGACAAAATTTGGTGTTAAATTTAGTTACACCACCCTAAACACACCATGAATTGACTCCTCAAATTAGTACAGACCAGAGAAAATAAGGATCTCATATGTCATGTACTCTCCTAAATGCGGTGGTTGAATTTTATCTAGCTTGCGTTAGGCTGTGGGGACCTTTATTTCCAGTTTGTGCCAGGGGACCTTCTTTTGTACCCACCTCCGTACACCTGTCCTTTTTTCCATGCTGTATCAGACTGTGTTGTTTTTACTATTGTAATAGACTTCTTCCACCTTTAATGCATGGCAGAGCTCCTGCCGTTTCTTTCAAAAAAAATTTAGGGGGTAATGGAGACTAATTTAGGATTCTCCTTATCCTTCTCTAGATAGATATCCAACAACTCATCATCTAGCAAGGGAGAATATTCATCATCATATAAAGCATCCTCACTTGATTCGTCCCCTATCAATACTTGATGGGTTTCGTTCTCCAACCATTCTCCTTCTGTTGGTGCTTCAAGAAAGTGATCCTCTAGTTTATTCATCTGGCCTCTCTTCTTTTGAGACTCTTGGTAGAGCTCCACTAGATGCTTAGGTATCTTGCAACCTTTTGCTCAAGGACTTTTAAGTTCACATTTGTAACATGGTCTATTGTCACTTGGTTCCCTTATTGGAGATTTCCCATGTTCTTCTCTTTTACCTTTTTCCTTTAAGGCAATTGGTTTAGACTTCTTTCCCCCAATTCCCTTTTCTTTTCCGCCAACATCCACCCTTTTTTGAACATTATGTGTCTCAATTACACCTTGACTCCCTGGGATGAGCATGATGATTCCTTGTGATGAGATCTTTACGCTTTTACACTGGCTGGCGGGGGTGGGGGTGGGGAGGAGGAGAATAATAAGTTCGGCGAGGTTGGGCAACCCTTGGCCGGTCGGTCTGCAGTCAGCGAGCTCCCAAGCTCGGGGGCCCGACCACGACTTGGGCGTCTGGCAGGCGCGACCTAGAGCGTGTGCCCCGAGCACGGCGTCCACACGACCTCGAGCTCGGGTCGGCTCGTTCGTCGCGGTGTCCCTTGGATTCAAGCGTCGCGTTTGCTGGCGGTTACCAAGGCGTGGGATCGTGGGAAGCGAAAGCGGGCCTTGTAGCAGCAAGTCGGGCGGCTGCTTTGCCCGCCCACAATCGCATGAAGACCACCACACAGGAATATCTCCCATCCGTTCTGACGAGGGAAGATATAAGGCTAAGGATCTTGCACTGGAAAAAGCAGGACATCGAGCTCGAACACTAGACATCGCCATTGTTAAGCTTGAGTACGTAATACACCTCTGTACTCGAGAATAGCAAAGATCACCACCCCAAGGCAACTGGAGTAGAGCTATTACCTTCACAGGGGCTCGAACCAGTATAAACCCTCGTCTCACGCTTCGTTGTCGCCTAGCTCGGAGACCTCGACACGTCGAATCCTTTCCTTCATTGAGCCAAGCTGCTTTCGGGTCCCAAGTTCCACTAACCCTGTTTCATTCTGCGGTTGGCGATTCCGCCGTCGGCAGTGGCGCCACCGTGGGGCCTGATTGGCTTTGCTCATTAGCAGGGAAAACACGAGGATCTTGGGAGCATGGCGCGCTTCATCGATAGACATTCCTCGAGCGTGGGTTCGGGCGCGGACTCCGACTTTGCGTCCCTGTTTTCACCCTCGCCACTGCCACACGAGCAGCACGTCTTGATGGCGGAAAGTCATGGCACGGGCGCAGCTGTGGACGGCCGTGACCCGCAGACTCCTGAGGACACTCGCCGGATGGTGCATGTCGCCATTAACCAAGCCATAACCGTCCTCCGGCGGGAGGACCAGGAGAAGGCCGGCGCATCTTCTGGGCATCCCAGACTTCCTCCTTCAAGAGAGCGCCTCCGCGCTATCGCCCGGATCATGGTTGATCCCGATAGGGTGAGGTCGGAACTCTTTGGCCGAGCCCTGGCCGAAGAGCTCGATCGGGTTGCGGCCGAGGTCATACCTCCGCAGCACCGAAGTCATCACTCAGGGACCCACTCCCTGAGAAGTGATGACAACTCATCACGTCGTCGCCAGCGCACCCGTCGGTCGCCTCCCGCGCAGGAGGTGCCCTCTCGCCAGCAGCGATCTCGGGACGAGGCTTTGATGCCGCGTTCGCGTCCGCGGCGCCGGCAGCGAGGACGGCGCGAACCGAGCTTCACGAGCTCCGCAGATGTTCCGCCCAGCGCCGAGTCGAGATCGGGGCCTCTCCCGGATGTTCGCCAGTGCCGCAGGTCGAGATCGCTGCGCTACCTCCCAGATGACTCCCGTGCATGGCGTCATGGTCGTTCTCACCAAAGGTCAGGCCGCCGGGGCCGCCTCGACTCCGAGTCTGGCAGCAACAAGGACCTTTTTGGCAACGACCACGCCCGTGCGTACTGCCCGACCTCGGTGCATGGCGTATTCGGCGACCTTCGTCGTGTCTTGTTGGCCGGCTCGATTCAAGCGGCATTGATAGAGCGCCGATGGGACCAAGAACCGGCGAGTTCATGTCTATCTATTTGTCGCCATTACGGCGGGGGGTGATAGGCTCGTCATGGCCAATTACCTCCGACCATCTTTGGGCGGTGCAGCGCGAACGGCTCTTCAACGAAGCTGGTTCCTTGGTCGTGGCGCCAAATCGAGCGCCCTCGCTCTAACTTTCGAGTTGTTACGGCGGCGGGTAGGGAGAAAGACTGGATCGCGTCATCAGGGCAAGAACGAGCCGCTCTTTGACTTCGTGCGGCGATTTATCCGCACGAGGAACCTGATTCCGAGCATCTCCGATAAGCCGTCATAAAGCTTTCAAGTTCGGCGTCGTGATCGGCACCTTACTGAGGACACAGAGATCACCTCGAGGCTCGGCGTCAACAAGCTTTTCAGTATCTGCGGGCGGTATCGCGGATCACGAGCAGACGCCGTCATTTGAAGCGTGACTCGACCAAGGTAAGTGTTGGTGTTTAGATATAGCCGCAAATAAATTCGTAAGTATAGGGGATCACACGCTCCCTCTCCTCGAATGGTTAGACCAAAGAAGCCTCGATTTATCTTGGTTAATTTGAATGTCCCTACTTCCGATTCGTGGTGGCGGTTTGAATTGCCACTGAGCTCGGAGAACAAGCAGATAATACAAGCGGAGGCTAAGGCAGGCCCTTAGCACTTTCGCTCGGGAAGAAAGAAATCGGGAGGGCTTTCCTAAGCTGGCGCCAGCCGAGTCGGAGAACCCTGAGCGATCTAAAGGGGCGGTGCCGGTGGCGAACTTCGCGTGAGTGCGTGTGAAGGAAAGAATCTATCCCCTCCTCCAATGGCCTGCCTCCTTTATATAGGTAGAGGCGGGTTACACGAGATTTGAAAAAGAGATAAGGGAATGCCCGTCAGGCGTCCTAATCTTCGGTCATGATGACAGGCGGGCTCTTCGTCAAGGCGACACGGTCTTCGGTCATGATGTCAGCGAGCTCAGTAGCGTCCCATACTGGGGTGGAGTAGACACAACAGGCGGTGCCCTTTTCGGGCGCACACACTGCCCTCGAGCACTGTCGGATCTTGGCGTCTTGAAAAGATGGGTGCTTTAGTGAGGCCGCCCTCTGGTTGCCTTGGGAAGGAACCGTCGCCCCAATGTTACCGTTCGTCAGGTACAACGGTGGCCGCTTCGGCGTGAGCTGGCGGCGTGGCGAGGCTGCGGGGCGAGGCTTGCGGGGACTCTGGTGGATCTGGTGAAGCTTGGTGGTAGTACTGATCTTGAGGTTGGGTCGGAGTGGGTGCTGCGGGCGCCGACCTGGTCGGTCGGGGGCTGGTGTGCGTCAGGCGAGATTGGCGATAACCCCTTCGATGAAGGGCGAGGCCATGTCGGTTTCACCTTGGCCGGACTTGAGGCTAGATAACTTCGAATCGATCTTGAAATAGATGTATGCTTTTTGTGGGGTACCCCTGGTATGGGTATTCGTCGATAAGCCGTCTGAACCCCCAGAGTGGCCCATCCAACTCCAAAGCGGCGACCACTGCTTGCATGCGCCAAGAAGCGGAAGCACGGCAACGAGAAGCGGTGGTGGACTACCACAAGTGATCGTTTGTGACGGCCAGTGAGGTCCTTGAGGTCGAGATCAAGCTCGGGAAGGTCGACCTCGCTAAGATCGGCCTCGACCTCGTCGAACCGAAATCAGCCCGATGGGAGGCGGCGACACAGGCCTGGCGGGCCAATGCTCGACGCAGAGGGCGAGGCGCCGGGATCTGACAAGCGAAGTTACTGCTGTTTCATAGAGGCGATCGGCCACGACCTGCGAACTTGCGGGGCTTGGCAAAGCAAGCTAAAGCTTTTATGATGGTCGAGAGGAAATGCGGTGCTCTGAAAGAAGGCGTCCAGCGGACGGGGTGAGCAATTGGGCGGACCGTGACAACCTCGACCTAGAGTTCGGCGAGGGCGCCACATCGATGTTATCTTGGCGGCAGCCGACACGATCCGGTCACGAGCTCAAGGCGCCTCGCGAACCATCTTCGGTCGCCAGGAAGCCCATCGGCGACCGCGCAAGTGGTGGGGCCACCATCACCTTTTCTCCGGGGCGCACTTCAAGGTATGGCTCGAGATCTGAAGACCATACAGTCGTGACCCGACCATCGGCAACACATGATCGGTCGTGTCATGGTCGATGGCGGTAGTTCCATTAACTTGTTGTGGTGGGCGCTTGGCCGGGATCTGATTCCTCGGTCGAAGGTCAAAAACATCGCTATCCTTCTTGGGATCGTCCTGGAAGCTCGACCATCCCTTTGGGCGGTGGTCTTGCCCGTCACCTTGGCGACTCGGCCAACTTCGCCGAGTGATCACCTTTGAGGTGGTCGAGGGGACCTCCGTGACAAGCGCCATCCTCGGGCGGCTGCGATCAATTTCATGGCAGCCAACCACTATGGCCATCGGTGTATGGTACTGGTCCCAGCGACATCATAACCGTGCGGGCGACCTCTGCGGCACACGAATCTTGAGACCAAGGCCTTGGCCCTTGCCGCATCTTGCCCAGTGAGGCTCGGGAGGCGGTAAGAACGCTCGTCGAAGCCGCGATCCAGCCAATGAGGCGACGAAGGCCGTGCCACTCGAGGAAACGACCCGACCGGATGCATCCATGTTTGGTAGGTGAGTTCCAAATAGGAACTCGAGCTCATCACCTTCCTCCGCGCCAACAAGGGCATATTCGGCAGGAGCTGCGGACATGCTGGCGTCCCGAGTGAGGTGATAGAGCACAAGCTGCAGGTCAGGCCAGACTGCTGCCCCGTGTGGCAGAAGCTGCGCCGCTTCTCTCCGGAGAAGGTTGCGGTCATCAAGGAGAACCTTGACAAGCTCTTGAAGGCCGGTTTCATTCGCGGTCGACTACTCGAATGGTTGGCAAACCGGGCATCGTCGAGAAGAAGGCGGTAAATGGAGGATGTCGTGGACCACGGGGTTGAACTTCGGCTGTGTCGAAGGACAACTTCCGCTCTAAGCGCATCGACGGATCATCGACTCCACCGCGACGCCAAGATGCTAAGCTTCACGGGCGCCTATTCGGGATACCACGAGATCAAGCTAGCGGTTGGCGCGAGCAAGATATGTCGTTCATCACACCGTTCGGCACCCTCTTGCTACATGACCATGTCGTTTGGTCTGCGCCTTGGGGGCCATGTTTGGCGTCGATGACCAAGGCGTTCGACCCTCGGATCGGCGAAACCTTGAGGTCTCGTGGATGGCGTCATCGTCAAGAGCCCCTCGAAGGTGACCACGTTCGGGACCTCGAGAAACCGCCGCCAACTGAGCAGGCACAAGATCAAGCTCAATCCCGAGAAGTGCGTGTTGGCGCTCGTCGAGAAAGGTGCTCGGCTACATGATCGGGGCTCGAGGTTGGCGAACCGGAAAAGATTGAGGCGATCGAGAAGATGGCACCCGACCTCGGTCAGCGGTGCGAGACTCACCGGCCGCATAGCGCCCTCGGCGAGTTCATCTCGAGGCTCGGCGGCGGCTTCCATTCTTGAGAGCTCTCATAAGCAAGGGAGCTTCGAGTGGACCTCGGGATGGCGGTCTTCGGCAAGTGAAGGTATACTGTCAACCCCACCCTGCTTACGACCCGCAACCCGGCGAGAGGTTGCTACTCTACTGCGGCCACCACCCAAGCTGTCGATCTTTGTCCTAGTGGTGAGCAGGGGATCGATAGCACCGATCTATTATGTCGGCAAAGTCTTGCACGGCCCAAAGGCGCTACCGCAAGTACAAAAAGCTGCATCACGCTCTCCTCATGGCCAGCATAAGCCGACGTATTTCGAGCGCACTCTTTGGTTGTCCCGAGCAATTTTCCGCTCGGGGACATCTTGCGGAACCCAGAAGGCGGCGGGCAAATCGCCAAGTGGGCTATAGAGCTGGCGGCATTCGATGTCTAGGTCGTAGCTCGAACGGCTATCAAATCGCAGGTGCTTGCCGACTTCGTGGTCGAACAGACGTCGCAACCCGCGCCCGAGCCCGAGGTCGAGGAAGAAAAGCCCTAGACCATGTTCTTGACGGCTCGAGGTCCTTTAAGCGCTTCGGGCTGGAATCCTTATTCTCACCCGTCGGCGACCACTTGAGTGCGTAGTTCGTTTTGGGTTTCGGCGACCAACAATGTGGCGAATCTGAAGCTCTCTTAGCGAACTGCGAGCTTGCAAAGCTTTAGGCGTCGTCGGTTGGTTGTCAAGGGTGACTCGGCTCGTCATCAATCGGTACAACAAGAAGTACTAGTGCTCGGGAGACTTCGATGTCAAAGTACCTGGCGAAGTCGCATAAGATGGAGAAATGGTTCGAACACGGAGCTCAAGCACATACCTAGGAAGGATAACTCGGTCCGACTTCCTCTCCAAGCTCGGCTCTTAAGCGGCGGGATCCCGCCCGATGTCATCACAGCTCGTTGGCGGCTCCTCGATATCCGACCAAGAGGTCTTGCTCGCCGTGGTGGAAGGTATTCCCTCTGGGCTGAATCCATTTATAATTTCCTTGCAAGGCGATCTACCACCCGACCTGCCGAGAGGAAGCGAGATCAAGCGGCGGGCGAGTTTATACGCTTCGTCGAGGGGCGCTCTGGCGGAATGTTTAGGCGTTACGGCGTGGTGCATCTCTACGGAGGAGGTAAGTACTGTTAAATGACATCCACTCGAGCCTCATGGGCGCACTCTTAAATGCAGGGCGATGGTCGGCAAGGCCTTCCGTATGGGGTATTATTGGCCTTGGCGCTTCAAGATGCCGCGATATCGTCGCACCTATCGAGCATGCGGTTCCACGCCGGAAGTCGCATCAACCGCATACGCGCCAGACCATCCGCTCGCTTGGCCTTTCTCGACATGAAATTTGGACATCCTCGGCCCTTTTCTCGAGCGGTCGGGGTAAAGTTCTGTTCGTTCTTTGTTGACATTTTTATCAAGTGGATCGGTGAGCGGTCTCGACCATCAACGCTCGGCGGTTTGTCTGTTTTTTCCGCTTGTTCGTGGTCACCAGGTACGGGGTTCCATGCAAAATTATCAATGACAATGGTACTCAGTTTACCAGTGAGTTGTTCTAGGAGTTTTGCGAGGACCTCGGCATCAAAGTATGCTTAACCGTAGCTCACCCCGAACAGCGCGGCGGCGGAAGCGCCAGCGGACAAATCGTCGAGGCGTCAAAAGCGAGTTGCGAGATGAGCTCGAGCGCTACGGCAAGACACAGGTGGGCGAACTTCCCACCGTCTTATAGTCTATTCGTACCCACGGCAAGCCGAGCCACGGGGTCCACACCCTTCCGGCTCGTGTTAAATTATAGAAGCAAATCACGCCTCCAGGTTCTGTTGGGCTCTGCCGAGTCGGCAAGTCGACGGTCGACCGAGCATGAGCGGTCTCTCGACCTTGCCCTCGCGAGAAAAGTAAGATCTGAGTGCCTTGCTATGATCAACGCACTACACTGCAAGCTTTTCGCGGACATGCGACTCGGTCGATCACGACCTAGGGAGCTCCTTATCGGGACCTAGCCTAAGAGCGAATTCGGGGTTAGTCCAACACCAACAAGCTATCGCGGTGGGAGGGCCCTATAAGTCGTTTCAACAGATCGCACGGGGGCTTCTGGCTAGCGATGCCCGATGTGAAGAGCTCTCTAGCTCGTGGAACATAGATCGACCGGAAGTTTATGTGTAACCTCTATACCTTAAATTTGAGTAAAGTTGTTCTTCCATTCCGCCCTTTATATCTTTTTCGTTTGTGACTTCTACTTGTCATTGTTGTCAGAGACTTTTCCGAACACAACCTCCGTGCCGGCACACTCATTCTTAGTGCGAGTGTCGCGAGCTTAACGTTCACCCCGGTGGTCGAGCTACACGTAAGTCGAATCTCTTCATATCTGACTCTCCCCTGCTCGGGCTCGAGCCACAAGCCTCGCGACTTTGACCATTGAAGCGGTCGCCTGGTCGTGGTCGTGATTCGAACATCAGTCCGGGTGTGACCATCTCGCTAGCTTGTGTCACGTTTACTTCCTCTCTGGACCTTTTCTCAACTCTGCAGGTCGTGGTCATTTGCTCGCGTCTAAATCTTGAGCCCAAGGTCGACGTTGCTCGACCTTGGACTAACGAAATTTGGATAAGGGCATATTGTTGGCAAACGACCTTAGGAGCATGACTAAAGGCGGAAGAGACGTACACCAAAGATCCTCGACTAACAGACTTGAAACAAAGAGTTTGTTGTCCCCCAAAAGAAATGTGGCTCTATTAGAGTTTTACATTTTAAGCGTTTTTCTGGTCGGCCATCTCGCAGGCGGCTTCTCTCTGCTCGGCTCGGCTACCTTGGCCCTCAAGGTCGATAGCTCACTCTCTGGTCTTGGAGGGCTTCCTTGGAGGCATCCATGACTCAGCGCCGTTCATCTTGGAGTTGGGACAAGGCGCTCCTCGCCGCTTTCTTTGGCGCACGCTTCTCTTCAAGCTCGAGATCTTGGCCTCGAGCTCGGGGATGCCGTCGAGAAGACGCCCGGCTCATGCTCGGCCTTCTCCGGCACCTCGACCTTGGCCCGCAGCCCGGCGCCTTCTTTGGCGCTCAAGCTTCCTTCAAGCTCAAGATCTTGGCCTCAAGCTTGGGGCGCCTTCGTCGAGGAAGGCGCGCCGCTCCATGGCCGGCCTTCTCAGCCCTCGACCTTAGCCGCTTTCGGCCTCGGCGCCTTGGCCGCCAGCAGCTCTTGCTCCACGGCCTTGAAGCCATGCTCGCTTCGGAGACCACTGATGCGCTTTCGAGCTCGGCGCGTGGGCTACCTCCTGCGCCCTCATCGTGCAGCGAAGGTCATCAAGCTCCACGGTCTTACGCTCGAGCTCCTCTGCTCGACCTCAATAGTCTCGATGAACTTGGAGCGCTCAGCCTCCCGCGCCTCCACCACGTTCAGGAGGCCCCTCAGCACATCGGCGTGCTCTTGAAGGCCTTGCAGCCCTTAGGAGATGTTGCCGATCGCCTTCATGACAAGAAGGGTGGCCCAAAATAAGAAAAGAAACAAGGGAACTCAGGCTAACTAGCTGCGAGGTGTGCAAGGGGGTCCTTACCACACAAAGGCGGTTCTCGAGGCGTGCGCGGGTGAACTCTTTGCGCTCGTCGATGAGCGCACGGGAGATCTCTTCCTGCTCGTCGCCCGGCGCTCCTGAGGTGAGGCCGACCTCGACCACCACCGTGCGCTTAGGCCAAGACCTTGAGTCTCATGGGTGGTGACACAGAGTTCTGCTTGCCCGATGGGTTCAACTTCCGCCCGACAGGCGGGCCTTGGCGGCAACGTCGGTCCCGACCTGCGAGGTCAGGGCTTTGCTCGCCTCCAGCATTGAGGGAACGACGGCCGAATCCACCGCGCGCCCTCCCGCTGCGCGGTCAACCTCCATGGCCTGGGGTGCCGTGGCGTCAGCGCCAGGCGCAGCCTCGGTCGGGCAGACCTGAAATGCTTCCGCAGCGCGGTCATCTTCGGTGGCCGGTGGCGCCACGACCTCAACGTTCTGAGCGACCGTGGTCGGGCGAGCCTGGGGTGACTCCGTGGCTGCGACCAAGGCACTCTGGGAACCTTCCTCCGCGTCGACCTCGGGAGGGTCAATGACAACGATGGCGTCCGTCTCGCCGATCTTAGTAGTCCTCGCTGATGCATAAGTGGATCTCCTCGGATAAGTCGTCGAGCCCTTGGTCGAACTTCATGGCCGGGACCCGGCTTCGGGGCTCGAAGAATCTGGCCTTCGGCGAGGGGCGGCCTTGAGGGCAGCTGCGTGAGAATCCTCCTCCTCCTCGGACTCGGACTATACGGACAAGCGACCATCGTCAAAGCAGGCAAGTTTCAAGCCTTGGCGCTCGTGGTTCTTGGTCAAACAGACACTAAGCGAGAAAAACCACAGAAGAGGCGGAAGCGAACCAAAAAGCCAAAACTTACATGAGTCATCGGCCTCGCCTTGTCGAGGCAGCGTGGAGTCTTATTGCCCCGTCTTTGTAGGGGCACGCCGCTTCGCGCCCGCTGACTGGGACCTCGGGCTCATGGCGGATCCACATCATCCACGGCCGGCCACTGGGGGCCGAGCTTGGCGCCTGGGCAGGTGGGGCTCGAGGTCTGGCGGCAGCCACCACGCTCTTCTTTGCAAAGGGAGAGCATATCAAGCAACAAAGGATGCGAGCATGGGCTCGGGGGCTCGGCCGTGGGAATCCTTACCATGGCGAGCTCGCCCCACTCGACGTGGGGTTTCTTCACCTCCTGGCGGCCTGCTCCGGCAGGGGGAGGCCTCTTCTTCCCCTTCTTGCTCTTGCCCGCCGTGGCAGTGGACATCCTCTGGTATCTCGGCGGTCTGATGGTCCTGCGAGCATGCGAGGTTCAAGAAGGGCCTCGTGGACACTCGAGTTGAGCTTGGTCAGGGTGGCTTACCTCGGCCTTTCGGCGGAGCACGTTCTTCGGGATGGGGTCATCAATGACATAGTCGTCGCCCGACTTCCCGAACATCTCGTTTATCTGGCGGCGATCCGGACTCCTTGTATTGCAGGGAAGCGACCATCAAAGAAGATCGAAGGGCGGACTCAAGCAAAACCTCGAGGCAAGAAGGCTTACGGAGCGTGCCCTCGCGGGTCGAGTCGATGCGCCCTCGGATCTCGTAGAACGGATGCATCCTCCTCCGCATAGGGGACACCCGGTTCCACAGGAAATCATTGGCGATCGCCTGCCCGGTGAGGCCGCGCATGGCGCAGATGTGTATAGCGGCGATGGCCTCCTCGTCGACCTCGAGGTCGTCGCCTGTGGTCTCCTTCTTCACGGAAATGGGGTCCCCTCGTACACTGACATCCGACTTCCCCCTTCTTCAAGTAGAACCACCGCTCGGACCATGGGCCGAGGGAGTCTCGAGCTTGGCACTTGGGGAAGGACCACTTGAGCCCTGTCCATGATCGGAGTAGAGGCATCCGACCACGGGGTCCTTCCTAGAGCGGAAGAGGTGAAGTATCGGAAGAAGAGCGAGGGGGTGGGAAGGATTCCTAGGAACCTCTCGCCTGGTGGGAGAAGATGGTGAGAAGGGAGCGGAGTTTGGCACCAGTTGATGAGTTCGATCTCGCATGGTGGAGAGGACGCCGCGATGAACTTCGCTCTCGAGGTCCGTGGACCGAAGAGCGTAATGCTTGGTCGCAGACGATCTAAATGTCGATCCACTGTATGGCTCGGTCTCATCGCCCGCAATCGCCATGTTCTGGGTCAATCAGCCCGAGGTCTCGAGTTCCTTCATCCTCGCTAGCGACAATCGACAATGTGCTCCTCCCGGCTTAGCCATGGCGTCGCGTGGTTGGTCGAGGAGAAGAGGAGTCTTGCCGGCGAAGAAGCTTGGAAGGCGAAGTGCGGATCGTGAGTTTTCCTCGGCGATTCTTTGTGGGCTCGGGTTAAATGGGCAGCGTCGCCGATAAATCGATCCATGGCACTTCAAAAGCGTGCGGCCGTGATTTGAGCGCAATTAAGGCTGGGCAGCGGACTCGGCGCCTCGGTGTCCATGGCCGTTCGCATCCGTACCATCATCGCGAAGATCAAAGGTTGCAGTGTGTCGAGGCCAAGGTTTCACTTTGTGGTCTCCGCCCGAGCCTCGGCCAAGGATCGAGACCTGCGGGCTTGCTCCCTATGCCCGCAATGTGAGGCTCGAGGTCGTTTGGTGCCCTCTTTGACCTAGAGCCTCGGGGCTAGGTGACGAGGTTGGGCAACCCTTGGCGGTCGTGCCTACGGTCAGCGAGCTCCCAAGCTTCGGGGCCCCGACCACGACTTAGGCGTCTGGCCGTAGCGCGACCTAGAAGCGCGTATGCCCCGAAACCGGCGTCGCATGACCTCGAGCTCGGGTCGGCTCGTTTGTGCGGTGCCCCCTTGGATTCCGGGCGTGCATTTGCTGGCGGTTACCAAGGCGATGGGATCGTGGGGAGGCGGCGGTAGCAACAAGTCCGGAAGCGTTCTTGCCCGACCCTGTCGCATGAAGACCACCACGGGAATATCTCCCGTCCGATTCTGACGAGGAAGATATAAGGCTAAGGATGCGCACTGGAAAAAGCAGGACATCGAGCTCGAACACTAGACATCGCCATTGTTAAGCTGGTGTAATACACCTCTGCGATGGCGGAGGCAGCTCGGCGAGGCGGGCGTCTGCCGGGCTCGCCCGTGACGAGCAGTGCATCCTCGGCGGCCATAGCACCATGGATTCTTTGCGGTCGTGGTCTCCTCTGGGCAAGGGTCGACATTTCGAGTGGGCGTCGTCGCAGCTATGCAAACCAATGACCCAAATTAGCAAAGCCCACAATTGAAAATCAATGTAGATATGAGAACACGCCCTAAATCCCCAAATCACCCAATTTTTGCCTCCTTTCTTGGTCTCCCGGTCTCGATCCCAAATCCCCCAAATCCAAAATCCCCAATCCCCAATCGGACAAATTCATACCGGCGAACAGTCTTTGGCTGAAGAAGAAGGCCTTGGCCTACAGCAAGGAAGAGCTCAGTCGCTCGGCCTTTCGCTCGATGAAAGCGAGGCTCGTCGGTCGCTTCTCGCTTGGAGAGTCACGCTCGGCCGCTCGCTCAGTAGAGGCAGGCGACTGGGACTTCATCGCTCCTCGCTCGGCCGCTCGCTTGACAGAGCAAAAGAGGCTTGGACGCTTGGTCACTTTACTCGCTTGGAGGCCTGACGCCACTGGGAGGTAGTACAAGTACTAGTAACTAGCGCAAGGCAAAAGGTAATCTTGGTACACTAGCACGAGCTCCAAACCTGAAGTAGCACTAGTAACTAGTTAGTGGCTTGTTGTGTTTATTTATCTAATCATCTTGATGACTTGATCGATTGATGGCGATCCTTTGGTTGATGATGTGCTTTGATTTTCTGTGGCGGTAGTAGTAGCGATATAAAAGCACATATACTACTTCAAAAATCAGCGATTGTAAACTTGTTCTTTTATCTCGGTGGCTCACCGCACTATATAGTGTATAGTGCGTGAACAACAATTACAACTTGCTTTTTGAAGTAGAATAATTATGCTATCATCTCTTATACAAATGATTTTGAAATGGAATAGTTTAGTGTATTATTTGTTATGCAATGTTGATAAATAATAAGAGCTAAACATTTGTTATTTGATTTGTGAAATTGCGAGAAATGAGGAGGTTTTTAGTTGATAAGAGAAGCCTTGCAAGTGATGGTCATGGAAATACTAGATTAGCTCAACCACAACAAGCACAAGGTCAAGATCACTTGACACAACCAAGTAATACTAACGTTGTCAAGGGTGTTTAATTTGGATGAAATCGTAAGTGATTTTGCTCTTAGGAAACAAATAGATGAGCATGCCACTGAAATTCAAAACCAAGTTAGGAGGGCATATATACATAAAGGACCAACCCAACCTATTGTGAATTTTCCTCGCAAACAATTTGGAAATTATACAAGAGCCTTTCCGCAAGCATAGTATCATAAGTATGATTAGATAGAATATAGTGAGTCTCAGGATGTAGCATATTGCTTCTATTGCTTCCTATTTAAGCAACCAAGAAGAAGCGAGAACATTTTGGTTTTGATGTGTTTAGAGAGCAGGGTTTAGTATTTGGAAACATGCATATAAATCATTGCACGAGCATGTTGGTGGTATAAATAGTGCTCATAACAAGTGTGTCAAACATTGTGATGATTTCAAAAATCAAAGACAAAGTGTATCAAGTAAGTTATCGATTACAACTCGAGGCGAAGATTTATATAAAATTCGATTAAATTCTGCTCTACAATGTTCAAGATTTCTCATAGCTCAAGGCATGGCTTTTAGTGGTCATGGCTGAATCTTCTTCTTCCTTAAATAAGGGAAACTTTTTAGAATTGATAGATTGGTATAAAGATAAGAATGAAAATGTGAGAAATGCTTTTGGTAGTGGTGGTTTAAATTGCAAGATGACTTCATCTGAAATTCAAAAGGATCTTGCAAGATGTTGTGCACAAGAAATCACTGAGGTGATTATGGGAGAGATTGGTGATAGACAGTTCTCCGTACTTATCGATGAGTCGCGTGATATATCAGTGAAAGAGCAAATGGCGGTAATGTTGAGGTTAGTAGATTAGTGATTGATTCATTACTTTATTTATCCATTACTCCATTGTTGTCCTATTTAACTTTATAACAATTTTTATGTAGGTATGTGAATGATGAAGGGAAGGTTGTGGAACGATTTCTTGCTTTAAAACATGTAACCGATATTACATCCAATGCACTGAAGGGAGCTTTGGTTGGTCTTCTTGATAAGTACAAGCTATCCATTTCTAGGATAAGAGGGCAAGGATATGATGGAGCTTCAAATATGAGAGGTGAATTTAATGGCTTGCAGAAACAGATTTTAGATGAAAACCCATATGCTTTCTACGTCCACTGCTTTGCCCATCAATTGCAATTAGTGGTTGTTTCCGTCGCTAGTTGTTGTTCATCTATTCATAATTTTTTTGAGTATGTCTCCTTGATCGTGACTACAACAAGTGCATCTTGCAAGAGAAGGGATGCACTGAGAGAAAGCTATCATAAAAGTATTTTGGATAGGCTTGAGGGTGGTGAGATATTTATGAGAAGAGGCTTGTATCAAGAAACCAATCTTGCTAGGCCCGGGGATACTAGATGGGGTTCACATCATACAACTTTAATTCGCTTGGATCAAATGTGGGACTCGGTGATAGAGGTGCTTGGTATAGTCCATGAAGATGGCCGTGGACCATCTCAAGCGGCAAGCTTGATTGAAAAAATGGAGTGCTTTAAATTTGCTTTTATTTTAAAGCTTATGTTAAAGTTGTTTGCTATCACAAATGAGCTTTCACATGTATTACAAAGAAAAGATATAAATATTATTCATGCTATGGAATTAATTTATGATGTCAAAGCTCGGTTGGCCATCATGAGAGATAGTGGTTGGGAGGAATTCTTTGATGTGGTCCAACAATTTTGTGTTGCTAAAGCTATTTCAGTACCAAATATGCATGATGAAATACGGTTAGAGGTCGGTCAAGACATGAAGGGTATACTATCACTAACCTTCATCATTACCGTGCGAACTTTTCTATGTGGTTATTGACCAAATATGTGCGAGATGAATCATCGGTTTGGAGAAGCAACTTCTGAGAGATACTAGTATGCTTCTCATGTCTTGATCCAAAGAACTCTTTCTCCAAGTTTGACCTTTGAAAAGCTTGCCCGACTTGCTGAAATTTATAATTCAGATTTCTCTGATGGTGATCGTGCAATAATAAGAGACCAACTTGAAACTTATATTCTTCATGTGAGAAGGCATGGTGCATTTGCTACTTGTAAAGATCTTGCAAGTTTGGCTACAAAGATGGTTGAAACTGGAAAACATATGGTTTTCCCATTGGCTTACAAACTTATTGAGTTAGCATTGTTATTGCCAGTGTCAACGGCATCTGTCGAAAGAGCATTTTCAGCAATGAAAATTATCAAGTCTAAATTGCGCAGCAAGATTAATGATGATTGGTTCAATAACTTGATGGTTTGCTATATCGGCGGGACATATTTAAATCACTTGATGATGTTACCATTATCTGACGGTTCCAAATCATAAAGACTCGGAAAATGAATTTGCCTCGTACTAGATGTGATTAGCACATTAGTGGTGCGTCTTTGCACTAATTCAATACTACAATATGAATATGTTTTTTATGTTACTTGATGAACTAATCAACGTTTTTATCTTGCGATTCTCTTTTGGTGTGTGGTTAGATTTTTGTTAATGAATCATCGGGCGTTCATAGTGTCACAATGAGGTACTTGTCACATCTTTCTTTATTTTTATTCATAAATATTCACATGTATATTGGACTATACTTTTAGTAAAAAAACTTATTGCGGTCCTTAATTTTATACATAGACTTGTTTGCATTTATAGCCGTAGTCACGTTTGCCCAGGCTCCTGAAATTTTCTGGCTCCGCCACTGCACCTCTGTACTCGAGAATAGCAAATATCACCGCCCCAAGGCAACTGGAGTAGAGCTATTACCTTCACAGGGGCTCGAACCAGTATAAACCCTCGTCTCACGCTCGTTGTCGCCTAGCTCCGACCTAAGGCACGTCGAATCCTTTCCTTCGTTGAGCCAAGCTCTGCTCGGGTCCCAAGTTCCACTAACCCCTGTTTCATTTCTGCGGTTGGCGATTCCGATCGTCGACAAGTTCAAAGTGAGTTCCATAGTTTTTCTCTCTATACTGTTGTGCAAGCAACAGGTTTGCAGTATAGAAAGTGGAAAGGGTTTATCAACCAAATGTGCATCTGTGAACTCCCTTCCACAGAGCTTGAAAGGAGAAATTATCCTATAGAGTTTGAGTTATAAGAGCATCTCCAACAATCAGACCTTAAAATGGAGTCCTATACATCAAAATAGGGCCTAAACTAAAAGAATTAGGGCCCAAGATAACTATTGACTCCAACAATTAGACCCTAAACTCAACTACCTTTTCATTTTTGTTTCATTTTCGTGGGAAAGTCTTGGCGCCACAGCCACAAAGTCTTGGCTGACAGCCGATTCCACAGTCGTGCTTGTTGCCCACAGCGCCGCCAAAGTCTTGGCGCCCTTCTTCAACCTTCTTTGGGCCTTTCGGAAGGAAGGAGGTGCTCTGCGACAGCCGGGCTTCTTCCCCAGCGCCCGGCGGCCACCTTGCCGTTCTGCAACTTCTCCTTCTTCCCACGCTTCGTGTCCCGGATCCACCCTTCTGCGCCAAACAACACCCATCGTCGACAATGGATCACTACAGCACAACAAAGCAACCCAAGAACTAGAATTCGCGATCCCGCAGACCTTGCGTGCTACTGGCGGCTCCCGCACCACCATGCGCGACCCCAGATCCGCCGCCGCCTCCCCTTGCCGAGATCCCGCGATCACCGCCCTCGCCGCGTCCGCGCCGTAGCCGCCCTCCATCATTGCTTTCGGTCGGTCGACCGGACACCAGCAAGATCCCTCAAGCCGCCTCGGATCACGCCCACCAAGATTCCACCTTGCCTCCCCTCTGCCGGTTGCCGCTCCGCCTCTGGCAGGAAGACACGAAGGGGTGTCGGTCTTGAGGCGAGGAATTCATCGCCGTGGACGGCGGGAAGTCGGCCGAGGCGAGGGGGGGCACAGAGACGGAGAGGGAGGAGAGGAGCGAGAGAGGAAGCCAGGGCCGAATAGGGATGGGGCGGAGAGGAGCGTTGCCAAATATAGCTCTGAGGGCTCGAGTCCTAAACCTATTTTGATAATTTTTCTCAAAATACAAACTCTGTTGGAGTGTTTTTTTCTATCAAAACCCTATAATTACAATTAGCAACCTATTTATAGCTCCTCTTAGAGATGCTCTAAGCCACCATAAATTTAAATCCTAGAAGCATAACGTCATCCAATCGTGCTCCACCCACGGAAGAACTAATTACCTTTGCTGGTTGTATCTCTTTTGAAGGGAATTCCGTAGGACTAAAGCATCTTTCTCAGTCAAATACTCATTTTTTATATTCTTATTCAGATGGCGACGTAAGAAAATAAGGCCTTGGCCTTATCTTCCTCTAAGAGTTCGTTACTCTTACTGTAAAGAATGATAGTTGCACTTAGCCTTTTAGAGGCTAAGTAAAACTCAACTTCTAGGAAGCAGGTTAGGTAGTTGCTCCGTCAACTACAAATTAATCAAATTCCTATTTTGTGACATCTCTCATAATGCCTACAGTTGTGTAACAACGTAAATAATTACCGTAAGGTAATGAATAGTACAACAAGTACGTACCGAATGAGTCAAAACATGTGTTACAGTAATAAAATGAGTTTGCAGTGATTTCCATAATTTTCTATCAATTTCTTAGGTACAGAAAACATACCCTATCTCAACAATCAATAGAAAATAATTTTTGACATTTAAATAAAACTCATAACACTAAAGTAAATAATCCAGAAAATATCCAAGGTTTATATTTCAAAATCCCACCGAGTGGAAGCCCTCCTATTTTATTCTAAAAAGTCTTAGGATTACTTTTGCAATAATTCAATCTATAAGGGCCCTTTTTAACAACCCAAACACTTGCACATAATTTACTAAAGTCCTGAGGGTTTTTCTAGAAATTTTCCATTGTAGGATCAAATCCTACCCGATCTGGACTGTGATTGGGCTGAATTCAGCCCATGGCCAAATGCATGCAGCCCTCACTGAGCGCCAAGGCCATGCAGCACATGCCGGCCTAGCTGGCCCACAGTGCTAGGGTTTAAACCCTAGCTGGTGCAGCAGCAGTGACTAATGCCCAAGTCCAGCTTAGCATGGCCCCTATCTTGGCTGGAGGTGACACGCAAGGCGGTGGCCACCATGGCTGGTGTGGTGACAGCGAATGTAGTGCGTGTGGCCTCCTCCATCCCTCCCCACTTCCTCCTCTCCCATTAGCAAGAGGCGACAGTGATGTCAGCGGTGCAGTCACCCTCCCCCTTACTTGAACCAAGTGTGAAGGTGGAGGCGATGGTACATGCCAGCCACGCTCTCGGTCGACACATTGGCGGCACGCCTCGGTGACCCCATCCCTCCTCTCGCTCATCAGCACAGGGAGACAACAGCAGTGGTCGCATTGGCAGCCCCATCCCTCCCCTTCCTCGGTAGCATAGGGAGGTTTTGTACAAGCCCTTGGCCCCATCTCATCTGTGCCAAGGATGGTGGTAGGGGCTTGCTGGCCCCTTCCTTCATGTGGAGGCGGAAGACGGTGGTCAACTTGTCGTCGCACATGTGCGGAAGCTGAAGGATCAAGATGGCGAACAGAGAGGGGGTGAATGTTCGTAAACAAAAATTTTCCCCAAAATACTCCAAATAATACCTCAAAAAGATCGCGCAAAGGAAATCGTGAAAAACCCGTACAACTAGACAGCTATTTGTACCTCTAGCTTGCATGGATGAGAACCCTGGAATATATGGGGATTTTTGAGTCACAATCCTCGTTGTCTAGTGTCCAAAACAAAAGGAATCAATTCAACTCTTGCTTTTAGAAAGGATATTAAGCCAAATCACAAAAGTTACTTTCAGAAAAGAAAGCAGAATTTCCATAAATTATCCTCACTTGGAGTAGGAGATTGGTGGACTTCTGGTGCTCAAGAAATTTTGAGAATTTTTCTCCCTATGAGCAAATGAATCGAAGCACTCCACCAAAATTCACCTCAAAATCCTTGTAGAAAAATCAGTAAGAATCAAAGAACACAGACGTCAGGAACTTCGAGCATAAAGTTTAGGGCTCGGTTTTCACCTCATGGCGCCCAAACGATGTAACCAGTGGACTCCCAAAGTTTTTCACAGATGGATATGAGAGTCCCTCACCTTCTCCAAAAAGAATCACTCAAAAATAATTTTTCTAGATTTTTTTAAAAATTAAATACTGACTACTGCGTGAATAATAAGTTCTGCACAGAATTGCAACTTGATAAAAAAGATGATCTCTACTCTATCCTAGGGTGCAAAAGAGATGTAAAACCATATGAACATACTCAAGACATCCAAGAACAGAAGCATTTAGAAGGAGGGGAGGCAAATCCAAATTATAAAAAAGTAAATTGCGAAAAAGTAAATTGCAGGAATTTAAATGCTGAATTTAATACATAAAATAAATGCATAATGTAAATTCAAGCGTAAATGAAAAAGATTTGCATTTCTGAAAGGAGGAGGTTTACAAAGCCTCACAACAAGGTGGGTAAAAACTCAAAGGAGCACAAAAACCTCTACAACCTTCAAGAGGAGGAGGCTATCCCTCCCCCTCTATTTATACTACTCTTGGGCCACCTACCACCCTTGGATGAGTCCCTCAACCCTAGAGTACTCATCCAAAGGCTAGATTAACCCACTCACACAACCATGAAAGGGCTAACCCAAAACCCACACACACAAGAGCTGTTCTTGCACGGTTTTCAAAGCATACTATCTAGACCCGCTGACCTATCAATTAGACCGCTATCCAATAGCCCTCATCGATCCACGCAGCATCTAGCTAGTATCTCCTCCTTTCCTTGTCTTCTTGGCTTGCCCGGACTCCATCTCCGATCATCTTTCAGCAATCTCTCAACCGTCTGGACCTCCGACGCTCCTCACCTAGTCCCGGTCATCCTCCGCCTCACCATGATCTATCACCATCGCATAGCTTTGCCCACAATGATATGCAATAAAACTCACAGACTCAAAATATATCTTCCAAAGATATCGAGTAACTTTGCTCAAAGTTGGGTCGATGAGTCAATGAATCAACATCGAGTAACTTGCAGTTATCCCAAGAACTCGAGACAAGCTGATGGCAAGACGCTCGACCGACAAACTTCCTAATCGATACTTAGAGATTCTCGTCTACTCGAGTCACTCGACCAACAAGCGATAGGCCATTACTCGACCAAGCCGGTTGGCGATGTCGACCAAGCGCTTGACCGAACCTTTCACTCGACCGACAACATTTCTACTTGATACCTAGCGATTTCTGTACACGAGACTTTCGGCAAAAAGGTCAGTAGGGCATTACTCGACCAAGTCGAAACAGTCGACCAGAAGCTGGAGCTAGGCAGACTCAACTAAAATTACTTCAAATTGAAAATCCAATTCAAATCAAACTCAATTCCAAAGCAAACCAAACTCAAATCCAGTCAATTACTCATCACAAACATAGATAGACCTCCACATAGTCTTTTAGAGGCACATGACGATGATGGTGACAAGCTTTGGCCCTAACCCAACGGCATCATAGAGGCGATGATGTAGGAGCATGGTGGTAATGGTCATGACATAAGGACGCCATGGTTGTCGCGGGCACAACATTGACGCAGAGGCAACAACGACCACGTGGGCCGATGCAGAGGCAACAGCGACGACTTGCCCTTGGGCGTGATGCAAGCGGAGGCATACGATGTCCCGGTAGCAAGGTCAGTGGCGTGCATGTCGAAGGCGCACACCCGTTCCCATCTACTGTGGTGTGGTGGTGCACATGAGGATGCATGTGCCTGGTGACTCGTTGATGGTGGCACAAGCAGTGCGTATGCAGAGGCATATGCTCGGTGGCTTGGTCAGTGCGATGGCGTATGCCAGTCCAGCCAATGAGAGAGCCATGGGTGACTCCTAATAGTAGAACCTAAAACAATCTACGAAAAAAAACATCACCATATAATTGAATTGAAAACTAGGTCAAATAGAAGAGCTTAGAACGGTGGTCTTCTCCATGCCCGTCAAGAAGGCTCCTAGACCAAATGGCTACATATAGGGTTATTCTATAAGCATTGTTGGGAAACCATCAGGGAAGAACTCATGGCGGCTATACATTAGTTATTCAATCTCAACAGATGGCATCTGCACCTCCTGGACTTGACCAACATAGTGCTACTTCCATGGGCGGAGCCAGCGGTTGTCACCGTTGGGCCGTGGCCCAACCAATTTTTTACCGGCCCATTACCCCACCCTGATTAGATTAGCTCAATAGCTCACGCAATAGAAATCACGTCTCGGCGTCTCGCATAGCCGTCCGCCGCCACTCCTGACTCGTGCAAGTTGCTTGCTTGGTTCCGCCCGCCACCCCCTGGCGCTGCCGCCGCCGCTCATATTCGGCCGCCATGCACCGAGGAGTCAAAGGCTCGGGCGGTTTGCCGCTTCTTAGTGGGCACTTGGGCACAACATATATTCTATGAAAGTGATTTTGTCACTACACCATGACACATTTTCATCAATGATGTATCTGTCGGTAAAACCACATATTGCGACTTATTATCAGCCGGCAAAAGTTATGCCGACAGAAAATAACTAATCGGTAGAAGTCTGTCGGCAAAAACATTTGCCGAGCGGATATATTTTTACCGACGGATGATCGACATTGTTATAAGACTTTTGCCGACAGATATATTTTTTCCGGAGATGGACTTTTGCTTGAAGTGATAGTCGAGGAAGACTTTTACCGATGAGATAGTCCGAGGGTAAGACTTTTGCCGACAGATAGTCCGAGGGTTATAAAATATTATAGATTTAACTAATAATTAATTCATATGTACACCACATTACAGTAGAAAATGATTGAATTAATACATCCGTTCAACATGATTCAACGTCATTCAACTAGAACACACAAATTTTGTCCATCAAGTAATACATCCATTCAACACAGTTCAAATTCATTCAAATAGAGTAATATACAAATTTGTCCAAAAGTGTCATATGGTTCGTACAGTTAACCATCTATCATTTACAAAAGAGAACCTGTAGGATCTTGAGCTAGGGTCAACTATCTTCTAAACCGTACAATGAACATGGTGATTCTAAAGCAATAAAGTCATCATTGTCCCGGAAGAATAGTGATTAGTTCTACTTGTACCCATTATGTTCGGTGTGTTGCAATTGTTGAATTTGTCCTGCCCTTTTCAACACCTTTCACGACAAACACCAACTTGGATATGTTTATGCACAAATAGGAACCCGTAATAAATAAGCAATAGTAAAATTCAAAACATACTAACATAAGCATTATTCCCATGTCTTTTTCTTTTCCATACAACAAGGTATCATGTTCATTGTAATTGTGTCACTCATGCATGGTCAAGATATTCTTCATTTATAATCCTATGACATAGGTAGAAGAAAAAAAATTTAGGGGATTCTGTAGTATAAGTAGAATTTGTAAAGAATTAGTAAACAATAGACATTCTAAAAAAAGTTTGAAATGACAGATGGAACATCAAGAAATACCTGATTATGAGCCTGTAAAATATATAATACCCTTCATAACCATGAGAGAAAAAGGGTTGATAACAACAGAATGAAAATGAATCATGGGCAATTTTTCCCTACAGGCAATACAAGTGTTGGGTGTAATATATGTAATTTAAGGAATACAGATAAGATGCAATCCTAATGCCAATTCAGCTATTATTCTATTCACAGAATCACAGTTTCATGCTTATAGTTTTTTGGTAACAAATACCTCAGTCATTGTAGGAGAGAGCGATGGCATCCCAATTTCCTGATGTGGTGGCAGGTCTGGAAAAGGCACATTATATTCAGACTTAAGACAGATAACATAGGAACCAAAACAATGGTGGAGATGTGGGGCCCAAGATTCAAAATTACTGAAACACATTCTCCTCTTTTAAGGGTGGCTCTGATCCAATACATTCCCACAAAACCACATAAGCTAGCAATAGCATGACAGGGAAAAAAAACACATACCATGACAATGAACCATTGAGCCCAGTAACAGCATTTGGGATAGAGTTGTTGGGTGCTTTTCTGCAAGTGTAGCTCCTGCTTACTCTTCCTAGTGACACCTGAAAAGATAATAAAACAAACTAGAAAATCAGGACAAGATACTAGGGATTTCAACTAAGGAGGATTTTTTACAAGCACATAACCTTGAAGATCTCAAGCTCTTTCCCAGGTTGCTTGTACTGAGAAAATCCATCACCTCTGATTCTTTTTTCAACACCTGCAGAACAGAAGCATTTAATCTTCAACAAGGGCCATTCAATCAAGAAGGTGAACCTCCCATTGTACACATAAAGTCCCGCATTAGACAACAGGGCACATCTAAACTATGTACTTGACAAACCACACCATGATATAAAAATGACAGGATCAACTCAGTAAGATGAAATATGTTTGGTAGGAGTACAAAGAATAGTGGGAGAGTAATATGTCAGGAAATGAAGATGTCACATCGGGCTATACTTCCATTGCCTTCTTTCGTTTGTACAAATGTCAGTGTAATCAATCGATGATCTATATTAGATGTACAACTAGTACACCAAATGTACTAGACACCAGTACATAACCAATTAATGCTTCATGTTCTTGTTACTACCCAGGCTGGCTGAGAGGGGAAAACACGAAGCAAAGATGGTCATCTAGAGCATCAAGGATAACCAATGTCTGTGAGCCTGAAACATAAACCTTGTATGCCTAAATACCTAATTGGCTGTACAAGGTGTCGCAGCAGCTGCACTATGATATTAGTGATACAGGGCTGAGCAGCAACCACAGCCACAACAGAATTTCACCATTAAACACAGCAATGGGCCATTTGCATTGTTGAGTGCTAACTAGTTGTCACAAAAGTAACTCATTTGAAAGGCCATCTCCGAAATTTTTTAGTCCAACAAATGGATTATAGACGCCTATGAAACACCTGAGATGCACATCGTCAAAATAAAACTGTGAAAGAAAGGCAATAAAGACAATGCATACCATTTTCCTTTACGAGAAAGGATCCAGAACCAGTAGAGAAGTACCGCGCAAGGCTAGAGCGCTCACAATCTAGAACATTCTGCAAACTCCGCAGCTGTAGAAGCAAAAACAGACAGAAATGTCATGGAGGACAATGAAGTATTTCATGGCTAAATGAAGTAACAAATAATTAGGTGCATAATATGTGCCCGCAGTTATATGCTGTTACTAGTTAATGTGACAGGGCCATTAGCCAATTCAACTGGAGCATAACAGCCGATAAAGGCAATGTCACATGAGCAGAAAAATCATCTGTACTAAGAAAGAAACAAAAGGAGCAAGACGAATTTTTTTTGTCTGTTTTTGCCGACTGAATAAGAGCACACCATATATAGACACTGAATTAAATAACATAATACTGATTTTTTGGATTTGGGTATTTCTACGAAAGTTTTTGGCTGTCAGGGATATTGTGATCTACTGTAGTGTTTTCAAATGAATATGAAATTCATTAGTTATTCAAGGTTTAGGAAACAAATTTGTGCAAACCAGAATCAAGTAAACTAGCAGGAGGTATCAGATCAGATTTAAAAAGATATAAATCAGTCATATTTGAATATATATACTTATTTACATTTTTATATGGCGATGCAGTATGAACAAATCACAATATCAAATAAAAACATCCAGGTATATAATTAGGTGCTGAAGCTCCACTTGTCTCCGCACCTGGAGAAAAATCTAAGGCCTTCTTGTCATCTGTAATTTTAAACAAAGGATTATGTTATGGTATGGTGCTCTCGAAAAACAAAAGGTTATATTACGGTTTAATTTTAGATTGTAAAATGACAAGCAAATGCTGTGAGCACAAAGTTCATCATGGCCAGATCATTGAACTGAGCAATATAACTGTCAAGTAGGTATCAGATGATAAAGGGTATAGCAATGAGGACATAGTGATTAAAGGAATAAATCAATATCAGGGTTGAGTACCTGAACTAGGCCCATCATCTAAGCTCCTTTTCTTGGGAGTTCCGCTTGCCTAAATAATGAAGAAATATATTCACACAATAACCATTTGCTCACTGACTCGGAACACTATCACAGAATTAACCACAGAACAGTACCTTATGGTTGTCTCCATCAATGAATCCTTCTACACTGCAATCCCCACTGCATTAGCAGCAGTAGATACACATGAACTCAGTTAAGTGAAAGATAAGACATATATGCCAGAAAAGAATAGATGATTTTTTAATGAAAATAATATTTTTTTAAAAAAATGGTATCACCTTGTTTTTTCACTTTTGCCACTGCCAGTCGACACAGCAGTCCCGTCGATTTCCTTCAGTTTCTTATTTAGATTGTTCTCCCTGCTGTTCACAGACTTTGCTGCCTCTGCCCTCAATGGATTCACCATCTCGATGCAACATAACATAAACAATCAATAAAACTAACAGAATCAGAAGTCAAAACTAAAAAAAAAGATTAGCGATTCAGCATAGGAGGTTCACAGACAACAACTGAAACAAGCAAGAAATTAAGGAAATGCACAATACATATTCCCTTCTCCGTTCTCCATGCAAATTTTTGTCCTTCCTAATTTCTCTACCCAACAAAAACATACCTCAAGACATTCATATAACTCGTATTGGGGTGAAATTCATGTGCAAGTTTGGAATTGCGAAACTAATAACATAATTTTCATCATGCACCATTTGATACAGATCGGACAAGAATGAGGTTAATATAGAATCACCATGTTGCAGTTAGACTCAGAACTTGAAACCACTACTGTTACAAATTATAGGAATTAAATATTCCACTTATCTGTTATCAGGAATATTTTCAAAGTGAAGTGAAGTCCAAAAATTGAAAGGCATGCCACGAGGCAACCCCAATTTTGGAAAAACAAATATTGTTTTAGCCGAAATATACCCACTGCAAAATAAAGAGGAAAGGTATTCTGTTAAATCTCATAAACCAAGCTAGAATACATATTTTAAGAAGCATCATTGTTCCGTTTAGAGTTGTCCTAGATGGCTAAAATTATTTTCTCAAAGTCTCTACAGCCTCACTAAAGAAGATTTACCACTCATGCAAGCCAACGTACCATAATATTACCGAGATACCACCAAAGACCATCTATTCTTGCCAATTTTGTGCTCAGTATCCATGACACATTGGTTTTCTAGTCCCTGGTTTGATTGCTTGTACAATACATTTCACCCAAAAAACCTATGTAACTAAATAATAAAGCATTATAATTTGAACTTCAAAGTATAAGCAGTCAATAGATGAAAATGAAACCCTATGAAGTCATGCCACAGAGAAATCATGATTGAACAACAATGCAGCTGCGGATAACCCACCCAAGCACTCGTCCCATCTAGTCCACAGAAATTGCATTGTTCGCAACCTATACTCGCCAAAGACCAGCAAACCAGGAACCCCGTTAATACAAGACACAACAAACTAGCCAGATCCAAGCCTACTATCCTGCGATTCGGAGAAACCACGACTCGTCATAGGCACAGCAATGAACAAACCGTAAATTTATCCAAACGACGCGATCCAATCAAAGCCAACCCCCACACCTGTAACGCCTCTTCCTGCCGCGGCGTCTCAATTCCCCACACCTGGAAGAGGCTCCTCTGCACGAGCAAGCCGCCGCCCTTCGACTTCGTCCCAGAGGCCGCCTGTCAGGCTTTGTGGTAGCTGAACTCAGAAAAACTGGAAGAAGCGGGAGACTTCAGTGAAACAGAGGAAACGAAGACTGAAGCAGAGATTTTGTTAAAGAGCATCGACGGCTTGAGAAGAGTGCGAGTGGTTTCGCTCCCATCCTACGGTCATCTGACCCGGAGCAGTATTTACCGAAGGCATATTACCTGAGTTGTTGTCGTTTAGTTTCTTTGCCTGCATGTTTACGCTTTAAGCGGTGAAAGCATTTCTTTACTGCTGTAATTCGGATGTAGTATAAATACTGGGAATGGAATGAAAAGTGGGAACCTTCCGCATATATTTTCCAGTCACTTTAGGTTAGTGTAGAACCCTAGCTGTAGTTCTTGTTCTTGGGTGTGGCGGCGGCGGTCAGGTTCTACTGAACTTCCGATCTTCAGAGCCGGAATCAGTTTGGGGCCCGACAAAGTGGTATCGAGCGTTCATCCTTGGCTTGGCGTTCTTGGAAGAGGCGACTACTGGTGCAAGAAGAAGAGAAATGGCGGACCTCAAGGCAGATGTAATGGAGATCAAGAATATCTTCTTGAATCTGGCTCCTCAAGCGATTAACCACGAGATCGTGAGCCGATGAATCTGGAAGGTAATATACCAAGATCCTCTTTTGATGTGAATCGGATGGGGCGCAAATGGGGCTTATGCATAGCCCGATGGAATCAACTGTGGTTCTTGGTATTTCTTTTCCACCCGGGTTTATACATTGTTAGAGCATTTCCGTATTCATTTTATAGAGGCTTGAATGGGGAAATGGGGATAGTGTGGTACCTCAGCAAAGACAACACACTTATTCAGACACAAACCTGGAATGGGAAAAGGTCAAGTACGGATATTTTTACCTGCTTTGCAACCCTTTCCTCAATCGTCTAGCAGATGGGGGTATTCACTCACCTCGACTATGCATTATCCGGGTTATGGGGTAGGAGGTTGCAGTGCTGGTGCAACTGGATATGGGTATGGACATGCTAACCATGGCACTGCATATGGAAATTATGGGGCTGCGGTGTATGGGGGACCTTATGGCAATACAAATGCAGTTGGTTTTGGTTATCAAGGTGGCCTTCCAGACACAATTAGAGGACCTTGGGGTAGTCAGGCTTCATTTGGTTATGGCACTGGGAGTTATAGTGGCAATGTAGGATATGGTGCTTGGAACAATCCTGCTCTTGCTAAAGCTGTCAAAACTATGAACAAAACAGAGAAGGAATATGGATTTGGTGAGAAGGGTAAACCAGTAGCTGGGGAGGAAGGTGCTATGCCACCAAATGACACTCTTCTTATTAACCTGGAGTTAGTTTCAGAGAAGCGCATTGAAATGGAGGATGAAGATCTGTCCGTGAAAAAGATCTCGAAGAAGTGGTGCAAGGTGATGAATACACTAATGCAAATCGAGACCAATACAAGCGATAATGGATCGGATGGTGAGAAAGCCGAGAAAGGAGTCTGTAAACTCTCAAACCGACTCGGATATTCTTATCGATGATATCAAGACGAAAAGGAGGACATGATGACCATGGCTCAAAGCGCATGGGGAGCGAGACAAGAGGTTGGACGGGTACAATCATGATTACCTATTGAAGAGGGACCGCGAGAACAACGCAAAGGCACTCCATCTTTGGAGGCAATGTGTCTTGAGATCATGTTGCAATTGACGACCGAAGTTCCTTTTGAATGGTGGTTGGACTTATGGGACATCTTCATTGCAAGGAAGAACAATAATGTCGCCATGAGTTTGAAGCGAAAGTAATGGTTTCTCAAGGGACTATAAGTCCAAAGTGTCATGTAACGGTGAGATGAAGGACACGCCACAAGTCAATCGAATGGGAAGCAAAACAGAAATTGTTGGCATCAGTAATGAGGTTTGGACTCGGTATAATCAAAGTTGTCGGGTGAGAAATGTTCTTAATCTGCTGTTGATGCAAAGTGAAGAAATGATCGTAGAGGTGGAGGAGGACAACCCAGAGTTCGGTAGGATTTGTTATGACAACAAGAAGCCCGGATGATCTTTGAAAAGAAGGGAGTTCGAACAATTAATGCTGATTTCAGTATGTCGCTTCATGATTTAGGTGGAATGGTCACATCCGCATGAGGATGAGCAGGATGGGAAACCAAGTGATTGCACTAGTGGAAAGTTGGAGTACTAACTCCTGTATGGATTACGATTTTGCGATGGAAAATGGGTATACTCAAGTGTAGGCCATGCAAGGAAGTTATGGTGGTAGAAGGGAAGGATGGAGTTAGATGCTGTGATTGGGAATTTATTTCATGAGTTGCGGAATTTCTTTTGTCATCACTTTTAAGCCATTAAAAGCGGGTAATCATGACTTGAAGGCAGAAGTGGTAAATGAGGAAATACCACTTGATCCAGCTTGTTTTGTTACTGTTTCTAGTAGTCCTGATAACAGCGGCAAGATAGACAGTCATGAACATCTAATGCATATTTCAACTTATGCAGCTCATGGAGTGGAGGTCCCAATTACTTTTTCCTTGTTGGGGTATATTGGGAATATGAAATTTTTGGCCCTAGTGGACAGTGGGAGTACCCATCCTTTTATGGGTTACGAACATGTAATCAGCAATGGCTTTGGATTCAATGTTGTTCCTGTTAAGGAAGTACCAGTAGTTGGTGGAACTGACATGGCAGCAATGAACAGTGATCGGGGAGGACTGGCTGGCAGAGCTACTGCTTCACAGTCAAATCCTTTTGAAAGTGCTTTATATGGAGCTGGACCTGGGTTCATCCGAAGTGGGTTAGGAGCATATGGCGAGAAGTTTTTGGGTTCAAGCTCTGAGTGTATGCATAGCAATATCAACCAATATTTGTCCAATCCTAAGTATTACTTTCAAGTCAACAGCCAGTATGTAAAGAACAAGTTGAAAGTGGTCTTATTTCCTTTCCGGGACAGTGGAAGCATTACTTCATTTATGGATTTCTATTTTGCTGAGAAGAATTTGTATCCCTTGAGTGCAATGCCTTGCAGAAAGATTACAGTAACAGGAGGTAAGAAATTGTCATCTGAAGCTAAAGTAGACCATGCACAATATATAATACATGGAGGAACTTCCAACACTACCTTCAAACTACTGAAAGTGGGAAGCTATGAAGATGATGATAGGGTGAATAGGCTTTTGGAAGATATACCAGCTGAACAAAAGACAAACCACCAGTTCGATACTGAAGATGAACTCATTGAATACAAAGGCCGCATCTACTTGGGGAAAGCAACTAGTCAGAGATTGTCCTGGATAGATTATTTTCACCCTTCTTTTACCTAGGAACATTCTGGAACAAGAGCTACTTATCAGGGGTTCAGGAAGCTTAAGAGAAATTTGGTCGAGTGCATGGTTCATGAAAATGAGAAGCTGCATGCTAAAGTTGGAGGATACAAGAGCCCAGATGAGACTTTTATTTTTCCGTGGAATTTGCTAGAGCAAATATTGTCGATTAGCAATTTCCAAATGTTTTGCATTCATTGCTACTTCCATCAACGTAAACAAAAAGATTTGGAATATGTACTTTTGTTATCTTCGAAATCTTTGGTGAGTAAAGGAAGTAGTGTTAATTGTGGATTAAGTGATGTTTGCAACACTAGTTCTGAGACACTCTCTAAGAAGATTCACTACTGACAAGTTTGTAGCAAAAGCAAAATTCCAGGAGTCACCTGCTAAGTATGAGCTGGCAATCACAGCTTCAAACAAGAACCAGCTGATGGAGATACTGACTTACCTGAAGGCAGAGGCCAAAACCTTTGGACAGGAGGTGAAACCTGCTGCCTCTCTGGCGGTCGACCAGAAGCTCCGAAAACATATTGTTCACCAAGTTGTCCCAATCCTGAGAATATTGCTGTTGGATGCAGAGGGAAGAGTGAAATCAGAAACTATTGCAGCATTTGATAAAAGGATCACTCTAAAGAAAAGTTTAGCTATGTCTCAATGGCTTATTCCGTGGTTAAATATAGCTAAAGAAGATGGTACCCGGGATGATGTTGGTCGCATCCGAACACTCTTTCTGTTTTTAAGCTTGGGGACAAGCTTTGTCTTCGGGAAGGGGGTATTGTCAGGCTTTGTGGTAGCTGAACTCAGAAAAAGCGAAGAAGCGGAGACTTGAGTGAAAGCAGAGGAAACGAAGATCAAGCGAGATTTTGTTAAAGAGCATCGACGGCTTGAGAAGAGTGCGAGTGGTTTCGCTCCCATCCTCTGGTCATCGACCGGAGCGAGATTTACGAAGGCATATTACCGAGTTGTTGTCGTTTAGTTTCTTTGCTGCATGTTTACGCTTTAAGCGGTGAAAGCATTTTCTTCTTCTGTAATTCGGATGTAGTATAAATCTCGGGAATGGAATGAAAAGTGGGAACCTTCCGCATATATTTTCCAGTCACTTTAGGTTAGTGTAGAACCCTAGCTGTAGTTCTTGTTCTTGGGTGTGGCGGCGGTCGGGTTCTCTCGAACTTCCGATCTTGAGCCGGAATCGGTTTGGGGTCGACACGCCTCGGCTCGTGATGGCGGAGGCGGCGCTACGGGAGCGGGAGCTAGGGCGGAGGATCTGGAGGATGAGGTGGGGAGAGAGGCTGAGGATGGGGTGGAGGGATAGCTCACCGAGAGGATTTGGGAGATTTGGGAGGAGAGGATTTGGGAGAGATTTGGGGTGGACGAGAGGATTTGGGAGAATGAGGCGTGCTAGCTAGGGTGAAGGTCGGTCTCATGAAATAATTGTTCTTGCTATTGGACAATTTTGCCGCTTCACTTTACGAGTTTGCCGATGGATGGTTGATCGAAACGCAGGCAACCAAACGCTCGGACCAGAAGCCCAAAACCGGGATAACCACTTTGCGATATTACAAGCCGGACGACGGCGATGACCTAGGAAGAAGTGAGTGAGGATGAGTAGATGGAGAAAGAAGAAGGGAGGCATTCACTTAGCTCGGTGGTGGGTCGACCTTGGAGGAGACCGCCAGGTGGTGGATCTGGCGGCTCGAAGACGGTGGCGGCTCGGTGGAAAGCGCGCGGGATGGTGCTCAGAGCCGAGGCAGGAGGCGCAGCTGCAGCAATCTTGGCCTTGACTGGGAGGCGACAGAGGGCGTCGATGTGGGAAGGCAGAGAAACAAAGGCAATGGCGCAAGAAGGAGGGAAGAGCAATGACACTCTCGGAGAGGAGATGGGTGCGAGAGAGCGGAGGATGCAAGGCGGCTACTGAAATGGGGAATGGGAGCCAAGTGAAGAGAGAGAGTTAGAGTTAGGTTAATTAAGGGGATGGTTGGGTCGAACTGTTGGCCATCGATTCGGTCGAATTTGAACAGGCGGCCGGCCGTGAAAAAAAAGAAAGAAAGAAAAGAAAATAATAATAATAATAATATACAATAAAAATAATATATATAAAAGAATTATTATATAAATAAATAAGAAAATATAATTAGCGCCTATTTTTGCCACCTTCATTGTACATGAGCTTTTTGCCGACAGATAGACTTTTGCCGAGCGATATATCTTGTGAGAAAAATCTATCATTGCCGACAGATAGTTTGTCCCTACATATCAAAATAATTTCCAATGCACCATCGACCCTAAAAGTATTATTGTTGGCAGTTAGTCCGTCACCAAGTTTTAGCGACGGATAGTTGGTCGGTAATTATGTATTATTGCCGACTGATGTCTGACACTAATTTGGTGTCATGGTATAGTGTGTATTGATTGATTGAACCATTTTTACGGTAGGGATAGTGGCCGCCACGCACCGAGAAGTCAAAGGTATATCACTAAACCCAATCTCAAATTACCCGTGCCACATCAATAATTATTACTATTTTGTTAAAACTATATAGAGATCCTGATAGCTACTCTCTAGGTATAAGTAGATAATTTAGATAAGTAGATAAGTCAAATAAATTAATCTAAAGAGAGGGCCTTAGGAATCGACTAGGAATCTTAAATATTCGTGGCCTTATTATTATCTTCGTATTTTGCTTAATTACTTTTGATACATTCTATATTTATATGTTGGCATGTAAGTTATTTTTTTTAAAGTTGCTACAACCAAAACTAAAATCGCAGCAGCATATGGCTACTTCAAAAGAAATAGGACGCGTCTAGGATCTTAAATCATAGGCCGATCAGTCTCATTCATGTGTTAGAAGATCTTTTCCAACCTACTCACAAATTGGCTGGCCCCTTACCTCAAGGACTTGTTGCCCAACAATCAAAGCGCCTTCATTAGAAACAGGTCCATTCACAACAACTTCCCATACACCAAAAACCACATCAACAATTTAAACAACAAAAGAATCCAAACGCTCTTCATTAAATTGGACATAGCCAAGGCATTCAACTCTGTATGTTGAGAGTACATCCTAGAGCTCCTGCAACACATGGGGATCGACCAAAGATGGAGAGAATGGATTTCGATGCTCCTCACTTCCTCCTCCTCAAGGGTTCTCCTGAATGGTATTCCTGGCCCTTCAATATCACATAGGAGAGGGCTTTGACAAGGGGATCCCCTATCACCCATGCTGTTCATCTTAGAGATTAACCCTCTGCAATGACTAATAACCAAGGCACTCCAAGAGAATCACATCAGACCGATTCCATGCCGAGCAGTAAAGCTTCAATTATCGTTCTATGCTGACAACATGGCCATTTTTGCCAACCCAGACAAACAGGAGTTTCGGGCTATTTAGACGGTGTTGAGCATCTTTAGGGGGGCGACAAGGTTAGAGGCAAACCTTAAAAAAAAAAGCAAAATTACAACCGAATCCTAGCTCAACAAACACGCCTGCTTATGGCAAGCCATCCAACAGGTTTCCTTACAGCCAAATGTTCAAGACGGCACCGTATAGAGGTGGGCTACAGACGAAGAATACTTAGCCAAAATGGCGTACAGAGCATAGTTCCATGGATCAGTGCTGGACCACAACTACACAAATATTTAGTGAGCAAACACAGAGAATAGATGCAATTCCTCGCATGGTTGTTTATCCAACATAGAATTCTAACAGCAGTCTGTGGACAAAGGTCTTCAGCTGGATACGCATTCAACATTCCCACCCATACCCTGCACCAACAGTACCCACCGATTTCGAGTGGTGGCAGGCCACTAGGGAGAGCACCCCAAAACAAAGGAGAAAGGAAATCAATGGCGTCTTAATCTATGCTTTTTGGAATTTATGGAAAGAAAGGAATAATAGGATTTTCGGTAGTTCCTATTGAACAGTACAAAAAGTCTTCAGCATTATCTCTCAGGATGTTCTAAATCAATGAGCAGCTCTAGCAACTGGCTAAGGGGACCCAGAGGGATCTGGAACCTGAGATTTCGGTGACATGTCCACAAGTCTGAGAACTGGGATAGGGGTTGGCAGGACTCTAGGGTGGAGGACGTGCACACCTTAGCGGTGGAACCTGAGACTTGGGAGACATGTCCACAAGTCTGAGAACTGGCATAGGGGTTGACAGAATTCCAGGGTGGAGGTCATGCATAGCCTGGCGGGCAACGTACACTCCACATTGTTGATCCCTGTTGCGATGGTTTTAGTTGTTCCTATGGTCAATTTTAGTTGTCCATGTTGCCATGGTTTTAGTTCTCCCTGTTGCCATGGTTAATTTTTAGTTCTTCTCGTGGTCTTTTTTTGGCTTCTCTTTACGCTCATCATGTCGTACTGTAACTCCTTCCATTAATGCAGGCAGAGCTCCTACCATTAGTTTAAAAAAAAACTAGCTTAAAGAAATATTCCTGGAAGCCTTAGCTTTACAGTGTTATCGTGCTTATAATGTGTTGTGTGATCATGTTGTGTTAATGACGTTCGAAGCTGTCAAATCACGAATATAAAATGATACTCTCTCCATCCAAGTTTATAAAGATTATTTTAGAATGGTCTTGTCCATAAATATAAAGCGTATTTCATATTCTAATGTAAAATTAGTATGATGTTCCCTATATATCCTTAATAATATCCATCTTTGCTTCATATTCTCTACATACATGGATTGAATATAGTGCTTAATAATAATAATTAGGAGTAATCTAGCCATTTTTTATACCTTTCTAGTCTATGTACTAAGAAGATAAATATCTTACAAACTTAGCCGAAAGGAGTAGACAAGAATAAAAGATGTCTCCGCCTTCTCTCAACTTTATTGCTCTTTTGCCTATAGGCAGTTTGTGTCCAACGAGAGTGTCCTGCCTCCCTTACATAGGCAAAGGAGGTCTACCTTCATGCGTGAATAAGAATGTTTTCGCGACGTGATACGTCGTGTGCATTGTTTTTTTGTAAAAATAATTTTATTTTTTTTCGGTGGTGCTTTTATTTAAATCGTCAAGAAAAAGCGTAAAATGGTTGAAAGCATACAAACGCAATCATGCTCTTTCTTTGCATTTGTCTAGGGTTCTCTCACGAAGGATCCGCGATTGCGTTAAATCGAAAAGTCCTTTTCGTGAAAAATAGCTAGAATAATCTAAATGTAATTACGCTCTTTTTTGGTATTTATTTAGGGTCCTTTCATGAAAGATTCGTGATTTCGCTGAACCAAAAGGTCTTTTTTGTAAAAATCCATTGGAAGGATCTACACGTAATTACGCATTTTTTGAGGGGCATCCGCAGAGGGCCGACATGTGGCAACAGTCTTTGGGTAGGAACTCTTCCATCTTTAGTATATACTAGGAATGTTTTCGCGGCGTGATACGCCGCGTGCGTTGTTTTTTTCACAGAAACAATTTTGTTTTTTTTGCGGTGTTTATTTTTAAAATCATCGAGAAAACGCGTGAAACGGTTGAAAGGATACAAGCGCAATCACGTTTTTTTGCATTTATCTGGGGCCCTTCACGAAGGATCCGCGATTGTACTAAATCGAAAGGTCCTTTTCGTGAAAAATAGCTGAAATGATCCAAACGTAACTATGCTCTTTTTTCGGTATTTATTTAGGGTCCTTTCACGAAAGATCCGTGATTTTTCTGAACGAAAAAGTCCTTTTCGTAAAACCGTGGGAAGGATCTACACGTAATTACGTATTTTTTGAGAGACCTATACGTGAAAAAAAAACATGAAAAAAATTGAGCTGAGCCGGCCGGCCGCGCGGCGCGACTCGTGCGCGATGTGGAGGCGTCGCTGGCCAGGAAACCTTTGATCTTTATTTTATGTATGATATTATATGGGACTTAACTAGTTAACGAGTCTCCTAGGCCAGCAACCCTTAAATAGGCCTTTGTTTAGTTAAAATGTCCAGTACTATCGGACCCTCAAATCGTGCCAATATACAACAATTATTATTTTTTAATTATTACTGTTGGGAAGTTGTGAAGCCATGCAATTAGTTGGTCTCAATTGGTACAAATCCTCAGAGAACATTTGTTCTATGGGCGAGTGGTGATAATGTGATCCAACAAAAATTACAGAACAAATCAGAACAGTTCTCCATTCCCAATTGCGTGAGTACAAACAGCTCCAAGTCGTACCGATATCTACAGTTCGTTGATGTCACAAAATTTCAATAAAAAGTTGTTAATATTAGTAGCCATAAGCAGTTCCCATGATTAATATCGAACGGTGATGGGCTTTGTGTAATTACTGTACTTCAACAATTTAGTCATCCTACAGGCTTCCCCATGTGCTTGATCTCAAAAGTAAAAGGTAAAGAAGAAAAAAGATAGCCCTGGCAGTGGAAATGGAGCAAAAAAAAAAGTTAGAGAGGTGCTTCCATGCTTTTTCTTTTGACAGTTGTACAAATATTAAAACATAAATAAATAATAGATTATGATTACTTATCCTTTCACTTACTTTAAGATATGTGCAACTTGTATTGGCAGTGAAAATGGAGCTTACATCCCCCCCCCCCCCCCCAAAAAAAAAGTGAACGAGATCATCCAAGATAATTAACAAGAATTCTTTGCAGTTTATTACTCTCTCAACGTCCCACTCATGCATTAGGTGCATCAGTGTTACATAGCATCCAGCAATCGGCATAGTACATAGTTTACTTAAACCTTTTGACAGACTTCAGTACAAAGAAAACAAGAACACGCACCGAATACACATGTTAGCAACCGACCAGCTCGAGCAGCATGGGAGGGTCAGGTGAAGGCAGATCCACAAAGCAAAAAAAAGTAGCACGTATCTGGAAAAGAGAAGCCAGGTATGAAGCATCAACAAAGAAGCTTCGGCACCAAATATGATCGCGCCAGCAAAGAAAACCCGGGGAGCATCATCAAGCACAAGACAGAAAAAAAGCAAATACCCTCGAGTGTACTCCATCAAAAGAACAAACACATGGGATACCAAAACTGGTAGCACAAGTAACCTGTGGAAGCAGAATGGTGGGGAGACTGTTGCCTTCAATCATGGCCATTCCAGTTTAGCCCAAACAATTTCAGGATTTACAAGCATTCTGCCAATCAATCCATCTCTACGCACAGAGCCATTTACAAATTGGGAGGTACAACACCTAGTATCATGGAAGGTAGACCAATCCATCCAAAAGAATGTGGCAACTAGTGCCCTACTAGCCTGGAACATAGCCCACCCAGCCCATCGTAAAGAATGATTAGTGCCCTAATAAAACAGACCAAAACTGATATTGGGTCAAAACTTTCTGTACAGGCAACGGCATGTGATCTGATAACCCCTCAGCCTCTGGCTAGGTACACCTCAAGATGCTTTCCTTTGCCATTCTGTTGTGAGCTCCCAGATTGGAATCTGTAATCAATTCTCTTCCTATATTCCATAGCAGGAGTTTTACTTCCCAATGCAACTTGATGCAGCTGCAAGAAAGCAAGCATACTTACTGCAAACACTGCAGCATTACCCAGAGCACCACCGATCTTGTCCACTCGAAATGAATTCTTGGCTAAAGATAAACTACAAGATAACACATTTGCGATGATACTTGAACCATTGCCCCCATTGTCCACTGCATTCTCCCCCGACTGGCTATTTGTCACATGAACATCTTCGGGTGAGATAAATCGACTCTTGTCACTCACTTCGCCTACAAATGCCAAGGCCTCATCAATTACTCTGTACTTCTTTCCCTGATATTCGGCTAGCCTCATAGCAAGGACTAGACGGCTTTGCTCCAGTCTAGCAATTGCAGCATCCCTCTCAGCCCGCTGTTGTAATTGAACAATCTGTGGAGCAATATTAACACAAGTAAGAAACAGATCTTGCATAATTACTAAATAGGAGATAAATAACTGAATTAACTAAAATCCCAGGAACTGTACATTATCGATATGTGCAGGTTCTAAATTCAGATATACATAAAAAGGCAGTGTAATCTGTGCTGCTTGTGAATTTGAAAATTCATTTGCAGCTATAGACAGCAGAAGGATGCTAAGACGAGAGCTACTTTTTTTTCTATGTCTCAGAAGGAGTTCGCAATGAAATTAACTAGATCCTAAAAACAAATGTAAATGCCTTATGCCAGAAGACAACAAGCTGCATCTGTGAGAACCATATTAATCATGACTTTGTGCTATCGTCTTTTATGGAATGACAAATGACTATAGAACAGATAAATGTTTCTTGTCTGGATTGACCTCTAACGAACATTGACCGCAAGGCAGAGTAATACGGCAAGGAGACTGGCAATCTTGAAGACCACATGCCCTTCATTCCCAATCTAAACCAACCGCTTGCAGTCAATTTTAGGAAAAAATAATGATTTACCCTGTTTTTCCCTTGATCATTTGCCCAGTAATGTTTCACTGACATGTAGGCCCTGGAGCCACATTTCAGTCAAACATGCAGAGTAAATGATCAATTGCACCTAGAAAAACGGGACAAATCATCAAATCTCCCTCCATTTTAACGAGACCAAGCACTATTGGGTCAAAATCATCTAGGCACAAAATAAAAAACAAAACATAGCATCCATCACAGGACATTTTCAACCCTGCCAATATAAATTGAGCAGCAACTCAATCTATCATGTGAACAACATGATGCAATAAACATACAAACCAGGTGCCCTGTGGATCACAACAGAAGCCAATCCTCTTCAAAGAAATGAAAAGATTAACCACATATCAAATACAACAAGGGCACTATGGAAACCAGGATTCGCCAATCACGCGAACAGTGCATCCAAACCTCACAAGGTTCCACCCTCAATTCATTGCAACAACTCGGGCGTGGTCCTAACCAGAATTAACTCGTACTACTACCAAGCAGACCAACCAAAGCGAAACCCTAGAGCAGAAGAGGAGAGGGAAGGGAGGGAAGGCGATCTCACATGCAAGAACTCGAGGTGGTCCTCAAGATCCTCGAGCGCCGTCCGGATCGCATGCAGGCTCCTCGCCTCGGCCATCGCCTCCGCCGCGGCGGACAGCGCCGAATGACCGCCGCCACCGCCACCGCCACCGCCGTCCTCCGCTCCTCCTCCCTGCCGCCCCTTGACGAACACATACCCGTTCCGGCCGCCGCCGTCGCGGGCACCGGCGGAGGGGGGCGGCGGCGGCGCGGGGAGGAAGTGGGCGCGGGAGACAGCGAGGATGGCGTCGCTGAGACGGTCGTGGAGGTCCCAGATCCGTTCCCGAACCGCCTCCGCCTCTGCCGCGTCCCATGTCATCACCTTGCCTGGGGATTGGGTGGGAGCGAAGGGAAGGAGGAGAGGAGAGCAGAGGAAAGGGAGGGAATAGAGAGAGGCGGCAGTGCAGGAGAGCGAATGCGGAATATGTGATGGCGGCAGGGCGGCACCACCGATGTGGAGAGCTTTTGTTGTTAGCTCAACAGAAAAATAATGAAAGAGTGTTTTGATGTTTTTTCTCTCGGTATAGATGTATAGATCTTAAGGCAAATGAAAAAATAAATAATTATTATCTATTATTTATTTATATTTTAATATTTATATAACTATCAAAAGAAAACACGGAAGCATTTCTCGAAATAATCACGTTCGCTGGACTGTTAGACACTTTTCCTGCTGTTTGCCCCTTTTCCTTGCTGTTTGTCAGATAATGCAATACATTCAAATGTTTGACCTTGGAGTAACTATTTATATACTAACATGGTATCTGCATGTTGCAACAGATTTCAAATACTCCTTCATGCCTGAAGATGTTATTGTAGATTCTTACACTGCCACTAAGGCATATTTATAAAAAACTTATTATTTCTCTTCATTATACCTTTGAATAGTGTGCTTAGGCTAGTCTAAGGTAGTAAGTGATATTAAAAATAGCTAAAGGAGAGAGATAGAAAGTAAAAATGGTTAAAAGTCACCTCGAAATTGTAGAGTGATATATATTTAGAAACAAAATATGAAAGCTAAAATAATACGTATTCAAGGACGAAGGGAGCAGTTAATATCATAAATTCTAAACTTTTGAAAAAAAAAATTAATCTAAGTTCCACTGCAGAGTAATAATCATGCTACGAGTCTTATGCATACACGTATATGTTGGTGATCCCATGCTTTATGGAAAATCCTCCAAGAAACATACGTAGATACGTCCACATAAGATCGGGTGAATGGTGAAGCTCTATCATCAACATTAAGTGGAACTTTTAAAACAGTAAAGATTACGGTAAGTCGGTAATCTTGTTTGGTTGAATGTAGCCGTTCTTATGCTGTGGTGTTTTCCTTGGCTGTTCTTATTTCTAAACTATGTTGTCAAAGGATATATTGTTGTGTTTAGAGCAGTTAGCTACAAGGAAAATATCCGTGTGGCCAGAATTTTTTAAACCATAATCTAGTTTGCCCAAGAAAACTGAGCCGTAGTTCATTGGTTCATTGGTTGAAGCTGCCGTAAGTTAGATCTAAAGGACCCAATCCGGTGCGTCTCACCAGAACATCAGGTACACGCTTATGTGTTGAGTGGAACAGTATGTCTTACGTTCGAAGGTCGTGCCTCCGATTCATTAGCACGTGTAGAGATATATAACCATGTTGTATATGTGTGGTGCGTGAGTACAATATATATATATATATATATATATATATATATATATATATATATATATATATATATATAAGTCTCTTTTCTACTCGGGAGTAATTACTCCATATATCATATCTTGCAATGTATGGGGTATCTCGTGTGACGGAGGGTATGTACGTGTAGTATACGAGTATATAAGATCATCTAGGTGGTATGTATATTTTTTCAGAGGTGATATGCGTATTTTTTTAGACATACTCCTTTTTATGTGTATATATGAAGGTATTTGCAAAATACGCTAAAAATCATGGACTCCTTTGTAATTTTTTCATGTGGTTCACATTGGAGTATCTTATAATTAATGTATGAGTGTACCCAAAGTGATAAAGGAGTATTTCAAATTTGTTTAGGTGGTATTTCAGATGTGAGAGTAACTACTCCCAGGAGTAAAAGATATATTGTATGCATTCGTTAAGTATTATGAAGGAAACATCTGAGAGAGGGCACGTAGGGAATTAAATGAAGATTTCCTGTAAGAATTTTTTAGATCATTTATACTATCCAAATACCTATACTAGACAAAGTTTGTACAAATTTTTCATCGCAGACCTTCTCTAAAATTCCATTGTTCAAATAATGACTATCAAGCGCGAAGTGTTTGGAACATTGAATGTTCGATGGGTCAGTTTTCTTTTTCTTCTCCCCCTGAGATGTATGGATGATGATGCGTTGATGTTCCAGTTGTATGATAGGCTGGAAGGTACATCATTTTGTACGATATGACCTTCATTTTCTGTTCTGTCGGTAGGTGGCTGGAATATTATTTGAGGTGACTAAATTTGCAATAGTTTGGATATAAAGGTTACAGAGAAACAAACGATCCGCTGGCTTTTGATTTTTAGACCTGTGGGTCTTGCCATTTCTTATTCGTTGTGGCATGATTACCAGCGCAGTCATCATTATCACCCACCATCACCAAGGGGTCGAGGAAATTCTTCATTTTCTAGTCTCCCTCTCCTCATTTTATTTATTTATTATTTATTTTTTTTACAAATTTAGCATCATCACGAATATATTTACAAAATTGGCTCTATTCTCGACCACAAAAGTGCCGAAAAGTGACACGTATCACCTTTCGAACTCCCCTACCGCGAAGAGAGTCTCTTGCACTCCCCAACTGCGGCAGTCCAGCTGCCGTGCTGCCCCACCGCGGCATTGGCCGTCTTTCCCGTGTTGCCCATCCGTGGAAGCCACAACTTCCGCGCTGGCCAGCCTGCTCCTATGGCTAGCTAGCTGTAGCGCTCCCTAAGGGCAGAAAAGCCTTCCACGGTGAGAAAAAGGCAAATCTACGGATGATTCTGAGTAGGTGCTAGATTTGCAAAAGAGTGTCAAGAGGGAGCATGTATCAATCTACATTACCAACACAAAGTTATTGAATAATTATAGTTTAGAAGAAATTTTTAAAAGTAAAGATACGAACAACTTTCTAAGAAAAATAAGGGCATATTTGCAAGGAGATAATTTCATTGAGTAATCATGGTGGTTAGAGATAATATGAAAATCGACGTACTTTCTCGGGTCAGTGCGAATTCTCCGGAAGCTCTAGCGAATTGAGGCCCTATTTGTTTTAGCTTTTGATTCTGGATTCTGACTCTAAAAGCAAAATCAGAAATAAACAACTTGATTCTAGAATCCGATTCTCACAATCCAGCCCACCCATATACACTAGAATCTATAATCTACTTCATATATGCTTTTAGATTCCAGCTTTTGGAGAATCAGCTTCTCTACAACCATAATTCAGAATCAGCTTTTAGAGAATCCAAAACTAAAACAAACAGGCCCTGAGCCAGCTAATGTGCAGCTTTATTTTGCTCTATCCTTACCTTGACAATCTCCACTTTTTGCATATCCCTCTGTGACAGAGTTGCATCTTCAATAATGTGTTGGCCCTCCAAAACAATCAATATGTTATGAGATAAGAATACCTAACCGTATTCGTTTAGGACTCTATCTCCTTATGGTGTAGATGAATCCGAACTCTTTCTTCTGCTTGCTATATATATCGGGTGTTCTCCATTGTAAACAATCAATCTAATAAAGCAAGAGAGAATTCCACCTTAGATCGTGTGTCCTTTTGTTCTTGCTCTTGTGATTGTATTGGTGAATTGCGTGATTAATCGCGGGTGAACGACTACGTTTTACAACACGTTATCAGCATGAAGCTCTACAAGGCTAAAGCCAGCGTTTGTCGTTTTATATTCTTTACAGTAGATCAATCTTATTTTCTTGATACTAATCACGGATTGATCTATGTTTATTTTGCATGCCGCTCATATGAGAGATCAATCTATGGAATTGCATATATGGATGAACGCACGACGTTCTACCGAGGTCGATCGTGATAAATGCACTGCGACAATCGACCTTTCGCATCGAATTCATCTGCTACGCGATCATCCCGCAACAAGCCCTACATAAGCACTTCTATACATCTGTCGATCCTGCAGATCGTCGTACCCAATGTGTAAATTAATCGGTTAATCTAAGCATCAATTTGGATTTGCTTTGTTATATTTGTTCATCAACTATGAAAATAAAATGTATATTGTTCATCGGTCACGGCATTGCGTAAAGCTTATCGGCATGAAGCCGATCGCCGTAATTGCCGTACTGAAATCTCTGCGCCCGACCATGCAAGTCTTGAGCTGGCCGGCCGTCGCTCGACCCTCGCCGCGCCCGATTAGTTGCCGACACCACGCTGATAGCCGTGGGCTCACCGAACGCATCCGTCTCGCCATCTTGCCGTCACACTGGTGGCACCCCGCCACGTCGCGTTAAGTGGCCTCCGGCCGGGCTGGCACTACTCGAGAACCGACCTTTATCTACCGGCCCATCGGTGCGGTTGGGCACAACCGGGCCCGATAGTTACAATAGTCGGTTCAGCGGCAATAGGGTTATGGAGAGCTTAAGTGTCGGTTCAAAGCACCGACCGTCTTGATGATCTAACATCGATGTCGGTTAGTTTCCTGAACGGTACTAATGGCGGTCTCATTAGTACGGTTCGTGACACTACCTGATCTTGATGTTAGATCATCGATACGGTTTGTGTTTCAACCGCTACTATGTCTACTAGGTTCCAATTTAAACTTCTTCCTCCTTCGCTCTGTGCGGACTGATCATTTCAAAGGTCTTGAAAAAACGAGTGGAGCTTCACCAAGAGCTTCAAGGGAGGGAGGTGCTGCCCAAATTTCAAAATTTTGGTCATTTTACTCATAACCAAGGTAACTAAGGTTAGTAACATCACTCCTCACTTCATTTGGTGTTAAATGGAGCCTCTTTTTGCTTGAATTATGAAGAAAATTTGATCTTTTCCCATGATTGATGAAAGATTATGAATGTAGAGGAGGTGCTATCTAAATTTCAAAATTTTGGTCATTTTACTGCATAACCAAGGTAACTAAGGTTAGTAACATCACTCCTCACTTCATTTGGTGTTAAATGGAGTCTCTTTTTTGCTTGAATTATGAAGAAAATTTGATCTTTTCCCATGATTGATGAAAGATTATGAATGTAGAGATCTAGCTTGATCTTTTCAAATAGGATACAAAAACTTGTTGTGTAAGCTTAGAATTTGCTTGGATTATAATGTAGCTCGCATTTAATGTGTGGATCTAGCTTAAATTTAGATTTTAGTTCCATCGATCGATGAAGGATGAGGTTTGGTTGCACATAGTTGGGGGGAGAATGGTGCATGGAAATCATGGAGTTTGGGATCTTCAAACGGCAATAGTTATGTGGAAAAGAAGAAATTTAAATTCATTTGCGAATTAAAATAATATCAGAAATATGAATGGCTTTATAGAAAAAATAAATAAAAATAAATGATTGAATAATAATTTGGAAATGTTTAGGGTGTTACAATTTCAACATATTTATGGCGGTTGTTATAATTTTTAGGGTGTTACAATTTCAACATAATTTTCAAACAAAGGCGTCGTGAATTTTATTTAGAATTTTGAATCAGACTCACGATCGACCAATTCTTTTTGTAGGTTGCAAAAACTTGTTGTGTGAGTTTAGATTTTGCTTGGATTATTATTTAGCTCGAATTGAAGGTGTGGATCTAACTAATATTTAGGTTTTGGTTCAACAATTCATTATCGGAAAATGAGCTAACAATTACCTTGATGTAACATAATGTAGATGGACCGGCGATGGATGTACATGGACCGGCGCTCCCGGAGTTCTTGCGGGGTTTGCAAGATTTTCTTCGTCTTGGCCGATGCATACTGACGTCGAGCTACATATCTTTGTCCATGTATAGATTGCAAGAATGAGAATGAGTGGCCAAAATCCAGCCACCTCCACTTCCATTTGCCCACAAGAGGTTTCATGTCAAACTATACTGTTGGACCAAGCACGGTGAAGAAGAGATTATCTGAGGAAGGCGGTGAAGAAGAAGAAGCGGACAACAATATCCGGACGGATTGGCCAACACGGTTCTTCGAAGATACATTGGGGAGTTTGGTGATGATGACCTAGACCAAATGCTGCGTGATGGAGAGGAGAATACATCAATGAAAGACATTACGAAAAGTTCCGCGCCTATGGGAGGACCACGGAACAACTGTTGTACCCAAAGCGTCGACGGGGCCATAAAAGTTGCGTACCACACTAGAATGATGCAATGGAAGGCGACCAATGGATTGTGCGATAAGGGATTGACGAGTTGTTATGCCTCATAAAGAAGTTACTTCAAAGGGGAGCACCTTGCCGAAACTTCGTCTGATGCCAAACAAGTTATGCGCCCTTTGGGGTTGGAGTCTGAAGATACATTCATGTCGTAATGATTGTATCCTTTATCGCAATGAGTATGAGGATTTGGAAGCTTGTCGGTGTGCAAAACTTGGCGGTATAAGACCAGCGTGATGACCCGGTGAGGTAGAGGCGTAAGAAGAAGAAAGACCTCTGCTAAGGTGGTGTGGTATTTCCTGTAATCCCCGGTTGAAGCGTTTATTTGCGAACAAAGCGCATGCCCGATGATGCGTTGGCACAAAGAAGACCGTAAACGACGGAAGGCTAAGGCACCTGGCGATGGCTCCCGGTGGAGGAAAGTCGATAGAACATACCCGGACTTTCTTTGAGGATGCAAGAAACATAAGGTTTGGGTTGAGTCATGCGGATGGGATAAACCCGTTCGGAGATATGGCAAAGATCCTGACACTTGGCCCGTGACTCTATGTATCTACAACCTTCCTCCTTGGTACGTGTATGAAGTGGAAGTACATTATGATTCCATTGCTTATCAAGGCCGAAGCAACACAGGAAGCGACATCGATGTGTACCTCAAACCGTTGGTTGAAGATCCGCTAACTTTGTGGAGCGATGGTGTGCGTGTATGGGATGAGTACAAAGAGAGCACTTCACTTCGTGCATTGCTATTCGTAACCATCAACGGCGGGCACGCACTTGGTAACCTATCGGGCCTATCTATCAAAGGATATAAAGCACGCATACATTGCTTAGAGGATACTGACAGACAAGTACCTAAAAAACTCTCGAAAGGTTGTGTGCATGGGCCCTTGTAGATTCCTCCATATGAAGGACCGTTCAGAGGAAGGGTGAGAATTTTGATGGGATGAGAAGAAAGCGTAAAGCCCATGCATCGCGATGGGGCGCTTGTATTTTCTTTGGTAAAGGATCGAAAGTAGTATTTGGAAAAGGTCACGGTAGCAAACTGTCGGTGAACAAGGTCACCACGAAGGCCATTTGGAAGAAGAAGTCAATATTTTGGGACTTACCTTTTGGAAAGACTTAGAGGTCCGCCACTCATTGGACTTCATACATATCACGAAGAATGTCTGCGTGAACACGCTAGGTTTCCTAGATATATACGGCAAATCAAAAGATACACTTCAAGCTAACGAAAGGACCTAGAGCTCTTGGGAATCGGGAGCGACCTACATCAGGAAATGAGAGAAAGGACAACATTACCTCCACCCTTGAGCTACACCACGAGCAAGGAAGAGAAAAAAAACATGATTAAGTTCTTGAGCGATGTGAAGGTCCTTACGGATACTCCTCAAATATAAGGAGACTCATAAACACGAAGAGAATAAAATCATACACATAAAATCCCATGATTGTCACGTGTTGATGACAGTTGCTCGATGGCGGTCGAGGTAATTGGGTACGAGGACAATCATAAAGGCGTGTTCGTTTTTCAGCGGTGTCGCGAGAAGGTCATCGAGCGAATAAGGTATCTAATCTGCATGATGACATGGTCAATAGTCTGGTTAGCCTTGAGATGATCTTCCCTCTATCCTTCTTTGATATTATGGTCCATCTCATGGTCCACATTGTTAAAGATAGAAATTCTCGGACTGTGTTCCTCCACAACATGTTCCTTTCGAGAGGTACATGAGTATCCTAAAAAGTATGTTTGTAACCGGTCTCGCTTAGAAAGCTGCATTCTTGAGGTAATCGGGACAGAGGAGGTGATCAAGTTTTGTGTTAGTTACATTCATGATCTGAATCCGATTGGCGTCCTGTATCACGCCATGAGGGGAGGCTACGTGGAAAAGGGACTTTAGGGAGAAAAGAATCGTATAGCGACGATCTACTTTCATTTAAACAAGCACATTTCACGGTATTGAAACAAGCAAGCTGTAGTGGCTCGTATATCTATGATCACGAGATGAGTCTATCGCCCAATACCCGGAGAAGTCGAGATAAGTGGATTGCGATCGAGCAAATGGATCATTTAATGATTGGTTACAAAAGCAAGCTGTTAGGAAACCAGACAGACGATGAACAGTTGAAACTCTTAGCTCGGGGACCGTCCACAATAATCGTATCATTCCAAGGGTATGATATAAATGGGTACACATTTTACACGACAGCCCAGGATAGCAAGAGCACCAACTAAAGCGAAGGCGTTCATATAGATGCCTTGGACAAAAATGGAAAGATGGACACCTACTATGGTTTCATAGAGGAGATCTGGGAGCTCGATGCGGGCCATTAAAAGTCCCTCTGTTTGGTGCCAATGGGTCAAGCGGCAATTGTGGATATCGATAAATACCGGTATGACAACTGTGGACCTCAAGCAAGTGGCCTATAAGGACGAACCGTTCGTGCTACGCTAATGATGTGACACAGGGTATTCTATGTGATGGACATGGACTGACAAACCGAAAAGCGAAGGAGAAGACTGGCGATAGCGATCAGCCAAGGCGCCACGTGGTTCTTCGAGTAAAAGAAGGATTAGCCGGAGTTGAGGCGTCACGGACGAAGAAGAGTATAATCGATTCGATGAAATTTGCCTCCTTTCACGGTGGGCGTAGACATTAGTGTCTGAATGATACGGAGGAATCTCCCTCGTATCTTGCGATCATAATGAAGGATCACTTGTAAAAGCAAAGTGTGTTAGCAAATAAGGATTGCTTTGGTTTCTTTTGTTGTAATAGACTACTAACATACTAGTTTCTCATTCCTCTAGTGGTTCTCCTGTTGCTCGTATTTTACATTCAAATTGTACTAATATTTGACTAACAATATTGTTCAAAGTCCCTCTGTACTAATATTGTTCAAAGTGGTAAAAGCATTTGTAAAAATTATTTAATGAAACAATAGTTAAGCAGTAAATAAACAAAAAATCTTAAAAAAATAGGCTAAATGAATCTAAAGTGGTAAAAGCATTTTTATAAATTATTAATGAAACAATCGTTAAGCAGTACATAAAAAAAAGAAATCTTAAAAAAAAGAAAGGCTAAATGAATCTAAAGTGGTAAAAACATTTTTACAAATTATTTAATGAAACAATCGTTAAACAACAAATAAAAAAAAAGTCGTTAAGCAGTAAATAAAAAAAAGAAAAAAAAAGAAAAGACTAGGGGTGTGAGGCGGGGATCGAACCCGAGACCTCAAGGCGGCGAGACCGCACTCAAGCGCCAGCGCTAGCCAAGGGAGGAAGATTTATTATTAACGATAAGGGCACCAAAATTTCTTTGACTTTTAGCAACTCTTCACATCGAAAGCGGTTGGTGTTTTCAGCAGGTGATGTGAGTCATCGATCGGTTGGTGTCTCAAGCCAGTGGTGATCTGTGCTTGAAAACGTAAGCGTCTTTCATGATCAATTGAAATCGACAAATCGTGCCATACAAAAAAAGACTCTTTGGATTGCATGAAGTAGTAGCTTGCATTATATATATAAGAGATAATTACAAAAGTATTATAGAAAGCATTATAATGCTTTATAGATTGCATTATAATGACATTACAAAAATACTTTAACTACAAAAGACTAGCTACTGTGTTCGTTGTGGGAGGAGGCCTGAGGGTCGCTTGAGTCCTCGGCTGGCCATTCTGGTCTCGCTCGAGCCGGCTCGATGCAGGTCATCCTCTAGCTCAGTGTCGCGATATCCTCCGACAGTCGTAGCTTTCGTCGTCGGAGGAGGAGGAGGGCAGTGCGCGCTTCTTCCGGCGGTGTGGGCGGAGGCGGCAGGAGGCACGGAGGAGGAGGAGTCGATCGGGCCTTGGTGGAGCGAAAGCGCCCAGAAGAAGCGAGCACTATCGATCCGGTTGGTGTATTCAACCGGAGGCGGATGGTGCACCTATAAATCCTGGCGCGCCTCCTCTTCCCCAATTTTGCTACTCCGCCATTGTTCCCCAATCTCCTCCTCCTCCTTTCGTTTGCAAGACCTCCGGCGACCTCCTGCGCCTCCACGACCCCACCCGGCCTGATCCTCCTGCGCCTCCGGCGACCCCACCGCGCCGTCCTGCGCCTCCGTGCGTGAGCCCTTGTCGTCCTAGCCTCGAGACGCCTCACCTCCAAGCAACCCAAGCGAAGCGCCGTCGTCTCCGGCCATCTCACGCCCGAAGCGACCTTCTTTGCCGTCCTCCTCGCGTCAAGCAGTCGGTGTATGTTCACCTTGCGGATTGATTCGGTTTTGCCATCCTCCTTTGGGATATGGAAATGAATGCCACGAGGGTTAACTAATAGCAATTGTATTAGCCTATGAATCAAGTACTAGTTTAGTAGAAGCGTCTTTGTTCCATTTCTAGGTTTAACGTGCCTAGCTATCTTGCCTTAACATTTACCATTCATCCATTGAGATTCTTATTGTTTAGTGGATATATAAATCTTTGTAAAGTGTTAGAAATGCCAAATTCTAGAGCCATATCTGAAAGGCATGGAGGCGAGAAGATTGGAGATGTTTAAGATAATTCATAACAATACATTGTATGTGAAGATTCTCAGCTCTCTCTGATGTGTTGGGAATGTGTTATAGATGCAATGATATCAGGTATGGATTAGGAACTTAGGATGCTGGTATGACATTTTGGATGACTAGTGGCAGGGAGATGAGCTATGCCCTTGCATATATGTCCATCTACCTATACGTGTCATCACTTGTGTTTTCTTACACACGGTTCCATTACAAATTATCTCTCTTTGGATCCATATTGGCTCATCTTAACAAATTGAGTAGTGAAAGAGCCTTTTTGTGCTTTTATCACCATGTAGCAAGTGCTTTATTCTTTGCACTATTCATTGATACGTGATTTGGGCCTTGGTGATAGAACTACATGTTAGAAAGGGTTGTTCAATTGCTAGTCTTTTGTTCCTTGATATTATCTAGTCTGTGGTTCTCTTCGATATACCTACTCACAATGACCATTAGTGAAGAAATGAGTTCAACGATCGATAATAACAAGTATATATACGAGCTATGATTAATAGATTAGCGAGGCGGCGCCCAAGGAAGACAGCAGCTAATAACTTGAGAAAAATTATTGTGCTTATTTGCTCAATAAAAATAATGAATCATTTTATTCCACACTAATATGATTTTCAAAAAATAAAATAAGGTTATAAATCGACAACTAGAATGTTAGTAGTCTATTACACCAAAATAAAGCAAGCGATCATTCCATATCAACCAAACACGTCACCTCATAGCTTAAGCTTCCGATTGTCTGAGCGCTCTGACGACAGCCATGCTTCTTGAACTTGCGATTTGGTCAAGAAGCGAAGGACCTTCTCCAGCGGCGACATCAGTCATTTGTTGGAATGGAGTCCTTTGTCTCTTGATCAGGCCTGCAAGTTCAAGCTATGAAACTACTTGAGCAGGTGACGTGGATGCGGAGTGGTAGTGGAGGTTAACATAAATGAATTGTAAAATATATATATCATGTCAAATGTATATGTATCATGTGAATTATTCTAATTTACATTTGTATTTTGAAATTTCTATGTATATGTGAAGTTTCTATGTATATGTAGAGATTTCTATGTATTTGTGAGAAGTTTGAAATGTATATATATCATGCCAAATGTATATGTATCATGTGAATTTTTCTAATTTATGGTGAATTTTGAAATTTCTATGTACAATTGAAGTTTCTATGTATATGTGAATTTCTATGCATATGTATAAAGTATATTTATCGATAGTATTTGGTGAGCTTACATTAGGAACATCTTGGCGTGCTTATACATCCTCTCTAGTCTCTTCCCCATAGTCTTCCGCCGTTTTAGAGTAGTACCATCGACTTTACATGAAAGCGTGATCTATTTTACGTTAATTTTGATTGCTTCTTCTAGACTAAGCTTGACGATGGACAATGAAGAATTGATCAAGAAGAATTTATGAGAAATTTGATTTTGGGATCTGGTGGTCATGAGGCGGCGGGCGTGAACCCGCCCTCATGGCGCCGAGGCCACGAGGCCGATGAGGCTGCGAGCGCGATGAGGCGGCGAGGTAACAATCGATCCGTTCATGATTAGCGGTTCCACTATCATGCTAAGCCAACATTCGACCCGTTCATGATTGTACCATGCTTTCGGTCGGTCAACCAAGCGAGCAATCCGTCGTGAGGTCAAGTAAGAAAGAAGGCAAGATATGTTGTCAGAAGTCGTGAGGCGGCCAACCTCTTGCACCCTTAGGGGCGCTTAGGCGTTCAATTACGACATCTTGGCGTCCACGTTAGGGACCACGTGACAATTAGCATAGCAAAATGGGATCGAGGTCCACGAAGATCTGAAAAACATGCTTTGGAGCGATGTGAAGGACATTCACCTTCCCCGAGGACGAAGAAGAAGGTGAAGAGTTACACTCTCAAGAAGATGGCGGTCGCATTCGGACTCATAAAAAGAAATTTGAACAGGAGTATATCAAGAAGAATCGAGCGGGCTTCAACAAGCACCCAAAGTTGCAAGATCCTTTGGGATCGTTTGTGAACTACAAGACTTCAAAGCGAAGGTCAATGTTTGAGTGAGAAGAATAAGTTGAATGCGAAGAAGAATTATCACCACCAGGCTTCGTACGGTAGTTACGCCATACAATACCAAAATGGGAGAAGAGAGCGGGACACCGCTAGCGAAGGTATCGCACCGCAACAATGGATTGGCCCGGCGAGCAAAGCATTGGTTCTATGCTCCTGGCGGCGCCCTTGATGATAACTTGGCAATCTTGTGTTTGGGGAGGTGCTAAGAGATGTGGCGAAGGAAAGGCATTGCAGTCCATCGAGAGTCTTCCGGGGTAGCTTTGTGCCAAGCAGGAGAGCAACGAGCTAACAAGCCTTGCAAAATCGAGCACCACGGGCGTACAGGCGTCGGCGTTGTCCGTGGAAGGTTGGTTTCGCTCGGGGCCAGAGACCTATAGAAGTCGAGGCGAGGCAAAGGCTCGACAAACCTGGCAACAGTTAAGCGAAGAGCGCTGAATCAAACAGGAGGAGAGAATGCAAGAAGAGATCGAAGAGAGTGCAGCTAGCCTTGAGCCAGCGGCGTGAGCGGGCCAGAACCTTCAAGTAATCCTAACATCATCAACCCCTCAGGCGGCGAAGCAGTGCGCTTCAGGTGAGGCTGCGAGCGGACTTGGACAAGTATCCGTGAGCGACATCGAGACGCGAACACCTTGTAATTTGCATATCCAGCGGAACCTTACCTTCAAAGGCGGCGATGGCATGGCTCACCCATTAGGCAGGGGGCGACTTATCCATAGCCCAGAGATCGTCGAGGATACTCCAAGGTCTCGGTGGAGGTGGTGCGCCCAGTCGAGACCATGACCTTGAAATTCACGGAGGTGGCGGGACTCTGAAGCTAGGAGGCGTACACAATTTCATCTGTGGCATAAGCGGTACATAATTTTTCGAGATAACATGGGCGTGTCCTCTCATGAAAAGCAGAAAAACCGTCTCCTCCCAAGAAGGCGTCGACTCCTACACCACCTCCTGCGCATATAAGCCGGACAAAGCCGTCTCCTACACCATCTCCTGCGCATATAAGCCTCGAAAAAGCCGTCTCCTCCCAGAAGGCAGGCTCCTACACCACCTCCAGCGCACATAAGCGCCACAAAAATCTCCTCCCAAGAAGGCGCCGACCAAGAAACAAGCCAGCTCGACGGTGGCTCCCAAGAAGGCGGGGTCCTCCACCCAATCAAGAAGATGGTGAACTTAAGGCGTAGTATGATATGAGCGATGAGGAGACCAAGAAGATAGTAAAAGGAGAGGTAACTAAATTTCTTAAACCCAAGTCACGGAGAAAAGAAGGTTCAACTTTGTACAGAAGAATTTTATAAAGACTTAATGACTATTAAAAATTTGAAGGATAAAAAAGAAATGCCTGCCAATCAAACTCTGGCGCACATTGAGTAAGGAATGTGAAGGATCGAGATGGCGAGCAGAGGGGGTGAATGGTGCATAAATAAATTTTCCCCAAAATACTCCAACTAATAGCAGTGAAAAAGGATCGGCATGAGAAATCATGAAAAACCGCAAAAATGGAGCGACTAGACAACTATGTGCATCCCTAGCTTACATGGATGTGATCCATAAAATGATCTGAAGAAGCATCCCCAAAAGTGATCAACTCATCACGGGGGCTCGGACTAGGAAAGAGAACCAGAGAGTCTCTAGTCATATGGAGACACCACCCGATGTGATGAGGGTCCTCGGGGAGTTCTAGCAGCGACACGTGTGAATTGAACCGTCTTGATACTCTGTCGATCTGGGGTGAATAAAGGGGCGATGCCCTTGAGCATCGATCCGGATAACTATCGGTTCAAAACCGGTACTAAAAAGCGATTTTGGACCGGGGATGAAGGCTCTTTCCGTAGTAGTCTTTGGCGCGTACGCACCAGCTGACACCTGCGTCGCTACGACATGCTGAGGCCTTCGCCAGCGGCGGCGATCGTGGCGCCTTGCCATGAGTGCCGATGCTCGCATCGCCGTCGCGCCCTCATCATTACCCGTTGCTCCTGATCGCCTGAAAATGCCACCACGGAGACATAGATCGCAGTGGCGGCTAGGTTTTACCCTAACCGCGGGTTCTAGTGCTCCCCATGGGCATGCGATTGATGGTAGCGACTCTCTGTATGGCCGGGGTTAGTATGGCCCGTTCAATAAATTAAGTAAGCATTCATGTCACGAACTCAAGGATCTTGGCTAGCTACTATGTGATCATGTCTCCATAGCAGATGCTAGTAGTTGCATTGCATATATACTAGCAATAATAGCGGCGCTTCGCCTTTACGTTTCTGAGCGATCCATTGGTATGGACATAGCATTTAAAGTAGTGGGATCATAGTCTTAAACCCATGATATAAGTTTAGATGGGCAAAATCGAGATATATGTTTGGTGTGAACAACGGAGAAATATTGTTCGTTTATAGGCCTAAATGGTTGTATTTTCGTTTTTTGCGTAATTCGATCTCCTTGTTTTCTTAAAAAAGAATTCGCTAGGACCGTCGGCGAATCTATGAACCGCTTTAAATCGTCGGTTAGTGTTTCTTGTTTTTGGTAGCAGGAGAGATATAAATATAATTTTGTTTGTATTTTTTTGCGTTAGGACAGTTGGCAAACATATGGCTATACAACTTTGGCGAATCTGTGTTTTTTAGAAAACGCGTTTAGCGAGGATAACGCACTCGTTACGTCGGCGTGTGACGATACAAGTGAAAAATTTGAAATCTAGTCATATTTTCAGTTTCCATATTTGTTTAAAACAAATAGGTCGTTAGGACACAATGGCGAATCGTGAAGTTTTGCTATAAACCTTGACGAATCTATGTTTTTTAGAAAACATGAGTTCTGACCGTTGGAAAATCCATGGGTTGCTATAAATTCTGACGAATCTATGTTTATTTTGTTTGTATTTTTTTGCGTTAGGACCGTTGGCAAACATATGAGTACGCTATAGAACTTTGATGAATCTGCGTTTTTTAAAACGCGTTTAGCGAGGATAACACACTCGTTACATCGTATGATGATAAAGCATGGAAAACTTGAGAAATCTGAGTCGTATTTTCGGTTTCCATATTTGTTTTAAAATAAATTTATTAGGACACATCGGCGAATCTATGGGCTGCTATAAACCTTGACGAATCTCGCTTTTTTTGAAAAGCTGCAGTTCTGACCCATTAAGCGAATCCATGGGTTGCTATAAATTCTGACGAATCTATGTTTTTTATTGTAGATGGAAAAAGCGGCGAAAACATTTTTCGGGAAAAAGCGGAGAAAGGACCTAGGCGTGAGGAGCAAGGGCTTGTTTGTTACGTTTTGGACCTATCGCTATCTGAAAAAATTAGAAAAGGGCTTGTTAGCGATTGAACTTAACGAAGGGTTTTTAGTAAGCGGGCGCCCGAGGACCCAAAGCGATGAAAGGAAAAAAATCTTCCCTCACAAAAAATCGCGAAGGACCTATTTGTAATCCATAGGGACCTATCAAGTAATTCGAAGAAGCAGAGGGCTTTTACGCCGTCGGCAGGGGGCGGTGGCTTGCACGGTTGATCGGCAATTCCTTGCGCTATAAAGGATGGAATCATGCCTTGATATTTAGCACTTTGGAATTTTCATGCTCTAGGTTTATTTCCTAGCTATATGCCATATTTAATATGCCTTTGGAATATTATTTTACATTATTTAAGTAATTCTTAAAATTGCTTGTTAATTAACGAAAATGCTAGAAAATTATAGAAATAATCGAGCTATCAAAACAGTTTTGGGCTTGAGAGCGTAAGTGGTTGGGTTTTTTATTTCTGTTTTAAAGGAACGGATATAGGACAATTGGTATCTAAGGAAAACACACATGAGACTAGGTTTCTTAATTGGCACGGAATGGGAAGTGCTCCTCCCTCATGTGAGCCCTTGAGGCGGGTTGACTGGCCAAGAGTCATATTGACGGAGGGATTTATTACATAATTTCATACCCAACCAATAAGAGTAAGATGTAATTAGCATTATGCCAGGTTTATTTCACGTTGAGATTTATCCTTCTATTAATTAGTAATTCTGAAAATTGCTTAATAATTAGCAGAGAAAAAAATTCTTGTAAAAATGCTAGGAAAATTATGAAAAATTTTAGATAATTATCTACTGAATAGATATAGACCAAGCTCTACTGATTGAAAAGTGAGCATGCAATGTAATGATTTTACCAGTAGTAAAAGTTATTTTGCATAAATAGAAATATGATATGTTGGACATCACAAAGAGAGAATTTATCAAGCTTGCCCTGAATGACAACAATTATCTTACCCAGGCAATGAATACTAAAATTAATCGATAGCTCGATCTTTTGGGACAATTGTTATCCTGCTCTTCTCGAAACGGGATATAAATGTACCCTTGATCGGACCTAAAAGGCGAGCAGTCGATGGAAGATCGGTGGTATTTTGGATTCTCTGAAGGAAAAATATATAACCCGACAAAGATCCCTCTGTTGCCAAAATCATAAGCGGATGGATATCCTCCGTGCTTTCGGGATATGCATTTTCCACTCCATTATGAGCATCTTGCTGTAATAGTATCTCATGCTAAGTACTAGAAGTACTTTGAACTTATGTGCATTTGCTAGAAATAGAAAAACATGATGAACTCCTGATGAAGAATCATCACATATTTCATAATAGGAGTCTTGTAGTGCCTGAAGCACATGAAAAATGCTCAGCAGGCTAGCAATAGCCATGGCCGCAGTAAAGGCAAAATGATAAGAAGGGGAAGAGCAATTCATAGTGGAAAAGTAAAGGTAAATGGCCAAGGACTTCCAGAAGTAAGGCTGAAAACCTGAATAACCCTGTTTTATGTATGAATGCATTGACCATTGATCATGCAACTATTGCATCCTGAAGTATGTGGTAGACCTTTACACAAAATCCATTGAAAAGTCAACAAGACCTGGGGTAAACAATGTTGAAACATATTTCACTGTTCAACCTGTTGTTGACACGAGTGCTAAGAAGCGTGATAATAAGTTCTCAAAATTACAAAGTTTGAGGGGTCCCAGAAGGACATATACAACTCATATGGAGACCTAGATTAGTCTCCTAAGTATTCCTTCACTTTGCTAAGTGGATGTCATATATTCCTTATAAGTCTCCTTATCAGTTTAGCCTTATTTCCTGAATGAACATTTGGTCTACGCTCCTGTTGAGCGATTATCATTCAAAAAATGAATAAATTGATATTTCCCAGATATTTGTTTAATTGTGCTATGTTTGTTCTATATTCTACAATTTGTTCCTGATGCAACAATTGTTTGATTGATAAATCATACTTCTAATATAGAACAAAGTGTAATCCGATAAGGGAGGAGAAAATCTGTCTAGAAGACAGTTGTACCACACTAAGTAAATTGGAATTATTATGACTATTGCCAGAAGTGACACCATCATAGTTGGCACTAGAAGAATGCCATATTATACCCTGAGTCCAGTCGCACTCTCTTAAATTTTAAAGATATCGGTTTGAATTGTTTCCTTACAGAGACAAAGATGGGGATGGTACAGAATACCTACTCATGACTAAGTTTAATGGGTGTAATTAACGTGTGGTGAAAATTTTCATTCATTCCCCTTCGAGTTATACTATGCACATATAAAACTTGAAGTTTATATTGCGATAAAAAACCCAGAAATATTTAAAGATCTAGCAGATCGACTGAGTTATCTTGAGTTGAATATTGTGAGAAGGATAATTATAATACTGCTGGCCATTGCATAAAAGACTTTCCTAGACCTGAAGTTATCTTATGCCTTGGTTGTGCTAAAGGAAAACTCATAGTTAAATCTTCTTACCTAAAAAGTTAGGGAAGAATCACTAATTTTCCTGGAGAAAATTCAAAGTGATATATGTGGACTTGTTCAACCCTTGTCGGGCCCCTTTTAAGAAACCTTATGGTACTGATAGATGCTCCTACTAGATGGTTCTATGTAGGTCTCTTATCTACTAGGAACCATGCTTCTACCAAAATTAATTGCCCAAATTATTAAGTTAAGAGCCTACTTTTCAGAAGAAAGAATCAAGTTTATTTGAATGGACAATGCTGGCGAGTTATCTCAAAGCATTTAATGATTATTATAAGGCTTCGAAAATTAATGTAGAGCATCTCGTACCTAATATCCACACTTAAAATGCCCTTGTAGAGTCATTATATTAAAAGAACAAAACTTATTATATTGCTTGGTGGCTCTTGCGAGAATAATTGGCTTCCCACGGTTGTTGGGGCCGCAGCGGTCTTCATCTTGCGGTAATAATTCAACTTCGAGACCAAGCTGCACATTCTGAAATTTCTCCGTGAGATAGTGCGTGGAAAAAATTAAGTATTTCCCATCTTGAAAATTTGGCTATCTTTGTATACATGCCAATGTCTCCACCAGATACAACCATAGGACCTCACTAGAAGTTGAGGATCTATGTGGGTTATGACTCTCCGTCATGTATTAAAATACCTAGAGCCTATGACGGGGGATGCATGCGGCTCGATGCGTTGATTATACTAAGGACATTTTTCAGCATTAGGGAGATAAGTACCACATTAGAGAATGCCGAGTCCTTAGATCCGCGTACTAGAGGCCGAACTTGAGGTTGAAGGATAATAAGTCGCAATAAATAAGCTAATGATCGCCAAATGCCTTCCTTGGTCATAAAGGGTGAAAGATCTTATATACTGCGGTATATACACGAAAGAGTAGAAATACCCTAGAAGGATATTGAACCCACTCTTGACCCTCATGATAAGAAAGGGGAGGCCTCGGTGCAGGACTCAATTCATGAGAGCGTCCACACAAGTAGAAAGCAGAACAAATGAGAACACTACCTGTGATGGTAGAAGAAGCTCAATATGATGTTGAGAAAATCTCTGAAGTGAGCTATCCTAGAGATGGTAATATCCCTGAAGTGATTCATCCTGAAGATGATAACCCCAGCGTATATTTGCGCGCACAATTGCACGCTGGGAAGTCGGAACACCCAGACTCCATCGTTGTAGGAAATCACGAGGAGCTGGAAGAAATTAATATACATATATCCCCGGAGTGATACAGGAGAAATAAATAAAAGTAAGACTACAATTATCGACACATATTTGCCTCCAAAATTGCTAAAGGCTAGATCCAGAACCAAAGTCCATGGCAGATTGCCAGAAGTACTCAGATAGGGTCAAACAAAAGAAGCAATTGAGGCTTTCGCTTAATAAGAGGAAAGTTTACGGTCCTATTGGTGAACATCTCCTAAATTGTTCCTGCTGAGGATCAAGCGGGTTTTCATCGAGAAGAAATGAAAATACCTAGGTAGTATATATAAAAGTGAGGCTTGTAGCACAAGGGTTCATCGAGAAACCAGCATTGATTACGATGAAAGCGTATTCTCTTGTAAAAAATGGAATAATGTTCGAAATTTAGCATTAATGGCGGAAAATTTAAACTTACCAATGCGGTTGATAGATGTAGTGATCGCATATTTATATGGGTCACTAGATTGGTTTATTTATATGAGAGTCCTGAAGGAGTAGAAGTCCGGATCCTAATAATCACAACATGTATAGCGTCAAGCTGCGAGAGATCGCTATCACGGTTAAAACGATCGGGAAGAATGTGGTATAATCGGCTTAGTGAGTTCCTCTGAAGAAGAAATACTCCAATAATGATGATTGTCCCTGTGTGTTCATAAAGAAATCTCAGAATGGATTCTGTATCATCTCAATATATGTCGATGACCTGAATATCATCGGAACCATAGAGGAGATAAAGGAAACCAGTGCTTACCTCATGACAGAGTTTGAGATGAAAGATTTGGGCAAAACCAAATTTTACTTAGGCCTGCAGCTAGGCATTTCCCAGAATGAATTCTTGTTCACCAGTCGTCCTATACCCGGAAGGTATTAGAGAGGTTTAATATGGAAAAATCGCAACCCTTGAAAACCCCCATGGTCGTAAGGTCTCTTGAAGTGGATAAAGACCCTTTCAGACCAAGGATAGAAAATGAGAAAGTCTTAAGACCTAAAGTCCCATATTTAAGTGCCATTGGGGCACTCATGTACTTTGCGAAATGTACAAGGCCTGATATTGCATTCGCAGTGAATTTGCTAGCAAGATATAGTTCAGATCTAACGAGAAGACATTGAAATTTGGTGTAAAGACTTTACTCGAGATACCTCCAAGGTACTCAAAATCTTGGGTTGTTTTTCGGAAGAACCAAGACTTCGACCATGGTGGGATATACGGATGTTGGCTATCATGCGATCCCCACGATGCCAAATCATAGGCGGTTTTGTGTTTCTCTGCGATTGAATGCGATCGTTTCCTAGTGGTCTTATAAAATGACCACTGGTAGCAACTTCTACCAACCGCTCAAAGATTATGGCCCTATATGAAGCCTCACGTGAATGTGTTTGGCTACGGCGTGTGATTAGCCATATCCAGAAGTCATGTGGTCTTAACACCATCGATACCCCCATAATTATCTATGAAGATAATTCTGCTTGTGTTGCACAAATGCAATTGGGTTATATAAAAAGCAACATCACGAAGCATATTGCTCCTAAGTTATTCTATTCTCACGAACTCCAGAAGAGCGGTGAGATAAAGATCTTGCAAACTAAGTCATATGAAAATCTCGCAGATTTATTCACTAAGTCCTTGCCTAAATCCACATTTCAAAGATATGTTAAAGGCATTGTAATGAGAAGACTTAGAGAGATGTAGAGTTCAAGGGGGAGAAAACCTTTGAACCATAACCCTTATTGCAATCCCGAAGATTCTAATAAAACCATGAAGGTTATAAGTTGTACTATTTTCCCCTTTGTGAGTTTTCCTGAAGTTTTCTCACATGAAGGTTTTTAATGAGGCAACTAGTGCAACATAAAGTGCGAGTGCAATGTACTCTTTTCTCCATCTCTTTTTTCCCACTGGGTTTTTGAGTGGAGTTTTTAACAAGACATATGCATTACACGGTATTCGCCCAAGGGGGAGTGTTATGAGATAAGTATACCTAACCGTATCCATTTAGAACACTATCTTCTTATGGTGTGGGCGAATCCGAACTCTTTTTTCTGCTTGCTATATATATCGGGTGTTCTCCATTGTAAACAATCAATCTAATAAAGCAAGAGAGAATTTCACCCTAAATCATGTGTCCTTTTGTTCTTGCTCTTGTGATTGTATTGATGAATTGCGTGATTGATCGCGGGTGAACAACTACGTTTTACAGCACAATGGACTCACTTATCAAGCCGATTTACACTTACATCCAATGTAATCTAATGACAAACCTTGCTGCTAGGCACTGTTCAGGACAAACTTACAGCCACTATTATCCGTTCAATAAACATATGGACAGGTATACTTGACAGAGTTTATAGACAAGAAAAATTGACGCTTGATGATATGACATTGGCTTACACATGGACCCAAAGCCACGTGTAATTGCATTATTGCATAGCATACCGTGAAGGCCTTAAGTTAAGTGCACCTCTTTGTAACGGTAAATCTTTGATTTTTGAAGAGGAAAACATATTAGACCCTAAGCCACGTGTAATTGCAATATTGCATAGCATACCCTGAAGGCCTTAAGTGCACCTCTTTGTAACGGTAAATCCTTGATTTTTGAAGACGAAAACATATTTTTCTGTGTTGTGCTAGTGGTGGAAGGATAACTACAAAAGACATTTGTCATATGTGCTAAAAATTGTAAAAGTATTATTATTAAAATTAATCTTATTCTTTTTAAAAGTTTAATGCAAAACAAAAACGCTAATGTACACATGTGTTGCACTGTGTATGCATAGTTGTCCTCTTCCTCAAGACCACGCCCTCACCTGCGCTCTACTATCAACAGTGACGATAACGGTGATGGCAACGACTAACTAACTTATTAAGTTAGGTCTAGCTCATAACAAATATGTGGTTATATGATTGGCTTAGTTCAATAAAGATTAAGTCCTTAAGGCAAGACTTCTCACCCATAGAAACCATATCACTCTCACTCACATATATCAACCCAATGCCACACAGGCTCATCTCGGCTCACAGCCATTTGCCCTAGTCCAAATTATTTACCACCCTAATTGATTATCGTACAACACATGCCATCAACTTAACATTATTATGTGACAACACATGACACACTCTTTTCATAAACATGTCCAATTCCGTTAGTCAAATTGAATTTGCAATTCCAAAATGATATCAACAATCCATTGCATGGCTAAGCATACTAACCACGTTCTAACCAACCCACATTGACATCTATTAGCATCCAACTAATAATTATCCCTCATAGGGTGACAAATAATCATGGCATATAAATGACAAGGTAGGCATAATTCAATTGGGTTGAATAGCTAATCTCCCAAATTAGCGAAAACAATTCTAAGTATAAAATAACATGTTGTAATTTTAAACAATATAGTATTTACAAAACTAGGTTCAACATGATCAAAACACAACTTGCCTTAGAAAAGCTCTATTCTTGATTTGGATCTTAATCTTGAGTCAATGATTTACCCTTCGGGCACTTCAATGTCTCACAGCGAATCGAGAGCGAAATACTAAATAAATACAAAATAGAGACAAAAAATAAATAAAATTTACCAATAAATAGATCATGAATTTACAAATTTTTAAAAACTTGAATTGTTTCAAGCGGAGCTCATATGAAGAAGAACGATCTATCGAAAGATTCAAATAAAATAAAAATAGAATAACAAAAAAAAAGAAAAAAATCTAAATTTCCCAATTTATTTTTCAATGAAAAAATCAAATAATGAGTCAGGCTGATGTCAGCAACCAATTTCCTAAATAAAAAATAAAATGGAAAATCCTTATCCAGTTGACAAGTGGGCGCTCGGTCCATGGACCAATTCCACAAAACCAAAGCGGTCCACAGTGGAACGAGTCCTGACTTGTCTTGGTGATAAGCGGGCCCATCGACACTACTTGAGGCTTACATGACTCAGCTGTCGGCAGGGCACATCTAAAGTTCAAGCTCTTTTTGGTTTTGGTGATTGGTTTTAGTAATTAATGTTTAATTATTATTTAATGACAAATCTAATTATTGTGAGACTAATCATTATCAAGATTATATTTTATTAGTCTCTTTTGGATGAAAGGATGAAATTATCAAAGGTATGCATTCGATAACACATAGTATATATTGTGGCATTCTTTGATATCAAATATATTATGATTTTATTAATAAATCTAATTATGAGACTAACGTGTTTATTCAGTATATTTTTATTAGTATCATGCAAAGAAAAAATAAAAATCCAAAAATATGTATGCCATGCAACTTTATTATTTCTAAATGCATTCCTTGGATTAAGATAAATGGTGAACTTCACCATTATTTTAACCATAAGATGTGAATTTTATTTTCAACTCCATATATATATATATATATATATATATATATAGAGAGAGAGAGAGATTGCTAATGTGCTCTAGGAGCGCGGATCCATAGTGCTCTCGAGGCTTTAAATCCGTGGTAAAATGTTCGATCCGGACCGTGCATCTTCTTCATCTTGTTGAAATGTAGCTATAGACAAAATTTCGTATTTTTTGATTTTTTTACTATTTGTTTTGCATTTTCTAAAATCAGCGATCTAATTAGTTTAGGACCATCCAAAAGCCTGATTTTAGAAAATGCAAAACAAATAATACGAAAAATTTAGAAAAAAGATGAAGAAGATGGATCGAACTCTCGAGGCATAAAGGAAGGATCATAGTATTCTATATATATATATATATATATATATATATATATATATATATATATATATATATATATATATATATATATATATATATATATATATGTGTGTGTGTAAGGAATTGTATCTAGATTACATATTGTATTTGGTCACCTTGTGGTGTGACCAATACTATACTAGCCTCTGAGCATTTAATTTCTCGAGAATCATAAAAATATAATTTCTAGTGATCAGTATCAGTTATATCCTTTTTTTACAGAGGGCTCGTTGTTAGTCCATTCAGCTATAAAATATGCCAGAATTTGAGACTTAATTGCTATTTGGGCAATGAAATGGATATCAAAGTATCTAAGTTCTACTGCCACTTAGCAGTCCGACCAATTGGTTCTTGGTTATGAATGATACTTCCTAAGGTAAAAGATGAGAGAACGGTAATCCGATGAGATTGAAAATAATGTCTCAATTTTCAAGAAGTCACTAATAGAGTATAAAGTAGTTTTTGAACCATGGGTATTGCTCTTTAGACCCATGCAAAACTTCACTTTTGTAATAAATAGGTTTTTGAACCTATTCTCATTCAACAACCAGTACAGCACTAACCATATTATTTGCATCCGCTAAGTACACCATCAATGGTTCCCCAAGGGTGGGTGAAACCAGTGTGGGTGGGATTTGCAAATAAGTTTTGATGTCTTTAAGGGCTTTATCTGCTTCATCCGACTAGTGGAATTTATTGTGGTTTCTTATTATCTTAAAGAAAGGTAAACCATGTTCTCTTAATCTTGATATAAAACTACTGAGAGCAGTCATCCAACCAATTAAACATTGAACCTCCATCACTATAGAAAGTGGTTTCAAAGCTTCAATGGTTTGAATCTTCTCAGAATTTATTTCAATACCTCTAGAACAAACAAGGAAACCAAGCAACCTTCTAAAAGAAACTCCAAATACACACTTTTTTGAATTCAACTTAATCTCATATTTATTCAAATTATTAAGGTTTCAGCCAGGTCTGACAAACGGTTGGAGTTTTTCTTGCTCCTTACAAAGAGATCGTCAACAAAAGCCTCTAAATTTTGCCCTATTTGACAAATAAAAGACTTCTGCATAAAGCACTCGTACGTGGCTCTAGCATTTTTCAGCCCAAATGGTATCTTCTTGTAGCAGTAGACACCAAACGGGGTTGTGTAGGAAGTTTTCTCTTTATCTTCTCTTGTCATGCTTATTTGATGATACCTTGAGTATGCATATATGAAACTCGTCAGTTCATAACCCATTGTTGAATCGACTAGTTGATCAATTCGTGGTAAAGAAAATCATCTTTTGGACAAGCTTTTTTAAACTGGTAAAATCGATACACATACGTCACTTACTGTTTGTTTTCTTAACCATAACTGGGTACGCAAGTCAATCTGGATTGCCAACTTCACGAATAAAACCAGCTTCCAAGAGTGTGTCAAACTCTTGTCAAATGGCTTTCTGCCGATCAAGACTGAATCACCTAAGGTTCTGCTTCACTGGTCATATGTTAGACCGTATGGCTAACCTGTGCTCTATTACTTCTTTTGGGACTCCAGGCATGTCGGATAGTTTCCACGCAAACACATCTACATTAGCCTGGAGGAAAGCAATGAATGCGTCTTCCTGTTTAGCATCCATTCCTAACCCTATCCTACTTGATTTTTGGTAGTCGATTAGGGGTCAATGGGAACTTATTTAATCTGTTTGTTGGGATGAGGAGCCATCTTCAACTTTTCCATCTTGTTAGAATTTTCAGCCTTACAAGGTTATCTTGCATCATTAGCATCAATTAATGGTAATTGATCGACAATCTCAAGTAATTTGAGATCATAATTAAGTCTGATAACTTAATTACCTTGCATATTAATCACACCTTTAGGACCGAAATTTTAATACCACTTCCTCCTGCTTGCACTCTATTTGGACCAACGGTGTCCATGTGTAAAAGCTGTCTGGTGCATCGATCATTACTACGGTGGTGGAGGATGAGAAGCGATAACCATCTTGCCATGTCGTGAGGAGAGCAAACTAAGTCTTTGACCATCTTGAGTTTGGGCAAACCACGAATAAGATCGCGGTACGCTAACTCGGTCAAATGATCAAAACCAATGTGACCAAGTCTCCTATGCGAAGGAGATCACGGGACTCGAAGCAATCAAACACCGGAGAGAGGCTCGGAAAAGCAGAAAAATCAGCACGAAAGACCCTCCCAAATCTAGAAATCCATAAACTAACTCTCGATGAGCAAGGATTCTACAAGCATTGCTCTTAAAGCTTACCTCGAAAGAGTCATCAATAAGGTGAAAGCGGAAAGCAAATTATATTGCGACTTACTCACTAAGGCAACGTCCTTAAGAATAAAATTTTCATTAATGAGGCGGTACCTTTAGCAATGACTCTACGAAGAAGCATCCCCAAAGTGATCAACTCATCACAGGGGCTCGGACTAGGAAGAGAACCAACGAGAGTCTCCGGTCATATGGCGAGAACAACGAGTCAACAATCCAAACATCTCCTTCCCCATCCAAGCGAACTGATCAAGTCAAAGAGAGACTTCGATCTTGGGATAAAGTGAGGACCTAGGAACCCAATCTTGAATCACCACGACGTCTCAAAGTACTAGCCACGAGAGGAAGAAGGCTGGACTCTAGTGTCTCTCGACGCTCAACTCTCACAAGATCGGAAGAATCAACTCTAGTAGAAGATGTAGGGTACATCCTTTGGTTTGGCCAGCAAGTGGTGCAAAGGCGGACCATCCCAGCAAGGTGTCCAAATCTCCTACCAAAAACACCTCCGCTGATATCTACCTCGATGGGAAAAATGAGGAATATCAAGAGGGCGGTGGAAAAAGCCCGACCATGAGCAACTCGGGACTAAAACTTCATTGAACAAAGCATGAAAACCGAGTCTGGGCGCTGCCAAAAGCAGTGACTCTCGACATCTAGTAGCGATGTCGCCTTAGAAGCACTTCGAGTCTAGGGATGACCCTGCATACCCCTAAGAGCAGCAACACGCTCACGCCTAGTGATCTTGGCGCGTCTAAAAGAAATCTACTAGGTGACCATCCTTCTTCTGGAAGGTGCATGAATACCGCCTTGCTAGAGGCGGAGTAGAGGAGAAGCACCCATACGCTCGAGAAGTCCATGGACAACCCCGAGACCTAAACACAAGTGGTACTCACCACAGGAGCTACCACTATCTCTCCACTCTTGGAGGCACGCATTACAAGCCCTGAAGGCGGATGCGCCGTCGTGCTCAAGTAATCAAATCCTAGACCTTGATTGAATCGCTAATTTTGGGTGGTCTAGAATGAGATTGAGTTTCTTCTTGCCTCCAACAAATTTCTCAAGAGTGCTCATAAGATCTTGACACTCTCGGAAAAGTGAGGCGCATGAAGAGCAAGGGAAGGAGTAGAAGAAGAGGCAGACGAAGAGGATCGAGCAGTAGCGTGCATATTTTTCCCTATACACGGTGCCTCAAATTTGAGAGACTCACGAGGGAAGCACAAGAAGCATCTCTAATTCTACCAACTGGGCCTCTAACTTCTTCCTAAGCTCTGCGTGGACCTTATCCACGTCATCCTCAACCCCAATACACATAAGCGACCATTATTTGACTTAACTAGTAAGTCCTTAGCAAGTTGATCACACTTGGCATTCAAAGCTTCATTATCAAGTTTTAGTTGCTTCTGACCCTCACATGAGTATTTGGGTTCTTAGAAGCATGCAATTCAAGTTCATCATTTCTAGCGTAAAGCTTACTAAGGTGACAACTCATGGCATCAATTTGACAAGTAGTTTAGGGCAATTTTCACAAGATGCGATTGTGTGAGTATGAAGAAAACTAGCATCAATAGGAATAGGATCAATAGAACATGTGCTAGCATCCTTCGACCTAAGAGCCTCAAGATCGAAACCACACTATCATGCGGGGTTCTTAGGTTCTCCAACTCCACAAGCACACCATCACAGAGAGTACAGCTATCAGAGTCTCGGGAGGAACATGATTTAAGTGAATCTAACTCCGAGACAAGGTATCTACTTCCTTCTCTAACTCAGTAACCCTAGCTCTAGCTCTAGCATGAAATTTTCCTAATTTGCAAAAAGCTTCATTGAAATTTGGTCATAGGAAGGTACCTCGTCCAGAAGTCATTTGTAGAGCTCGAAGTCGTGATGTCGTTGGTGTTTGCCATGAAGCTTTATCTTGGGAGAAGTCGCCGCCCTTTCTTCTCTTGCGGATCATCCTCGCCTTAAATCGCTCCATGTCTCCAGTGTCGGAGAGGCTGATGTCGTCGAGGCGGCGAGGCAGAGTGGAAGAGCTTCTTGTTCTTCGAGAAGTTGCGTACTTCTTCTCGTCTTGGCGCTCATGACTGGAAGCTTCTTGTTGCGGTTCTTGTCGGTGTAGTCGTTCTTCTTTGGAACCGGAGTCGTTCTTGCCCTTCTCCGATTTAGGACAATTAAGCTCGAATGTGGTTGGGGCGCCACATTGAAGCGGTGATCCACCACCTCTCTTCCTCTCTCTCACCCTCTTGTAGGCGCGAGAAAACTTGCGAGCTAAAAGAGCAAGCTCAATTTCGAAACTTGTCCGAGTTGGTCATCGCTTAGCTCGCAAAGTGCGAGAGAGGAAAAACCAGCAGAAGAATCAAGAGAAGATCCAATGGGATCGGTGACCAAGACCATAGGCGTGATTTCGTCTTGCGAGAGGCGGCGTCGATCTCATGAGTCTTGAGTCGGGAATAAAGCCCGTCAAGAGTCAAGGTCGACAAGTCGGTAGTATCCTTGATGGTGGTCACTTTCATTTCCCAAACACGAAGATCGAGTGCGGTCAAGAAGTAGCGAGCATTATCCGTGTCGGTATGTGCAACCAAGCGCCGGAGATCGCTCAAAATTTTAGTAAATCGACCAAAACACTGCGTCAAGACTCTCACCGGCGTGTTGTTCAAACTTGTTGTACTCACGCTTGTGTTGATCTGCCTCACGGTCTTGATTTGGGTAGTGCCCTTATGGTATGCATCGAGGTCACCCAAATCTCGTGGCGGATCGCAGTGAAGATCGATCATACTCACTTCGGTGAGTCCTGTATGAGAATATTCCTCGCCTTAGCATTTGCCTCAACGTCGGCCATATTGCTTGGCCGTGGCGTTCTCATCGGCGAGAACCTCATATGGGAGCTTCACCTTCTGCCATATCGAGGAAGCCACTGGCGATGATGTATGACTCCATCCGAGATTTCCAAAAGGAAAATCAACACCACAAAAATTGGAGGCTTGGTGGAATACTTATGCATCGCCATGGCTCTCGAGACGATCAAGATCTATGGAAGAGCAAAACCGGCTCGATACCACTGTAGGATTGGATGGCGACAATCGGAGGGGGTGAATGATTGAGTGGAAGATAAAATCAAAATTTACTTGATTCACAAACCCCCTAAATTAATTATGAAATATTGCTCTCGGTTTCAACACAAACAGATTAATAGACGTTCACTAAAACTGTAATTCTTGAAGATCCAACCGTCGGATTGATGTAAAATTTGAACTGTATAAACTAGATTCAAATCCGAAACTAACAAAATAAGAATCAGTCTGATCGGATTTACGGATCTAAAGATATTAGCTTCGCAATTTTACTGTATCAAGAATGACGAAAATAAATCTAACCTTCTGATTACAAGCAGCGACAATTGCTTCGGCAATTTTCTGAACTCCTGAACACAACGACAATTTCAGCCTTGTCGCTGTTCCGTTCTTCAGAGAAAACTACTGACAACAATCCTTCCCGATGCTTCCGTATTCCTGCGAAACAAGTGACACCAGGAAAAAACAAAATATAGATGACAACAGAACGATCAGAACACAAAGCAGACAAAACGTGTTTAGGTGCTGCCACAATTTCGCTCTGGTTGCCCAGCCTTCAAGCCGCACGAGAATTATTTAGTCGATCGCCTAAACACCAGAAACTTCAAGCCGCTAGAACCAGAAGCATCTACACATGCATGCAGAACCAAAAAGGACCAAAAGTGCAAGCAATAGAAATTCTGGCCGCAATTCACAGCCACCGCTAATAGCAATGAAGAACAACCATCACGCCAACCAAAACGCTAGTTGGATGCACAGCCGCCGGACTTGCATGCATGTAGAACAAACTTCCCGCACGGCCGTATGTCACCACGATTACAGTTGCAAGGAACTCACCAGGACGCCCTTTACCTGCATGCATGCACGTCACAAGAAAGCTTCTTTCTAGTTGCTTGAGTCAATGCTCCTACTCGATCACATGCATGGCCAGAATTCTTTTTCTAGTCGCTTCTAGTCATCGGCGAAACTCTCCGACGCATAAAACAATGGCCTTGATCAGCCGTCGCCGCCAGAACTCCTAGGCGCACCAACTTCAGACGCGCTAGAAAATCTCGAGACTTGATTGCCGCAAGGAACAAAAAAAAACCTGAAGACTGCTCTGGATTTTCACGCATGCATGCAACCCTTCAAAAGCATCAGCCGCAACTAGTTTTTCTAGTCGCCAGATACTTCCAAGCGCTAGAACTCAGCAGCCACCTCAAGTTCTGGCATAAGACTCGGATGCAAGAAAAATCTCACGCCGCCGGGCATACACGCATAAAAGCGGCAGCCGCCTAAAAGCTTCTTTATTTCTTTTGTCTAACAATACTCTAACATGAAAGAGTACAAACCTAATTCCTTGCACATATAAGCAGGAGACACCTCCCCTATTTATCTTGAGCAACCATAAAGAATTAGTATACAACTCCACTTGGCTAACATGGCCCAATCGGTTTGTATACAATTCCGCTTATAACATGGCCCAATCTGACTTTTTGCACGCGTCACGGCCCTCGCCGCACACACGTGACTAACCGACCTTCGTGTGCACCTTCTCTAGCCGAGCGTCCGCATGACATCCTCGACCACGGGACCTCGATTCCTCCACGAACCTAGTCCGAACCTCGGTTCCTCCATGAACCTAGTTCGGTCCGTCATCGACCACGTTAAGCCCTCGAGCAACACACTGCACGAATAAACAAACAACGCATCCGAGCACAAGTCCACGACTTGACTCAAAGTCAATCCATGCAACCACTCACATGAGTGCATTGCATCAAACAAAATCATTAATCAATCATAATTATGCTCAATGGTTAAGGTTACTCGCCCTAGGCGGTAGCACTAGGAAAAAACAACCAACACTCAAATTGCTTCAATTTGAAGATCCAATTCAAATCAAACTCAATTTTAAATCAATCCAATCTCAAATCTTGTCAATTACTCATCACACACAAGGATAGACCTCCACATGGTCTTTCAATATGATTCCACTTGATGGCCTCAAGTGCATCTAAATACCAATCATACATCGAATAATTCTGATATTGAAAGTGCATCTAGGCCCCTTAATGATTTTGGTGATTAATGACAACAAGATTAAGTGACTAATGAGCTTTATGAGTATTGTGAGCAGATGAATACGCTCATGGGAAAGTCGCTTAATCAATTTGAAGATCCAATTCAAATCAAACTCAATTTCAAATCAATCCAATCTCAAATCTTGTCAATTACTCATCACACACAAGGATAGACCTCCACATGGTCTTTCAATATGATTCCACTTGATGGCCTCAAGTACATCTAAATACCAATCTGCCACATCGAATAATTCTGATATTGAAAGTGCATCTAGGCCCCTTAATGATTTTGGTGATTAATGACAACAAGATTAAGTGACTAATGAGCTTTATGAGTATTGTGAACAGATGAATACGCTCATGGGAAAGTCGCTTAAGGAAAGAGGTCCCTCAAAATTCAAGAAAAAAAGGCGTCGGTTAAACTCAACGGTTGTATATGCATTTTAAATTTTATTTGAGTTTAAGGATTGCCGTACTATTAAGAGGGATTTGGCAAGAAATAGGTTTAGGATGATCCAATGTGCTCAATGATGAATCCTAGTCTAAATATGGGTCAATGTGTAAAGTCTTGGGGGCAAAAGTTCAAAATGGTTGAGTATCCGAACAAACCTTCGGAATGTCGGCGGCCCTCGGTTGCTCGAGCAAAATTTGGTTAGAATGTCAAAACTTGGTTCGAGTATCGAGCTAACCCTCTCTGTTGGTGAAGTCTTTTAGGTTGGAATGTCAGAACATGGGTTGAGTATCTGAGTGAACCCCTCGGTTAGGGCTAAGTCATTTTGGTTCGGACTATCAAAGTGTCGTTCGGACTGTCCGAACAGTGCGTTCGGTTGCCCTAATCTCATTTGGTTCGGACTATCCGAAGGGTCGTTCGGACTATCCGAACCGTGTCCCGTAGCCCTGATTTCATATGGTTCGGACTATCCAGAACAAGGGTTAATTTGTCAGAAACGATCTCGAAATTTGAAGTGAAAACGGCTAGTTTTGGGAGGCTTTAAATACCTCCCCCACTCCCACCTACCAAAGTACCAGTGCATTCAATACATTTTCAAGAGCTCTCTCACTCTCTCAAGCCTAAGTGTTTCTCCTCCCTCAAATCCTTAATTCTTGAATCTTTAGAGGGAGGTCAAGTGGAGAGATTGATAGATCTAGTGATTGTGGTTCATCTTGAGCACGTGGTTCATCCTCATGCGGATTTCTTGCGAGATTCTTTACTCTTGGAGGTTGAGGACTCCTAGACGGCTAGGAGTCACCGGTGAGCCCCCAATCTTCGTGTGGGACGCCGCCGGAAGTTTGTGAAGGTTGAGGACTCCTAGACGGCTAGATTGTCAAGGGAAGGATTCAAAGAGTTAACGGGTGAGTGCTTGGTGCAACACCTAGAGGACAAGGGTTGAAAGAGACCCGGCTTTGTGCCGCCTCAGCGGAGGCGAGGATCCCTCAAGGATCCAAACTTGGGAAAAATTCGGTTTGTCTCTTTGGTTCTTGAGTCTCTCACTTACTTTCATTGTGCTTAGTTAAATCTTTGGGGATTCAAGGGTTTAATAGGTTGTTAGAGTAGATATTGGTGAGATTTCTCTTCCTGCAAGTAATCTTAGTCAAAATACATCATTTGAACCTAGATTCATACTCTAGATTTGCTAGATCTATTTTCTAGGGTTCTTGTGCTCGAACCAGTTCGGAATATCCGAACCACTCGGACAGTCCGAAGTTAATTTTGGAGTATCCGAAGTTTAAATTTCCGCTGCGATTTAAAATTTGTAAACGCCTATTCACCCCCCCTCTAGGCGACATCTCGGTCCTTTCAATTGGTATCAGAGCCAAATCTCCGTAATTTGGCTTAACCGCTTGGAGAACCTAAGATGTCGGATAATCAGAAGAATACCGAAGCCCATGATCAAGACAAGGGCACGGGCTCTGGTATTGGGGTTGCTATTCCATTTGATTATACCTCTCTTGGTGTCTCAAGCTCATCATCTTATGTCTCCGTGCCCTCCGGTCGAGCGCCTCATTTCGATGGCACTCACTATGCGGCATGGAAACATAAGATGAAGATGCACTGAGATCGCTTCACCCTTCTATTTGGAAGATTGTGCAAGCAGGTTTCAAGCAGTTGATCCGGACAACCTTACTCCGTAGAAGATAAAGATCAACACTTCAATGATTTGGCGATCAATGCTTTGTTCAACGCCTTGGCGATTCGAGTTCAACCGAGTCGACGGACTCGAGGAAGCCAAGGCCATTTGGGATAGGCTCATAGTCAGTCATGAAGGAATTTCAAGCGTCCGCGAATCGAAGATAGAGCTCATCATTGGCGAGCTAAGTCGGTTCACATTGGAGGAAGGAGAGTCCTACAATAAAATGTTTGACCGCCTGATGGTGCTTGTGAATCAAGCCAAGGGCCTTGGATGCACCGATCTTACGGACAAGGCCGTGGTGAAGATAATACTTCGCGTGATCACTCCTACCAACCGCAACCTTGTTCAATTGATCCGAGACCGGCCCAACTTTGACACTTTGACACCTCATGATGTCATCGGCCGGCTCATGATGGATGAGATGATGGTAAAGGAAGCCGAAGTCATTGAAGAACTCAAGTCGGGCAAAAAGAAAGGCATTGCCCTCAAGGCCGTCAAGGTAGTCGCCAAGCGTAAAGAAACCTGGCGAAGATGAAGAGTCATGTGGTCCGTTGACAAATGAAGACATGGCCCTATTCGTGAGAAGGTTCAACAAATTCTTCAAAAGAAGAACTTGGACAAGGAGGTCGATCTAAGAGTTTTGGAAGAAAGTCAAAGGGTAGACACTCCACAGAAGATGCTATGAATGCGGTGAAACCGCCACTTCATTGCTTAGAGTGTCATATAAGGAGGGCAAAGATGAGAAGTCTCACAAGAAGGACAAGTTCGGGGCAGGACAAGGAGAAAAGCAAAAGTACAAGGGCAAGGGTCGTGCCTACATTGGAAAGGAGTGGAACTCCAACACGACTCAACTCAGACTCCGACTCAGAGTCAAATTCCGACGAGGAAGGAGGAATTGCCTCCGTCGCCATCGCCGTGCCTACCACCTCAACAACGTCGAAGAGCCTCTTCGACAACTTGAGCGATGACGACGACAACGCTTCAATGTGCCTTATGGCAAAGGGGCATAAGGTATCATCAAAAGATTCCACTCCCTCCATTGCTAATGAATGTCTAGATGAGCACGATAGCGATAGTGATGATGATGATGTTAACACCGTGCTTAAGTCTATGAAGAACTTTGACATTCATAAATTAAATTTGCTCTTAAAAGATATTGAAAAATTGGAGGAAATAGTAGAACAAAAGGAAGCTACTCTCGAGGCTCAGGAAGATTTGCTCATCCTCGAAAAGGAGAAAAACCGTGAGCTAGAGAAGAGCTTGTCTTTTGAAAAAGAGAAAAATGAGGAATTGGTTAAGAACTTAAAATTGACCAAATCCGAGGTGACTAGTCTTGAGATCACCTACGCTTCACTCGAAGAGGAACTTGCGAAGTCAAAGGATGCTTGCAAGGCTCTTGAGTTGAAGCTTGTTGATCTCAAGAATAACCCTCCGATTACCTCAACCATTAGCTCCAATTCTTCTTTACCTTCTACGAGCAATGGATGCGCTAGATGCTACAACGTCAATATTGATACTTATGCCACTAACCTTGAGACATTGCAAGTGTTAGCATTTGAAAATGAGAAGCTCAAGGGGATGCTCGAAGATGGACTTCAAAAGTCCTACAAGGCAAGTAAGGGACTAGAGGAGTTCCTAGGTAAGCGACAAGGTAACGCTATGAAGCATGGGCTTGGATACACTCCACCAAAAGAAAAAAAGGGCAATATTGTGGTTGCTCCTTTAAACAAGCCCATCCAATTTGTTAAGAGCAAAGAAAACACTAAGTACAAAACTCACTCTACATTCTTTGCATCTTATGTACTTAAGAAAACTAACTTAGGTCGGGTAGTCGCTTGTCACATTAGGGGTAAGCCCAAAGATAACTCTTGTGTGCGATCTATTTGGGTCCCTAAATCAATTGTTACTAACGTGCGTGGACCTAAGCAAGTTTGGGTACCAAAGAGCAAAAACTAAATTTCATTTTGTAGGCCTACAACTCCAGTGGATCAAGTTGGATCTTGGATAGCGGATGTACACATCATATGACCGGAGAAAGGGCAATATTCGCTCATTTGGACGCCAATGGAATGAATAGTGAAAGCATCATTTTTGGTGATAATGGAAAAGGTGAAGTAATAGGTTTAGATAAAATTCTTATTACAAATGACTTCCATTTGAACAATGTTTTGCTTGTTGAATCACTAAGCTACAATCTGTTGTCCGTCGCTCAATTGTGTGAAGCGGGCTATAATTGTGTGTTTAGTGATAAGGGTGTGGATGTCGTTAAGAGGGATGATGGTTCAATAGCCATTAAGGGACGGTTGAAAGGGAATCTCTATCTTGTAGATTTCACTACGGATAGAGTTAACCTTGAAAGCGTGTCTTATAGCTAAATCCAAACATGGGTTGGTTATGGCATCGCCGACTTGCCCATGTCGGTATGAGGAACCTCCATAAACTTCTTAAAGGCAATCACATCCTTGGATTAACCAATGTTGTTTTGAGAAAGATAGGGTGTATGGCGCATGTCAAGCCGGGAAGCAAGTCGGAGCTACTCATCCATGAAAAACGTGATGACCACCTCGAGGCCATTGGAGATGCTTCACATGGATCTATTCGACCCGATTGCCTACATAAGCATTGGAGGAAACAAGTATGGTTTAGTTATCGTTGATGATTTTTCGCGCTTTACTTGGGTATTTTTCTTGCATGATAAAAGCGAAGCTCAAGGAAGCTTGAAGAAATTCATGAGAAGGGCTCAAAATGAGTTTGAAGTGAAGATCAAGAGAATTCGAAGTGATAACGGCACCGAATTCAAAAACACTGGGGTTGAGGAGTTTCTCGATGAAGAAGGTATCAAGCATGAGTTCTCGGCTCCCTATTCCCCTCAACAAAATGGGGTAGCCGAGAGGAAGAATCGAACCCTCATCGAGATGGCGCGCACGATGCTTGACGAGTACAAGGTCTCCGACATATTCTGGGCGGAGGCTATCAACACCGCGTGCCATAGTACCAACCGTCTGTATCTCCACAAGATTTTGAAGAAGACGGCGTATGAGCTCCTCACCGGCAAGAAGCCGAATGTATCCTACTTCCGAGTCTTCGGGAGCAAATGCTATATTCTCAACAAGAAAGCTAAGTCCTCTAAATTTGCTCCTAAAGTAGATGAAAGTTTCTTGCTTGGATATGGATCAAATGCCTATGCATACCGAGTTTTCAACAACACCACCGGTGTGGTTGAAATTTCGCGTGATGTGACATTTGATGAAACTAACGGTTCTCAAGTAGAACAAGTTGATCGTGTTGTGATTGTGAGGAAGAACCCCATGCGAAGCAATCAAGAAATTGGCAATTGGAGAAGTAAGACCGCTTGAGCAAGACGAAATTCCAAGCACTTCAACTCAAGATGTGCATGACGCGACGATAGACGCTCAGGATGTTGCTCCTCTTCCTCAATTCGAGCTCAAGGCGGCTCAAATGCCTCTCAAGGCGATGAGGTCCAATCCAAAGAACTAACATACCGTACCTCATCCGAGAGTCCATCAAAGTGTACAACGAGATCACCGTCGACAACATACTTGGAGACATTAACAAGGAGTATCGACTAGATCTCGCGTCGCAAATTTTTGTGAATTTTACTCTTTTGTTTCTTCTCTTGAACCACTTAAGGTAGAAGAAGCACTCCAAGATCCGGATTGGGTGATGGCTATGCAAGAGGAGTTAAACAACTTCGAACGGAACCAAGTGTGGAAGCTTGTCGAAAGACCTAAGCAAAATGTGATTAGAACCAAATGGGTCTTTCGGAACAAGCAAGACGAGAACGGAATAGTGACAAGGAATAAAGCCCGGTTAGTTGCTCAAGGCTTCACGCAAATAGAAGGTTTGGATTTTGATGAAACATACGCTCCAGTAGCTAGGCTTGAATCAATTAGAATATTACTTGCCTTTGCTACTCACCATGATTTTAAGTTGTATCAAATGGACGTAAAAAGCGCCTTCTTGAATGGACCACTCTCCGAAATGGTCTATGTTGAGCAACCACCCGGCTTCGAAGTCCCGAACCATCCGGATCACGTCTACTTCCTACACAAGGCTCTCTACGGACTTAAGCAAGCTCCGAGAGCGTGGTTCGAGTGCCTTCGCGATTTTCTCCTCGTTCAAGGTTTTGTAGTCGGAAAGGCCGACCCCACTCTCTTTACTAAACATATTGATGATGATTTATTTGTGTGTCAAATCTATGTTGATGATATTATTTTCGGATCTACTAATGAACACTTGTGCAAGGAATTTAGCGGGATTATGACTAAGAGATTTGAGATGTCCATGATGGGCGAGTTGAAGTTCTTCCTCGGCTTTCAAGTCAAGCAACTCAAGGAAGGAACCTTCATATGCCAAACAAAGTACATCAAGGACATGCTCAAGAAGTTCGGTATGGAGAGCGCCAAGCCAATCAAAGCGCCAATGCAAGCCAGCGGACATCTAGACCTCGACAAAGAAGGTAAACCGTCGTCCAAAAGGTATATCGCTCGATGATCGGTTCTCTACTTTATCTTTGTGCATCTAGGCCGATATCATGCCTAGTGTGTGCATGTGTGCAAGATTTCAAGCCACTCCTAAAGAGTGCCACAGTGGCCGTAAAGAGAATCTTGAGATATTTAGTACACACTCCTCATTTTGGGCTTTGGTATCCAAAAGGTTCATCATTTGAGTTAGTTGGCTATTCCGATCACGGATTATGCGGATGTAAGGTGGATAGGAAAAGTACTTGAGGACATGTCAATTCTTAGGTAGATCCCTTGTCTCTTGGTCCTCTAGAAGCAAAATTCGTAGCCTATCCACGGTAGAAGCGAATATATAGCCGCCGGGAGTTGTTGTGCCCAATTGCTTTGGATGAGACAAACTCTAAATGATTATGGCCTAACCTATAACCGTGTGCCACTTTTGTGTGACAATGAGAGTGCCATAAAAATTGCCAACAATCCCGTCCAACATTCCCGTACAAAGCATATCGATATCCGCCATCATTTCCTAAGAGATCATTCCACCAAAGGCGATATTGAAATTCAACATGTGAGCACAAATGACCAATTAGCCGATATATTTACTAAGCCTCTTGATGAGAAGAGATTTTGTGAGTTGAGGAGTGGGCTAAATATTCTAGACTCTCGCAATTTGGCTTGAAATATGCTCACAACTTGATTGGTGATTGCAAAAAGTCTTTGAAAAATCTTATTTGCTTTATTTCTCTTATTTTAGTATGTTTAGTGGTTTTTGATCTTGGATCTGTCAATCATCTGTGATCATGGTTTGAAGCTGTTGCATGGCTTGTCGATCACTTGATGACTTGACTCTTTAGGTCCTCTCATCTATTTCTCGCTCGAGTCATTCCCGCTTTGTTTTCATGCCATCTGAAAGCAGTTGGATCGTCGAAATTCCATTCGGACTATCCGAATCGATTGACTATCGAACTTAAGTTGAATTGTCGAAGTGGGGTCTCGGGCTTTTTAAGCCAGCCCGAGTCCCTTCTTCATCTTTTCCTTCTTTTCACTTCCCATCTCAGTTTCTCTCTCCTCCAAACCGCCCCTCCTCTCGGATCTCGAGTTTTGGCCGAAGATTTTGTGGTTTGGGGGCGCCAAGGTCCTCCTCAAGGTCAAGGGCTTCATCTCCACCCGTCATTTGCCCCAAATCCATCTCGGATTCCCCGGTCTTCAATCTCCAAAAGGTTGGTTTGAATCTATCCTTGTTTCGATCTTTTTCTCGCCCAAATTGGAGAACTCTTGAACTCTAGACTATACTAGGCCTTGCTAGGATGGTCTCCATACGATTAGACCTTAGCATTGTTGAATTATTATCTAGATTGATAATTTAGGGTTTGTGAACTGTCACCTCGGAATGTCCGAGTTTCCATTCGGACTATCCGAATGAAAACTTCGGACTATCCGAAGAAACCTTCGGACTATCCGAAGGATGTGACTTCATTTTAACTCTTTATTGTTCATCTAGGTCATAATTAGTGTCTAATCTTGTTTCAACCCTTGTATACCTTTAGGATGGATCCCTCTCAAGGTGGCAACCCTCGCTCTAGCCAGTCGGACATCGATGCGGCTCGCTTGAAGAAGGCTAGGCATGATCTTCCCGCCGGTGGCTCCTCGTGACTCTGTTGATTCCCTCAAGATTCCCCTCGGAATCTCCTCATGCTCAGTCAGCTGGAAGACAGAAGCGTCAAGCCATTCGCAAGAGAAAGAAGTCTACTCATAAGGGTGCTCCATGTCAAGGTGGTGGTGAACAAGGAGATGAGGGTCAGGGTGGCAGTGGTGCAGAGGATCCTAGGGCTGCCATGCCTAGGTTGAGGCGGCTAAGTGTCTTGCTTCAGTAGCAGGAAGGAGCGCTGATCGGTCCATTGGAGATTCACTCTGCTGTTCGTGCTACTCCAATGGGTGTCACTTCTAAAAAGAAAGTGGATTATTGTATTGGGCAAGGGAGAGGCAAGGAAGTCCGCCAGCACAAAAGTCAGGACCCACTGATGTATTTGCAAGAGGACTATGTGGATAAGCGATTCTGGAATCACTTCCAACAGGATTTCTACGACTCTGTGATTGCTGAGAAGAAGAACCCAGTGGCTTTGATGCGATTACATTGATTTGGGATTACATAGCGCAGTGAAGGACCTGATATTCAATGAGGTGATTCTTGCTGCCAGAGCACCACAATCTGAGAGATCATGTCCTTGTGTGCAAATGGAATAATGAAGTTGTGGTACGATTCTATCGACCTTGTATGTTGACACAGATCTTTGAGAGCACCATGTGGTTCATGGTGGATGGGCTCTACTATGCACGATGACCAAGGCTCAATTCTTGTTGCATTGGTTTTTCCGAAATTTGGGAGAATCTGGACAAGCTGCATGTGTTCGACTCCTCCAGTATTAATGATTTGACTCCTTTATATGATGACTCTCAGAACTTCAAGCTGGGCACCACAAAAGGGTTGAAGCTTTTTTATGCTATCCTTTACAAGTTGCTGAGGAAGACCTTGTGGCCCAAGGAGGGAGACGCCACCAACATCAATTCCTACTCTAGGAACCTGCTTTTGAGGATTGGCGAGGGTTCTAGGCCGTTTGATGTATTTGATTTTATATGGCAAGAGATCCGCCTCAACTCCCTTAGCTGCTTGGCAGTTGCGGATCGCTCCATCGTGATGTGTATGGTTGAGAGCATCTCGGGCTTGTGGTTTGCCAAGGATGTGGAGCATGTGCCGTCTGGAGTGTCAGGTGTGATCAAGGCTCCACCTCCTCCTGTTCAGCCAGTCCCTCCTCCTTCGGCGCCCACTACCAGGTCAGGTGCAACCTCAGCGAGGCCCTCTGCAGGTGATCCTTCTTCCCCAAGCGGCTCCATAAAGAACATGCTTCATGCTATTTTCTGCCTTGGGATCAAGAACCACAAGAAGATCAAGCAGATGAATGAAAAGATCACCGACACTCACCGTCAGCTCAATGTGATCAAAGGGAAGCTCAACTTGTCGTGTTCGAGGAGTCCGAGTCGAGTGCGATTCTGCGATTGTTGATTCGGCGACGGCGGCTCTTGACCTTCCCGCCACTTCGCGCCCTCTTGGTGACGATGAGGCGACTCTCGATATGTCTTGGCTCGGGACAACGGCAATGCAGCAGCGATGATGGCGGCGAGTGACCTCTTTGGTGTCTTGATGCCAAAGGGGGAGTGAGGGTCATTAGATTTATTTATTTCGCGCTTTGATTGTGGTTGCTTGCTTATGTGCTTGATAGTCGATAGTTGAACCTTTGTTGCTTACTTGTTGGATGCTTGTTGGTTGTTGATGTCGATCTATTTGCTTAATTCCTTTTTTCGTTAGCAATGCACCATGTCATATTTGTTTATGCAAATTATCGGTTATATATCTTGTTATACTCTCTTGAAAGCAAAAATTTAGGGGGAGCTCTCGCAAATTTTCCCGTAAATATGTGCATTTGACATTCCACTCAATTTATTTCAATGCACACATTTAGGGGGAGCTTCTCCGTGTATTTGGTTTTCCAAATACTCTCTCATTTCAATTTTATCTAAATCTAATCGTGTTGTCATCAATTCACCAAAAAGGGGGAGATTGAAAGTGCATCTAGGCCCCTTAATGATTTTGGTGATTAATGACAACAAGATTAAGTGACTAATGAGCTTTATGAGTATTGTGAACAGATGAATACGCTCATGGGAAAGTCGCTTAAGGAAAGAGGTCCCTCAAAATTCAAGAAGAAAAGGCGTCGGTTAAACTCAACGGTTGTATATGCATTTTAAATTTTATTTGAGTTTAAGAATTGCCGTACTATTAAGAGGGATTTAGCAAGAAATAGGTTTAGGATGATCCAATGTGCTCAATGATGAATCCTAGTCTAAATATGGGTCAATGTGTAAAGTCTTGGGGGCAAAAAGTTTAAAATGGTTCGAGATGTCGGAGCAAACCTTGAATGTCGATTGGCCCCTCGGTTGCTCGAGCAAAATTTGGTTGGAATGTCGAAACTTGGTTCGAGTATCGAGCTAACCCTCTCTGTTGGTCGAAGTCTTTTTGGTTCGGAATGTCCGAACATGGGTTCTGAGTATCCAAGTGAACCCCCTCGGTTAGGGCTAAGTCATTTTGGTTCGGACTATCCAAGTGTCGTTCGAATTTGTCCGAACGATGCGTTGGTTGCCTAATCTCATTTGGTTCGGACTATCCAAAGGGTCGTTCGGACTATCCGAACCATGTGTCCCGTAGCCCGATTTCATATGGTTGAGACTATCCGAACAAGGGTTGGATGTCCAACGATCTGTGAAGTGAAAGCGGCTAGTTTTGGGAGGCTTTAAATACCTCCCCACTCCCACCTACCAAAGTGCAGTGCATTCAATACATTTTCAAGAGCTCTCTCACTCTCTCAAGCCTAAGTGTTTCTCCTCCTCAAATCCTTAATTCTTGAATCTTTAGAGGAGGTCAAGTGGAAGATTGATAGATCTAGTGATTGTGGTTCATCTTGAGTCGTGGTTCATCCTCAAGTGGATTTCTTGAGATTCTTTACTCTTGGAGGTTGAGGACTCCTAGGCGGCTAGGAGTCACCGGTGAGCCCCAATCTTCGTGTGGGGCCTTGGGAAGTTTGTGAAGGTTGAATCCACCTCATGAGGAAGGATTCAAAGAGTTAACGGTGAGTGCTTGGTGCAACACCTAGAGGACAAGGGTTGAAAGAGACCCGGCTTTGTGCCGCCTCAACGGAGGCGTGGGATCCCTCAAGGATCTGAACTTGGGAAAAATTCGGTTTGTCTCTTTGGTTCTTGAGTCTCTCACTTACTTTCATTGTGCTTAGTTAAATCTTTGGGGATTCAAGGGTTTAATAGGTTGTTAGAGTAGATATTGGTGAGATTTCTCTTCTGCAAGTAATCTTAGTCAAAATACATCATTTGAACCTAGATTCATACTTTAGATTTGCTAGATCTATTTTTAGGGTTCTTGTGCTCGAACGGTTGAATATCGAAATTAGGTTCGGACTATCCAACCACTCGGACGATCGAAGTTAATTTGAGTATCGAAGTTTAAATTTCATTGCGATTTAAAATTTATAGCGCCTATTCACCCCCTCTGGCGACATCTCGGTCCTTTCGAGATATGGTGGAAGGTGGATGAATATTGAGGTCTTCTGTAAAATGTTTGTAGCATATAGCCAGTTTGAATGCACGAATTATAGAGTCATTAAAAATATTTGGGATTGTATCACTAAAAGTTCAAACTCCATTAATTTGGTTTTGGTGTTAATGACAAATCTATTATTGAGACTAAATATTTTGATAATCATAATTTTGATTAGTCTTAAATGTTAATTAATAACAATCCTTATATGAGACTAACTCTTTTATTGAGTATATCTTTGATTAGTCTCATCTCATTGAAAAATAAAAAATCCAAGGTATGCACTCGTATTCAGTTTATGATATCTTATTACATATTTAAGACTCAAGTTAAAGGATAAATTCTTCCATTACTTTTACATTAAAAGATGTACATTATGTTTCTAACTTCATCCATATCACATGAATGCACATATCTAGGGGGTTCACAATTTAACTTGATGTTTCAATAGTATTGATCCATGTCCTCTTGCCAAACAACATATAGGATCAAGACTTTGAAATAATCATTTCAATATATGTAACTTATGTAGTTATAGTATACTCATGTTAATATAGGATAAACTCAAATGCTATCTAAGATTGATTATGTGTATATTGATTCCAAGTTCAATTATTTATATGCACATATTAATGGAGTTTATTCTATTGTTGATGGTGTTAAGAGTATTGATCCATTTCCACCACTCCATATAAATTGGATCATTACTTTTAGATTCCATCGAATTGAGTATATGAAACTTGTATAGTTAATATATACTCACATCAATTTAAATGAAGTTTAAATTAAGTTTGGTTGTCTTTCAATCAATCAAAGAACGCTTCATCATATGTTGGTGTTTCTTAATTGGTTAAGGACGAGTGGAAATTTCTTGAGTGTAATGAAGTATCAGTTGTATCAAAGTACTCAAGACACCTTTAAATCATTCGAATTGATTAAGGTTGTGCTCAATCGATCGTAGGGGGCATCCATTATGTGTTAATGGACTGCAGTTGATGATTGAGGCAACTGTGTTTGTTGGACTAACACTTTCAATGAGTTTGAAATAAGTTAAGTCAAAGGTTGAGATGGATAAAAGGGACAAGTACATCGTCGTGTGTTGATGAACATCAAGAAAGTATCCCGAAGTGAAGTGAAGCTAGAGAAAGTTCATCATATGTTGATGAAAAAGAATAAAGAACCAGGCTTAGAGAGGGAAGATGGAAATCATAAAAACTCCAAGTGGATGTGATAGAGACAAAGATATAACTAGCTAGGGCTAAGGATGTGTTCCTAGTTTTTTACCGGTCTCGGTGTTTAGATGGGAGACCGGGTTGTTAGTATAGGTTACCGTACTATTAAGAGGGGTCGAGTCTTATAGCTTGAGCTTCATCATATGTTGATGAACTCAATCTAATTCACTCTAGCTTACTCTCTTATTTGGTTTTTACATGAGCGAAGAATTTGCATATATTGCAAATAAGAAAACTCATGCTTGCTTCTTATTGAATCTTAATCGATTTGGTTTTTATGTGGAGCTATGGACTTGCATGTGTTGCAAAAGGGAGATAGTTCATGTAATTTGGTTTATATGGTTGTTGCGTAGAGCTAAGTTTTGCATATGTTACAAAAGGTGAGAACTCATGCATCAAGTTTTAGCTTGTGATTTGATCATGTATTATTCATCACAAGGCTAAGTAAAGTAATGCTTTATGTTTGAAAAATGTTGATTTGTTATTTACAAATTTGTTTTGCAAATAAGCTAAAGGTTATGGGTTTCAATCCTAGAGCATGTGTTGGCATTTACAAATGTGTTTTGCAAAGTGTCGGGATCATGTGTTGATCCTTACATGGCTAAAGAATTGATATCATAAATTCTTGATTTATTTGCAAATGTGTGTTACAAATGAGTTGTGTTTAATTTGATATTGGAGCATGTGATTAGAATTTACAAATATATTTTATAAAATTATTTTAATCATGAGTTGCTCATCACATAGCTCAATATTTGATCTTATTGACTCTTTCTAGTTTGTAGTCATACCCTTTATCAAGTCTATGTGAGGGATTTCGAAAAATTAGATTTTAGACTTGAATGATTACATAGAGTTTTTGTTTTAGTGATATTTAAAAATATATATGGTTGCTTAAATCTTAAAAATGGATGGAGATTGTAACCCTCTTGATAAGCTTCGCATAGAGCCAAAGATCACCTAAATCGGAGTTCGGAGTAAAACGTTATGACCATTTTAGTCGATGTAGCAACTGTATGACCACCCTAAGGCCGGTCATACCACCCCTAGTCCGGTATGACCGGACCTCAGGTGGTGCGAAAATTCTAGAGAAGAGTTTTCTTTATTTTTTTGAAGGCCGGTGCTACCGGGGTGTGAGTGGTAGTACCGATGAGCGGTATGACCACCCTATGGATAGTATGATCGGACTTTCTATGTAACGGCTAGTTTTTTCTAGCCGTTGGACCAAAGGCTGGTCATACTGATCCTAGGGCGGTATGACCGGTTTCCTGTAACTTTTTGCCTATTTTGCCTCTCAAAGGCTAGCTTTTCTTATGGATATTATAAAAGAGTCTTGGGGGTTAGCATTTAATGTTGTTAGGGTTTTAGAGAGTCCATTGAGTTGTGCATGTGTTGCACTCTCTAATTTGGTTTTTGAACTAAGAGTGAGCTATAATTGCATGTGTTGCAATTAGGAAAGGATTGAAAGCCTCTTGTGTATGTATTGCTCTTGATGGAGTTTTGTGCATGTGTTGCACTCAGTGATTATCATTGTACATGTGTTGTACTTGGTGGAGCTCAAGTTAGAGGGTTTAACTTGTTACTCTTGGTGTTTGTCGACACCTAGACGGCGTGTGGAGGCGTCGTGCGTGGTGACCTTCTCAAGGAGATTGTGAGAAGGTCCAGTAAAGTTGAGGCCGGAGCTCACCTACTTGGAGAAGAAAAGAGCTACCACTAGTAGAATCAAGATGGGTGCTCAATTCGTGGAGCTTGTTCAAAGTGGTATGGGCTAGCCTCAACATGGATTAGGGGAGACCGGCAAGTCTCCGAACATCACGGTAAAATATCGGTATGTCTCTTTGTGATTGCTTGCAATTCTTATTTATATTGTTGCAATTTACATTTCTAGAATTAAATTGCTTGATTGTCTTTAGGATTGTATATTCTTGTTAGAGACATAATTAGCTAGTGCACTTAGTGAGCCTAGTTGACTTAAGCTTAATTGTGAAAACCTTAGTTTATCGCTTCCGCATTGATTTTTGTTTAGGTTTTGACATAGGGATAAATAGGCGAGATTTTAACTAATTGTAGAAGAAAATTTTAAAGCCGCCTATTCACCCCCTAGTCGGCATCATCGATTTTAAAGTCACAAACTTTACCAAACCTCTTAATAAATTGATGTAATTTTTTGCCAAAAGTTTGATGAAGATGATGTAAATCATCTTCCTTTCCTGCATTGCTAACAACTTTTAAAGTTATTTAAGATTGCATGGCACAAATTTTTCCAACTAAAAATATAACATTCTGGGCTGATTGAATAGCCAAGTTCTTGCAGATCCTTTCAAAATAGTAGGGAGGTAGTTAGCCATTACCTTCTCATCGCCACCAATAGTTTGAATAACGGTGGTATAAACTTGTAGGAACTCTGATGGATTTTGAGCCCATCGAAACTTTCCAAATGACATGGCTTGAATTTCTCAGGCCTGGTAACATCTCGGAATCCTAAGGAATAAGCTTTGCATCCTGTATAGAGTCTCAAACATGTACGAATATTAGGAACATTTTCTGTATATTATGGAGAACAAGGTTATAACCGACCACGAATAGGAACTTCACCTGAAGACATTTGAAAACGCTTCTCCATCGTGGTTCATTTCTTCGCTGGTAATTGGTGCCTTGCTATCACTGACCAATGGAAGATTGTTCCATATGGGAATCAGCTTGACATCTTGTGAATAAAGATGTAACTTGTACTTCATTAGCAGCCCCCCGTAAATCAGCGGCAAGGGATTTAACAGTTGTTGCATTGAGCATATTACCCCTTCCACTGGTTGTTAAGAATTGCCCTAGTTAAAATGTGAATTCTTTCTACAAGGTTAGTCTCCTGTGAACTATTAGGACCAAGTTGAGGTCCTTCATTGTCACCCTTGGGGGTGGCAGTGTGATCGAGGGCATATGCCAAGGTCGACTTCCCGAGACATCAGGCCTCTGTGAGGATCCTAGCTAATTGCTATAGTAAAGATGTTTGGCCTCATCCACGGCTTATTGTTTTGCCACCATGAGTTGTTCAAGTTGATCATGAACAGCCTTTTTTACTAGTTCACAGGCTTCACACGCTTCGCGTTCTTCTCGTTGTTCATCTAGCTCACTTGTGACTGCACTGGTGCAGAACCCAAAATGGACAGAGGATGAAATTGCCCCATCTTCATCGAAAGAAGAGGTGTAGTCGAGTCCTTAGAGACAATCTTCCGAAGTTGAGCTCTCTAGAATGTTGTCATCATCTTGGAGAGCATGATCATCATCGACCTCCATGGAATATGCTTCATGGACATCAACCTCTAGTATTAGGACAGGAATGGGATTGTGCTTACTTTCTGATTTCTCAGGAAGTGGCACTTTCGCTTCGTCCTCATGCAAACTGTCCTCGATTGCTGATAATTCTGCTTTAGTAATATATTCAAAATAGAAATCGTACTTACATTCTTCTTCCAAGAGATAGTCATTAGCATCGAGACCGGCATAATCAATGAGGTCGAATGAGTTTTCTTCATCTATCACCAAGAATGACGGACATGCTTTTCGCAATCTCAACTACCACTAGCCCTCCTTCTAGCACCAATTATCGATATTCAAGACCTAGAGTCCGTAAATTGAGTTTATGAAAAGATAATTATGGGCTTATGGTGAAAAAGATCAAGAAAAGAGAATATAGGATTGCTTTTTTATTAGCCTAGCAATTTACCAGAGTATAGTGTTTATAGAGAATCAAAAATCTAATTATAATTGTGATTACAATTGCCTCTCTCCTTGATAGCATGAAAGGGCTCTTTATTTATGTTGAATAAAGAGGTGACAGTTGTTCTCCAAAAATGTATCGTATAACCGAAAGATACCTTCTCGTCAAACAGTATCTTCTCACCAAAGGTTGCCTTTTTCAACGATAACTTCCAAGCAGTTGCATATATCTGTCAGATAATTGTCCACATGAAGACATGCATAAGGATAACCACTCGCTCTGACCAGTTTTACTGATCGAGGTGATTATTTCACTGGTCAGGGACGACCAGTGTAAAGCAATGTGATAGGACATTTTAGCTGTACTGGTTGGGGGCATAATTGTTTAGTTAAGCCCGAGCCACGTTCTATATTATGGGTTTCATAAATTATAGGCCCATTAATAGAGTACGGTTTCTAACCGTTGAGGGCCTAAAAAAAGACTTTTAATCATTATCAATGACTTTAGAGTTAAAAGACATCATAAGAATTCGGAATTCCTGAAACCTTAGCTGCCACACCTTCTTCGTCCAAAACCACGCAACCGGTGCTAGTACTCCGGTGTGTGACGTCCCTGCCCCGTATATATGGATATCTTGAAGACGTTGCTGTAAAACTTCAATGCTAGAATGATCCACAATCTGTGATGGTGACAAGGATAATCCACAATCTGTAACTGTAACGAGGAGCTACTGGAGGAGGCGCGAGGCTAGTACCTAGTACGATTATAGCAACACCAACACGTTACATCGACTCTACTTTCACTATAAGTTTATGCGTCTAATTATATGGTAATTCTGTGATATATAGTTTACGGTGATTCTTTAGTGGCCGACATCGGTGGTGGCCATGGTGAAAAGGCAGCGCTCGATGGCGGCTGCCCACGGTGAAGGGGATGGTCAGAAATGGTGAGGACGAGCATCGAAACAATTACGTGCACTTTGTGACGTGAACGTCTTGGAGAGATGCGGTCGGGTCGTCAGTGGCTGTGTCGAGGCTGGCGGTGTGACGAGCGGCGATAGCGATTCCGGCTGGAGTAGTGGAGGAGGACACTGGTACCGCAAGGAAGTCAGGAACTAAATGAAGCAATCAATTTGAGGAGGGATAAAGACGGGTGCTAATTCGGGCAGAGTGCCGAGATGTCTGCGGGCCGCGCTGGTGCTTCGCCGGGCCCCAAGACGAAAACAGAGCCACGACGGCGGCGCCACTGGCTCTGGAGGCGGAGAGGGAAGAATATATGGGACCGAGCTGCTGTTTCTGGCTTCACAGGTGAAAGGAGAGAGCGATGGTGGAGCCATGGGGCGAGCTGTGCCGAGGAAGCTCGAGTTGAGTTCCGCCCTCCCTGCGCTTGACACGCACATGCGTGCGTGAGGTGGCACGACGATGAGCGACGGGTTGACGTGGTCGGCATGCAGGGTGACAACGAAGGGGTGACGTGTTAGAGCGGGACAGTGGCGCGTGGCACACGGCGTTGAGTGGAGGTGGCGACGGTGTATTGGCGAATAGGGGTGGAATCGAACCGAGCCAGCTCGACCAAGCTCGTCAGTTTGCGAGCCGAGGCTCGACTCTCGAGCCGAGCCGAGCCGGCTCGTAAGCCGTCTGGCATGTTGGCCCGCCTCAGTGCTCTAGCCTCTAGCTCTACTGCTCTCCTGTGGACTTCTGGAGTCTGCAAGACTGCAAGAATGGAATAGAACTATGGAAATGGAACTATGGAAGGGTGTTTTGTTACTTTTGTATATACTTTGTGTTATGTTACTTATGTCAGACTGAATCACTAAACCCTCATGCATTCTATATTTCATTGTATGTTCCTTGTTCAATATGACTGTATGAATGCCAAGCCGATTGAATGTTTGTGGGCTGTAGCTAATTTTGTATTAAAATTAAGCCTCATGTAATTTGGATAATTGATTAGTGATTAGTGAAAGTGATTACAATGTCTGAATTTTACCGAGCCTAACGAGCCAGGCAGCTCGCATGAGCAGCTCGGGCTCGCCTCATTGTAGCACCGAGGCAGACGGTAGGCTCGGGCTCGGCTCGATGATGCACCGAGCCGAGCCGAGCCGAGCCAAGCCGAGCCGAAGTGAGCCATGAGCCTCGAGTGTTTTTCCACCCCTCTTGGCGGCGTCGAGGAGACGGGCAGGCGATTGTACTTGAGGTAAGTGAATTAGGCAATATATCCTATACACACAGGTTTCTCATATATGTACCGTACACATCAATTAATAAAAGTCACGAAAAATTCTGAAAATGAATTGTAAATGTACTTCATAGATTACTCTACCTATATATAAAGTTTTAAGATCAAATTCACTATATATCGAGAACTTTTTTAGAGTTTAAATTTATCAGAATTTTCTCTTTTTTGTAACTCTCAATATATATTGAATTTGTACCTATAATTTTATGCATAGGTACAATAATCTATGATACTTGACTTGTTTGTCACGAAGGCTAGGCCATCCAGTCATCCACCCATTCATTCCATGGGAAATAAACAGATTTGCTGCGACCAGTCGATCTTTGGGTACCAAGCGACATGGCAGGCTCTGATACCCTTTTATTCTTGATAAAGCGACGATATGACCATAGAAGTAACCAGAGATCAGCACCAGCTTTGAATTGTAGGCAGTACCTGCTATTTGTGTTTAATTTATTTAGCAGTAAATAAGCCGTCCTAGCTCAGTGGTAGAGCGCGTGGCTTTTAACCACGTGGTCGTGGGTTCGATCCCCACGGACGGCGACATTCCTTGTCGGTTTATTGTAACCACCCTACTTTGTTCATAAAAACAAACGGCACTCCGCTACTAGGGTTTGAGCCAGGCATTTGCCACTAAAATTCGTTAGAATTACGCACTATCAAGGTGCAGTTTTTGCCTTACATCCCTATATCCCAAATGTACATTTGAAGATAATTAATGGTTTCTCAGTTTGTGCTTGATTAATGGTTTTTCTGTTTCTGTTTTTTTTCTTGTGATTATTCATGCGTAGATTCAATTGGGTTCGGATGATCCGTGTTGAGGTCGATTGTCGGTCTTGTGGTCATCGGGTCATTGGACATATGTTTTTGTTCATTGTCAATTTGGAATTTGGGCAAGCAACAACCTGTGCTGTGCTTCTTGATTTAGGTTCTGGTATCTGTCGATCTTGTGGATGATACTTCATATGCTATCAGTATGCTTTCGGCCTTTTGGTGGTGCCATCTTACTTGGGATTCACTGTACAACAGGAGGAAATTGCACAATAATTAAACAAACTTAGTCAGCTGCAACAAAATTTGCATCATCCATTAAGTGTACAATTATGATTTCCTTGCTCTGAATGTTTACTTTGTGAGCTTGTTGCAAAAACAAAGCCAAAATTTAAATAAACCCTTCTAAAAGAAAACTAAAAGTTAAATCTGTAGCACAAATCCGATAGCTAGAAAACATCACATATCAGTATTGGAGCCTCACTTTGGGTGAGAATTTGATTTTTGTCCTAGTGTAGTTGGCAAGAACCAAAGACTTGGTAGTCAAAAGTAGTAGCGATGGAAAGTTTCTGCGTTTTAATCTTTGCAAAGTTTGTTTCTCTGGCTGGTGATGATGCTTGGCAATTACTAACATTGTTTGGTGTGTCTGTGTGTGTGTGTAATTGCAGCACTACCAACTTGCATCCGCACATCAGAAAGATTTTGAAGAGGCTGCGGCTGACGCAAGTCCTGACCGGTGTGTTCCTGAAGGCCACCGAGGCAACTATGAAGAGACTTCTGTTGAAGTATAAGTGAATTGTCTATCTTTCCTCATCAGCTTAAACTTTTGGATGAATTGGCTGGTGCCTGCAACTCAATATGGTATCAGAGCTAAAAGGTCTCAAGTTCAAGACCCGGTTGGCGCAATTTTAAAAAAATAATTGCAGCCCACTTCTATTCCACGCCCCAGGCACGAGGGAGCCTTGCGTGAGGGGGGGTGTTGAAGTATAAGTGAACTAGCTGGTGCATGCAACTCAATAGCTTCTTGTTGTACAGCCGTGTGTAAGTTCTGGGTAAATGAACGAAAACGTCCTGCTGCATCTCATTGTTTAGAAGAACGTGATCCTTTGTTTTGTTAACTTGTAGTTTGCGGTGTTGAAATTTTGTTTGCTGGTGTGTAGAACCAGGTTCCCGAATTTGAAGAATGTGGAGGAGCTTAGTTACAAGAAGGGCCGTGGGTTCTTGGACAAGGATCCTTTCCCTCTTACCAGCAATGTTCTAATTGTTGTAACATCTTGTAAAGATAGTAAATTTGTTTACCTCGGTCTATTTGTCGCACAATAAATATGTGGAATATTAGTAAGGCATATCTACATATATATGTGTGTTGGTTTTATCTCGTCCACTTCCACTAATATAATTTATTTTGGAGGAGAGGAGGCTGCAAATAAAGAAGAAACCCTACAAGGATGGTGGTGACTCGGGCAACTGTGGGGATAAAATCAACAAACTAATTGAAAAGTTGAACTGAGGCAGAACTGGTGATTCTGGTGATAACACGGCTAAAAAATCTTCCATTGGAGCTGTTGACACGAGTTGTTCTGATAGAGATGAATTGTCATCTGATGTTGAGCTGGATGATGACTTCGCTGAGGAGGAAGTTGCCATTGCCAAGTTGATTATCACTGTGGCATCAGATTCGCTGGTTGTGGTGATTGGTGAAAGAAGCAATTCGTTTCATTAGTCATTACTGGTTTGCTTAAGAGCGCTGTTAACCAAAGCGGGGCTAACGAGGATAAGGTTGAGCCAATGGAAAAATTGCTGACCTATTGCAGGGAGATTGCCGACCAGGCTAACGATCTTGGGGCTTCCGTATATCCACCACAAGACACATCTGAAATGAAGTCCAGCGTAAAAAGATTATACAATGGCATCAATGGGATGCGTAGGGAAATAGGAGACCTTGGTGGGTCACCCGAGAGCTCCTTCATAGCTTTTGAGGGATTTGAGTCCCTGGGAGCTCTGGAGGCGAAGATCTTAACACCGGCTCGTCATGATTGTTGGATTTGCTTAGCCTTTAGAAAGATTAACCCCTATTCTGCTATAGTTAACACACCGAAAACTCGGAGAGACCTCTAAACATCATCTAGATTTAAATTTTAATTTGGTCTGTTGGGTTCCTTCCTAACAAATGAGGACACCCTCAAAAAAATTAGCGTATGCTGCTAATCGTAGCGTGCACACGGTATTCTTTAGTAAAAGGCGAAAGAATAGTTCGCTTTGTGCTCACCACGCAGCTGCGTGACTTCTATCGCTGCGCTACCCCTCCATCTTATAGCAGTTCGCAGCATCCCGTCCATCAGAACTCCGCAATATGGTACTAATCAAATAGCCCACTGTCGGCACTCGGCTGCTTACCTCTTACGTCGCTCCTATTGCCGACCTTGGCCCAACTAACGATGCATCTGCTAGAGTTCGGCCTATGCAGGGTTTGAGAGGCATGTGCTAGCGCTCGGCCACTAGGGGCGTAGGCGCGTAGCGGGCGACGTGCGTGCGGTGTCTCGGTGCCGGGGATATCAAACAAAGCCGAGAAAACGGCGGGGTCACGCACTGCTAGGGTCTAGGGATAGCAATCACATGGGTACGACTGGTGTCTATCCCAACTGAAACTCGAAACCGTGCTACCCACTCAAACTCCCTAAACTTCTTAGACACGGATCTGTACCCACACCCGAACCCAATAGGTATCCGAACCCGTGCCATTGACACTGTGGGTACCCGAACCCAAACGGGTACCCGTTACCCGAACTGGCAGGAGTGAGGAGCCTACAGGTTAGAGAGAGAGAGCATATAAAAGCATGAGCCTTAAGCTCGAATCATGGAAGAATTCATACACGATCAAGAGTGGGGAATATCACCTTCCAGATGTTAGCGCCTTCTGGTTATTAGTTAGTAGTCAACAAAATGGATGAGAAAGTAGAACTAGGGCTACAAATGGTAAATGAATGGATAAACAGAGCTTGCCAATAACAACATAACAACTGCTAGCTACTAGGCATCAGAACACGGCATAGGCATATGGGGTATTTCTGGTGTTTGACTGACCTGCATGATTTAGACAGTAGCGTCAATTCCAGTAATCTGTTGCAATATTTGAATACCACAGCCAACATATAGCATCCGACAAACAACAGGATATGGGTTCAATAACTCCCTCCACACTACCTTGTCCTCAGATTTCTTCAATTTCACTCAAGAAAGCAAAATCAAGCCTATTTACTCAAAAATCAAGACTACTATTCTAACACTAGAGATATGTATCAATGAAAACAAACCTGAACACGCAAGAACCCTAGATCTACAAAATCTCATAGACAAACCAATATACCACACAACATTAGAAGAAACAACAACACATGAAGGAAGCAATTAGTTAGGAAGCTCCTCAAAATAAGTCAGGATGCAATTAAAGGAAAAAACAAGTTGCAATCTCATCCCATAACATACAGGTACAGACTTTGTGTAAGTGGTGAGGCACAACATAGTGAATAAGGGTGCAATCTAGTAGAAGAAATCAATTACACTAGGAAATCCATCCACATTTTAGCAAATGCTGTGCATAATATATATACTGATCTGGCATAAGATCTATGTCTGCCATTTCTTTAACAGTAGCTCCTCTACCTATTGGTGAAGACCCAGGCAAGCTGAAATGAAAATTTGGTTGGAAGAAAAGTGACTAACACAGAAACATTCAAAGCCAACTAAATATCTAGATCACTATACCACTTGTAGTATATCATTTATACTAACTAAAAACAATAGCAAGAAGAAAGTACCTTTATGAATGAACAAACTTTGTGATAATGGATTCATCTTCCATCATTTTTTCTTCATCCTCATGAACAGTTTGAGTTGCAAAGAGGTTGGAAGCAATATCCCCTAATGGAAAAATTAACCAACAATTAGCTATGAAATGGAGCAAAAGAAATGGAATGGAATGCAAGATTGAAACATTACAATTACCTAACATATCCGCACGAGACCAAGCTTGCATACACATAAGAGCTTCAATCATATTAGGTGAAAGTCGACTTTGATGTGGACTAAGAACCCTACCACCAGTACTAAATGCAGATTCAGATGCCATAGTTGTTACAAAAATAGGCAATATATCATGAGCAATTCTTTGCAAGGTTGGATACTTAATACCCCTAAATTTCCACCAAGTGATAATGTCTAGCTCTTGTGTTCTGGGAAGAGGGGCCTCTTCCAAGTACAAGTCCAATTCTGTGCGCACTTGAGAAGCACAAACAGTGGACTAGGAAGACATATAATTCTCTATATTCACTCTCCCTTTGTCAACCTTAATTTTTGTTGTTTTGGGTCTATTACATTCCTAGCAGGACAAGATTTCAGATGAGTCTTTAAGTGAGAAGTGCCATGCCTTATTTCTCGACTAAGCTTATTGTGACAATATTGACGTAGCTTTCCATTTCCCATCTATCTGCACTTGCTCAAACTCATTCCATACTACAGATCTAAGTTTTCTCTTACTACCAGTTTGAGCATGTGCATCCAATGTCTGAGTATTGGTACCTTGTGATTATGATATTTGAGCTTCATTTTGAGGTTGACCTATGGCTGAGCTCTGCGCTGCCTGTGAGGAACTGTTACTCAAAGACGTCATTCAAAGAATCTGCAAAAAATCGTGAGAAACATACGTGTAACACCTGTAAGTATATATGTATAGCATGTACTATGTGTTCCTCAAATACTAACACCTATCATATCACAACAATGAGCATGTTGGCTGATAAAGACAACCAAATGACGAAATAAGATGAACAAGCCATATCAACTGCAAGTAAAACACATGACAAGTGGACAACAATACATGGATATAGAAAACAGTTGTAAAACTTTAGATGCTCCTATCCATATGATCTCAACACGCATGCAATCTCCAGACTCGTACAGCCCAGCCAAAGGATCTTTGTTACAAATATCATTTCAAAGAAAACTCAAAAAGGGCCTACCAATATGATAACCAAAACTGATAAAACGCATACCCAAAGTGCTGGGTTTTACAGGAATCTACTGGCAAAAATTAGTCTATTACACAAGCATCACGATTTCTTTTCCTTGGCAAACTCAATTTCCCTCCTCTTGGTGATCCTAAAGAAGCAGCTCCCTCCCAGCATTCTATCCTTGCTCATCCACGTTTTCAGCTTCTCTGGGAAACCGAAGAGCTTCTGTTTGCAGGACCTCTACAACTTGCTCCACCACCTCTTTAACCTCCTCATTTTGCATGCCTGTAGCCTAACAAATGATCTCAGCAGGAGATCTGATTATCTTATTCTCAAAACAAGCTCTGTTTCTTAACTTCCACATGGTTCATACTTCAGATATGCATGTGTGCTGCATAATCCAGCATCAAGCAAAGCAAGCTCTCAACAAACAAGATTAATGCACTAGTTTTATATTTAAGACAGCTTAAAGATGAAACCACAAGCCAACCATCTAAAGCAAATCCTGGCTTAATGATAACATAATGCACATAAAGACAATCAGTTCATGCCCACAACAGTGAGCAAGCCCATTCTTGCCCTTTCTTGGATTAAAGCCGCAGCCTACCACTACCAGAGACTAATCGGTTCATACCCTAGCAATGAGCCTAGTTGATTCGGCCCAATCGAAAGAAAACATTCGCATCTATATATACCATCACAGGACGGACACGCACACAAATCGCAAGGAGCAGGGGACCAAGATTCAGAAGATACCGAGCAACAAATCGAGAAGAAGGCGCAGAAAAAGGAGTACCCACATGGTGGCTGAGCGATCCGAGCAGGTGGATCTCGTGCCTCGCGTGAAGGGAAGAGCAGGTGATTGTAACATCCCAATTTTTGGCTTTTCAATTCTTAAATATTGTATTATTGCAATTTACGATTTTTGTGAATTTTTTGGATTTATTTGGATTTTCTCGAGATTTATTTGAATTATTTTGAATTAAAATAAATTACCTTTTGTAAAAATAATTATTAAAAGAAAATTTTAAAATAAATTTTTGCTAAAAATATTTTATTTAAGTCCATAATGTCTCAAAGTATTTTTGAGATTTTTCCTGAAATTTTTAGAATATTTTTACTACCCCAAATAAATCAAATGAATTTCTTTATTTATTTTAAATCGAAAATTCCGAAGTAATTAGCGTGAACAGTATCGGGCCCGGCCCATACACTGTGCAGGCCGGCCGAGATTAATAAGGATTAATGTGGACCGTTAGATTTAGATCCAACGGCCTTCATCATCGCATGTATAATTGGAAACCTAAAATTCATCCGGGCCAACGGATCTTGATCGGACGGTTGTCGGTCGTCGTGTCCGAACGGGATTCAGTGCCACCGCCATCTCGGATCCGGACACCGCCGCCGCCGTACTTTCCTTGGTTTGCACACCCGGCCGGGTATATAAGGAGCCCCGGACCCCTCCCCGATACTCACCTTGAGACGCCGCATCTTTCCCCTAAAGCGTCGCCGCCGAAGAGTTAGCCGTGAGGATTTCCGAGCTCGCCGGAGTTTGAAAGGGGCGCCGATGTATTTGCGCCGTGATTCCGTCGCCACCGGTAACTCATCCGTCGATTTGAGAGCGGGTTCGGATTCGCCATCTTGTGCCACGTCGGATCAGCCACTCCTTCGTCGCCGGGAAGCACCAGAGCGCCATCGGGCTCGTCGTTGTCCCCAACTCCGGCCAGTTGCACCGCCGGGTTCTCATTGCCGCTCGGGAGCTTCGTGAACTGTCGGATGCGCATCGAAGCGCCAGGAATCGTCCACGTTGCCAGCTGAGGTGGGTTGATACTTCGTCGACACGTGGCGCCACGTAGACCGCAGGGCTGAGGTGGTGTTGCGTTGGCGTTGCATCGGCTGCATGCGTGTGCACACACGTGGGCAGTGTGGGGCCCAGTCGTCAGCAGCACAGGTATCCCCGGGACACGTGCCAACACCGCGCTAGCCTGAGCCGAGTGCTGACGTCAGCCGACGTCATAAATTCGGATTTTTCTTTATAAAAATAATTCTATTAAATCTAGAAATTCAAATTTGAATATTTTTCAAACTTCAAAATGCTATAACTTTTGCATATGAACTCCGATTGAGGTGATTCAAATTCCTAAAAATTTGTAAAATTGAGATCTTTCTAATGGTGGCTTTTGTTTGAATTTTTGAGTTTGTTTGTTCTTTGGTTTTGGTGTTTATTTGCTATTTCTTCTCGATTTGCGTAGACGTCGAATTGTGCGAGGCTTCGGAGGAGGAGCTGGCAACTCAAGAGCAATTTCTAGACCAAGACCAGGAGCTTAACCAAGGCAAGTTGTGCTTTGATTATGTTGCACCCATAAATTAGATTGCATGCTATTTTGATTTACCTTATCACTTGGTATTTTATGTGTATAAACGATTTCAACATAAGTTTGGGATTAGCTATCGTACCCTTTGAATTACACCCTACCTTGCTAGTTGTATGCCATGATCCACTTGTCACCCTAGGTTGGTTTACTATAGTTGGTTAATAATGAAATCAACATGGATGGTTAGAACGAACTAGAGTGCTTAGCCATGCCACGTTATCACATGTACATGAAATATTGATTATTAATCTTGACTAATGGAATATGGAACATTATCATGGATATGTGTGTCATGTGTGGTCACACGAGGAGATTGAGTTGTTGTGGCGAGGAGGTCACGCAACGATGTTGAATTGTGTAAAGCATGTGATGCTTGGTAATCAACCAGGTGGTAATCATTTTTGATTGAAGCAAGTGGAAGGGGCAAGTGTGCCAGGGTGGGCTCAGTGGAGCTGAGGGTATGTGCAAGTCTTGCTTTAATCAATCCTAAGGACCTAACCTTGCGAGCCTTTGACCTGAGTCAATCATGCAACCACATGTTCATTATGGGCACTTAGTGACTAATTTGCAAATGCTTAACTTGAGTGCTATCGTGGTGGTGTGAGTCCTGTACGGAGAAACTCACATGGCGCAAGAGGGGGCCTGTTGTGGTGGTGTAACCCTTGATGTTGAAACCTTAGCGGGTAGCATCGGGTTAAGAGGATGCATTGTAAAGGCTTTGTTATAATCGTTCACCTGTGTGGTGCATGGTTGTATCATGTGGGTAAAGTGCATAACCTTTGCAGAGTGTACAAACTATTCGGATAGCCGTGCTCACGGTATTGAGCAATGCTCGGGAATTACAGTCAAGGGTTAGTTTAATAAAATGAACAACTAAAAGGGATGGCAGGATGCCACGTGGATAATGGAATTTGACTTAGGAAGGAAACTTGGCTTATTTAAGAATCATTGAATCTACTTACTTGGTATTACGTGTTTTACTGTCTTTTCAATCTACATTATGTATGTGTTCTTAAGTGCTGCTTTACTGCAAATGAACCCCTTTGCCATTCCTTTGGAACAAGCCCGCATATAGCTATGATAGAATTGCATTTTGTGCACAACTTGTTGAGTACGTGTTGGTGTACTCACCCTTGCTTAACAACCAACAACAAAGGAGGAGTCATCGCCGTGTTGGAGGAGGATTTCGGTGGATACGAGTCACTAGGCCAAGCCTTGTCGATCGCTTTGTGGTGTAATCGATGAGCCACTACGTTTTCTACTATTTTCCGCTGCATTCGTCTTATTTTACCTTAGTCTTGCCCTGCGTGGCCAAATAAATGTAAGTGATCATAAGATCATACACTAGTCATAATAAATAAATGAAGTCTTATTATTCTTATCGTTGTGTATGATGTGATGCTTACCGATGTTAAGCTGTGTGCACTAGCGATTGATCCTGGGACTAGTGCGGTAAACACAGTGGGTCTGAATGGGTGAATTCGGGTCCTTACAGTGATCTGATCCGAGATGCTGATTGGTGTTAGGTAGATCGACGAGAGCAATGCGAAGACGCCGCCGAAGAGGAAGGCAGCAGGCGCAGTGGGAACGGAGGAGCTCCTGGGGCGGCGGCCAGAGGTGTAGGATCAAGGATAACCGACTAGAGGGGGGTGAATAGAAGGTTTCTAAATTTTTCTACTTTTATTTCAATTTTAAAGTCCACTAAGCACTATTTGCAATTTTATCATTTTTAATGTCAAGCAATTTTAACAATCACTAAGTTATCTCTTCTAATCAAATACTCCAACCACTAAATAACTCTAAGCAAGATATTTAATTTGCTAGAATTGAAAAGTAACCCTAAGGAATAAGAAATGCAAACCACAATGGATGAACACAAGAATTTTTTATCCCATGGTCTCGGAGATTTGCCGGTCTCCCCTACTCCACGTTGAGATGGCTTGAGCTTCTTCAAGCCGGCTCCACCCGCTTGAGCTTTCCTCGATCACTGTGATAGCTCTTCCCCACTCCGTAAGCGAGCTCCTTACCTTCACAACGATCGGGCCTTCACACAATTTTCTTTGTGAAGATCACTGATTTCCCGCCTCCAAGCCGTCTAGGAGGCGGCAACCTCCAAGAGTAATGAGTATTGACGCTTGCTTGAGGTCGAAATTGAGTGTCTAAGGCTCAATACTAAATGCTCCACTCAATTTACTCCTAACTCTCTCAATGTATGAATTTTAATGCTCCAAGAGTTTGGGAGACTAACAAGAGCTCAAATGTATTCAATGAGGACCAAAGTCTTGCCTTGAATGCAGGTGAGGGAGTATTTATAACCCCCACCAACCAAATGTAACTGTTGCTCAAAAGTTACTCAAAATCGTGCTGAAAGGCCGGTACTACCGCTCCTCAGTACCCAATGGTCACTGTGGAAAAATTAATGCCTGGTCAGTGACCGTTGGTCACTTGGCCAGTACTACCGGAGGAGGTACGGTAGTACCGCTCGCCGGTACTACCGCATGCTCTGCGGTAATACCGCCCTCCCAGGTACCGAAAAACACCCTCTCTGGAAAAAAAGTACCGGGAGGGGTGCGGTAGCACCGACGACCGGTACTACCGTAGGCCCTGCGGTCATACCGCCCATATGCATCGAAATGTAAATTTTAATTCTATTTGATTTCATTTTTAAGATCATTTATTCATGAGATGTCTAATTGAGTATGGTTTGAGCCTCGACACTATTCTCGACATCAAACTTACGACAATGACCCCTCTTAATAGTACGGCACCTATTCTAACAATCTGATCTTTTTCTCTTCAAACACTAAGATCGGTAAACGCTATGAAAATGGTCCTTAACTTTTATACCTTGGTCATCTTGCCTTGTTACATTGATCTTCTATTTATTGAGTCGATGCTCTTATGTCCATCACGTCTTGAATCAACCTATACTCAAAAACACTCAATTGAAAAACGTTAGCCCTTTAAAACTTTATTGTTATCAATTACCAAAACTCAACCGAAATTGGGGGCCTAGATGCTTTCAATCTCCCCCTTTTTGGTAATTGATGACAATCCTTTGTGATAATTGGGTTAAGTTTGAAGTTTTGAGTTTGCAACTTAAAGAAACAAGTCGTAAACTCAAAAGGATTTGTTTTGACGATATTTTGCCTTTATATATGAAAGGAATAAAAGGATATAATATCATTAAAACAACGACTTTTAACTAAGAAACTCCCCCTACATATGTGCATAAGAGTAAGGAATTGACAGTTTGCACAAAAGGAATCTTTGAAAATTTTGGCAAAGTTTCCCTTATAGTGTTGAAACCGAGGATATACACAGTAAGTATAAATTGAAATATGAGAATAACCATGTTAAGCATTAATCAACTAAGATGCCCATAGAATTCAACAAAAGATAACCAACAAGCAAGCATTCATAAGCAAAGTGCAACACAACCAAACACAACCAAACAAGTAATCATCCAGAAGCAATTAACCAAAACAAGGTTATTAGCTTACAAGAAATTAAACTATAAAGCACAAAAGCTAATCCTCGCAGACACACAAAAGCTAGTCTTCATAACTGCTACCACTTCTCCCCCTTTGGCATCAAGTACCAAAAAGGAGAAGTCTTCGATGCTCACGACGAAGGAGGTGGTGGAGGCGGTGGAGTACGATGAGTCCCGTAGCGATGGAAGGACATAGGAGCCTGCTGAGAGTGATACTCCTCAAAGGATGAGTGGAGCTCGATGATGAAAGAATCAATGGAATCCAAGCGACCTCGAACCTCCTCGACTGCCTGACGAGTCTGAGACTGATACTCATCTACTCTAGCAAAGTGTCCCATCATATCGGCTCTTAAATTGGCAAAGCTGCTCATCATGGTGTTGTGCAGAACTTCAAAACTATCATGGGCCATGCCTGAGTAATGATGTGCATGCTGAGCGGGAGCCTCTTCTTGACCTTCTCCAACTGCTGACGGAGGCTGCTGCTGGGAAGACTGGCCTCTCAGACCAATTGGTCCAAACTCCCTTGGCTTATAAGGCTTGTGGGCACTACCACAGCCACCTCGGTAACCCGTCACCCTCTTGATAATCATCATGATGTATGGTGCGAAGTAGATCCTCTTGGCTCGGTCTCCAGCAGAAGAATGAATCTCATGAAGAATAAAGTCCACCACATCAAATCTTTCTTTCTTCATAATTTTGTCCATGATATTCAAGCATAGCATCTAATCATGTCAAAATTACCACTCTTGGGATGAATGGTGACTCTCACAATTTTGTTTATGAGGCTAGCTGTGGGAAGGAGATTTTCAATCTTACCGGGCCTCCTGATGCGGGCAGTGGGATCGTAGAAGGAGAGCTGCTCAGATAGAGATAAAGCGGAGGCACTGTGAATTCTGAGCTGACCACTGTGATAGACGCCCCAAGCTTGCTCAATCTCCACTTTGGTCGCTGTGTATATTGTCGAGTCAGTCATCCACATGATCTCATCAAAGGCATCGGATATATGGACTGTGGCATAGAATTGACGAATCATGTCTTCATTGTAATCACATTTCATGCTCACAAAAAGATGCCAAATCTGCCCCATGGAATAGCTCAGGCACTCCAACAAATAATGGGATCTTCCTTATGTGCTCCCAACTCACCCACTTATGCTCAGCAAAATCCTTGTTCAAACAAACTTCATGATATACCTTTTGTTGGAAAATGGTTTCAACTTGTCAAGAGTTGCAGTCCGAGGAAGCATATATTGGTTTGCTTGGCGAAAGGAGAAATACTTTTCCACCTTGATCTTCCTCAAGTCCATTGTGGGTTGAAGTCATCAAAGCTCTCTTCTTCATGCTCGACTCTTCATTCTCACATCGCTGCTTCCACCCTCAAGTCTACATCCATCTTGTCATCTTCTTCGCTTGACTCCGAGGCTACTTTCCTTTTCCCTTTGCCTCTATGAGAGGATCCACCAAGTTCTTCCCTAACTTTCTTTCGGATTTCTTGGTCCCTTGCCATTCGGATTTGGGAATCTTCGTTGTCACTATCATAAGAAGTGGGAATACCCCTTCCTCGAGTTGATTTATGGATCATTCCACCGCCGCGAGGAGGAGTGTTCTTGGTCCTCGACATGATGACTGAGATGACAAGGAGTACATGATATGAGGATCACAATTTGAATGCCCTAAGATAGTTTAAACCAATAATGTGGCAAGAGTTTGCAAAGAAACAATTTTGAGCCGGCCAGATCCAGTCATACCGCACAGGGGCTGGTAGCACTGGACATGGGTGGTACTACCGCTTGTGGGCGTTGTAATACCAGCCGTAGGGCGGCTTAAAAGGAATTCTGCGAAATCTTGAGATGTGTGTGGATCGGACCAATGAAATTTACACATAGATAGTAAAATGTATCTATCTACTCATTTCTCACAAAGATTTCAACTTCTTTTGCATATTTTTGCCACATTATGCATTAAACCCTAGATTGAACAAGAGGAAGTCCTAGGGCATGAGAATTCAAGAAAATTCGAGGGAAAAAGGAGGGGAATGAATACCTTGAACCGGGAGATCAAGATGAGAGGAAGGATTTGAGAGAGAAGCCTCGAATCAAAGGAATACCGATTTGGGTATTTTTGGAGAGGAAAGAGTTCTTTGAGAGGAGAGAGAGAGAGGGAAAAGAAAAGGAAGAGGAGGGGGGCGCGGCTGAAGAGAAAGGAGAGGAGGGGGTGCGGTTACACCGCACTTTGCACCGAGCCCATCCGACCTGGCCAGTATGACCACACTGAAGCCCGGTCATACCGCCGTGAAGCACTTACTGGGGTTACAGAACACCGCCCTGGCACAAAAAGAAAACCAAAGATCCAAAATGAGTTGTTGTTGCTCTTTGAGAGAATTTTAATGAAAACTCCTATTTGAGCACTTCCACTAGACAAATTTGAAGAACAAATTTCCACACAGAGAATTTTGCCAATCAAAGCTTCTTTTCAGAATAAGAGGAAAAGCGAGGAGTGAAACCGATTTCGAATGGAGTTAGTTTATGCAATTTCATATATATGAATTTGAAATACCGCTTTGAATCTAGATATGTTTGAGAATTAGGTTCAAAAGGCAAAACTCACGAGGTGCTATAATATGACCAATATAGGTCGATTTGGATTTTGGGCGAAAATTGAAGTCAAACAAATGTTGATAGTTTTGTCCATTGAGAAATCAAAACTAAACTTTTGTTTTTGGAGCAATTTTTCAAAAAACATTTTCAAATTCTTCTATGAAAATTTAAAAGTTTAAATCCAAAACAGGATACTAATAGCTAGGTTTTGGGCTAAAATCCATTTTCTTTTAAAACTAGTTTTTGCAAGACCGGGCTAAAACATTTCAAAAGAAACATTCTTATATATTTTGCAACTAGTTTCTTGCAAGATTACTATTAGTTACAATAATTTTCATTTTTGACTAAATGGCTTGATTTTGGAAATATATAAGCACTTAGCATAAATATGGGCACACATAGAGATGTGATATTCATGGTTTTGATTTAACACTCCCCCTTAATGTGCCACAACTAAAAGAGATAAAATCAAATAAAAACAACAAACACCAAGGATGGTGAAAACAAACTAAAGGAAATCATTTAGGTCACATTAAAGATATCTATGACATTCAACTCATTCCTCAATTTACAAAACCGGGCTTCATCCAAAGGTTTGGTGAGGATATCCGCTAATTGATCTTCAGTTCTAATATGACTAATCACGATATCATCTTTTCTCACATGATCTCTTAAGAAATAGTAGCGGATATCTATATGTTTGGTTCTTGAATGTTAGACTGGATTATTAGCTATTTTAACCGCGCTTTCATTATCACACAAAAGAGGCACCTTTTTGAAATTTATTCCATAATCCATTAAAGTTTGCCTCATCCATAATAATTGAGCGCAAAAACTACCGGCGGATATATATTCGGCTTCGGCGATGGATAGGGCTACGGAATTTTATTTCTTAGAGAACCATGAAACTAGGGATCTACCTAGCAATTGACAACTCCCAGAGGTGCTTTTTCTATCCACTTTGTAACCCATATAATCCAAATCCGAATATCCAATTAAATCAAATTTAGCACCTTTTGGATACCATAATCCTATATTTGAGGAATGTTTTAAATATCTTAGAATTCTCTTTACTGCAACCAAATGACTTCTTTAGGAGAAGCTTGAAAACAACCACACATACAAACACTAAATATTATATCGGGCCTAGATGCGGTGAGATAAAATAAACTACCAATCATAGATCTATAAAGCTTTAAGTCTACCGGTTTACCTCCATCATTTAGGTCGAGATGCCCATTTGATGCCATTGGAATCTTGATTGGCTTTGCGTCCTCCATGCCAAACCTTTTGAGAGGATCCTTAATATATTTGGTTTGGCTCACGAATGTCCCATTTTTTAGTTGCTTGATTTGAAGTTCAAGAAAGAAACTCAATTCTCCAATCATGGACATTTCAAATGCCCTAAACATCATATTACCAAATTCTTTGCAAAAATCTTCATTAGTAGAATCGAATATGATATCATCAACATAAATTTGACATACAAAGAAAGTGTGGAATACCTGGACCGGGGGGACCTGTCTAACGGGCCGGACGGGTTGGGCCGAAGGAATTGGATGGGCCAGACAAGCCACAACGCGGGACCTTCCAGACGGGCGCCAGCTTGCAGCAGGGGAGAAGCACGGGAACAGGAACTGGACGGTAAGGTGAGCAGCGTCTGCACCTCTGGAAAAGGTGGCGCTGCTTCTGCAACCTACTATGCGTGGTCGGCCGGTCCTAGGACACTTTCCCCTGCATGTAACCACCCCCTGTAATATGCGGGCAGCTCTCCTTTGCGATATAAGGAGGAGAGCAGTTGTAAGATAAGGACTAGAGAAAAAAAAACAGAAGAACACATATACTCTCATAAGAAACCACAGAACGCAGGACTAGGGTATTATCTCCATTGGAGAGCCCGAACCTGGATAAATCCCTGGTGTCTTGCGTTACCATCAAGCTCTCATCTTCCGCCCTGCCTCATTCTCTATTTCTTTCATTGCCGATCATAAACATCGACAGTTGGCGCGCCAGGTAGGGGCTGCGTGAAGATCTTTGCTCTGAGTTTGATGGCGGCACCCAGCGGGATCACCGTCTCCTTCGCTCCCAACCAGGCTTTCCGCTTCAGAAGCCTGGACTTCATCGCCGATGGTCTTGGCAAGCTTGTTCTCTCAGGGCAGGATCCGACCCACCCTGAGGGAGACCTCGTCGCTCCCTCGCTCGAGTCCCAGTCCGGACCAAGGAGCACTGCGATCACCCGCTCTCAAGGAATCTTCCATGGCGTTTTCACCATCGAGGACGACCGGACCGATACCCTGCACCAGCAAGAAGCCGCGGACACGGTGGAGGTGGATCGCCTCCGCCGCGCGACCCGGGAGGAGCGCGCGAGGTCCCTCTAGAACCGAGGGCGCGGCATCAACGAGGTGTTTCAGCAGACGAAGAAAGGGGACCAACTAATCTTCCACATGCCACAGTTGAACATCATCGCCTCCAAGACGCTGCTCGACACCCTAGGGCCAATCCTTGGTCTTGACAGCCCCGCTGCACAGATCGTGGCCCAGGTTAAGGCCATGGTGACGGCGGCAGCAGTCCAGCAAAACCAAGAAGCGCCTGCAGAGAAGACATACTCTCGTGCCCGCACGGCCACTCAAACTGGCAGCAGTCGGACCACCCAAAGTCGGCCCCGCGGCAGTCGGCTTGAGCTTCGCCGGGGCGAAGACACCCGCCGGAGCCTCAACCGCGATCTCGCGTAGATCTTATCGCCAAGCGGCGTGATCAGTAAGAGGGGGAGTGGCGCCGGCGCGAGGATGAATATGAATGTTTCGGCATCGGCTATGATGGCCGGGATGATCACAATGGGTGACGTGACAACCGCGCTGACCGTCGGGATCACGTTCGTTGGGCTGAGAGTAGCAACGGAGGTCATGGCGGTGGGATGCCCCCTCGCCGCTCGCCTCGACGGCGCAGCGGTGGGCCCATCGATGGGGTTCGAGCCTTCACTCCCCGGCTTCGTCGAGTGGTTTGGCCCGATGGCTTCAACCCCAGGGGGATCATCAAGTTCGACGGAGAAAGAGACCCGGAAGCCTGGCTGCAAGTCTATGCCCTCGCAGTCAAGGCAGCCGGGGGCGATCAGAGCGTGATGGCAAATTATTTACCGGTCACGCTTCGCCTCATCGCCTAAGCTCGCTCACGGACTCCCAAATAACTCTATTGATTCTCGGGAGATCTCGTGAGCGCTCATCACAAATTTCAAGGCACCTACGAGGCCGGGACCGTGTGGGACTTGTACCAACTTCGCAAAAGAATGAATCCTGCGGGAATTTATCCGGCGCTTCATGCGTAAGAAAACACCTTTCGGGATGCTTGAGCGGTCGTCATAGCCGCCTTCGGTAAGAGTCACGACCCGACTTGATCAAGAAGATGTCTCGAAGCCCGCCGACAACCGTCCGGGAGATGTTCGACCTCGCCGATCGCTACGCCACGGTTTTAGCGCTGGCGGAGCGCCAGAAGATCGCTCATGCGAATGATAAAAAGACTACGCCGAGTCCTCTAGGCAGAGGGACAAAAAGCGTGGGCCTGGCGAGCTAGTCGCAGCGGCCGAGCGCGGTCGGCCCCGAGTGCCGCGGAGCAACGACTACGACGAGGTGATGGATGCACTCTGCCCCTTCCACCCCCAGGGGAAGCATGCGGCCAAGGACTACTGCACCCTGAAGAGGTTCGCCCGCGAAAGCGACAATAGGGCGAACCGAGGCAAGGGCGAGGCAGCGAAGAAGCAAGATCCACCCGAAGAGGATGGGGGCGATTACCAGATGATCGAGCGTGAGCTCAACTACATATTCGGGGGTTCAGCTGCGTATGAGTCCAAGCGGAAGCAAAAGCTCACCGCTCGGGAGGTTAACGCGGTAACTCCGGCGACACCTCAATTCTTGAGGTGGTCCGAGGTCCCGATCACATTTGATCGCTCAGATCACCCCGATTGCGTTCCATTCCCAGGGAGATATCCCCTGGTCTTGGATCCAGTTGTGCGCGGCGTCAAGCTTAGGAGAGTGCTGGTTGACAGAGGAAGCGGGCTCAACGTCCTCTTTTCCAAAACTTTCGATGATATGAAGATCCCTCGCTCCGAGCTGAAGCGTGGATCGTCGTCGTTCCACGGGGTAATCCCTGGAACCTCGATGGTACCACTTGGGCAAATCACACTTCCGGTGACGTTCGGGACTAAGGAGAACTACCGAATGGAATACTTGAACTTCGAGGTGGCTGACTTCGAGACAGCGTACCACGCCATCTTGGGGAGACCAGGGCTGGCCAGGTTCATGGCCGTCCCCCACTACACATATCTAGCGCTGAAGATGCCGGGTCCAGGCGATGTCATCACGGTTTGGGGAGATGTCAAGTAGTCCTTCATATGCGATAGGGAAAGCTGTGACCTGGCCGAGCTGCTGAAGGAGTCGGCCGAGGCTGAGAAGATCCAGCAGTCGGCCGCCCGCCCGCAAGGCGAAGGCGACGTTCTGGCTGCAAAGCAAGCCAAGTCAGGCATGAAGCCCGATGAAGGTGTCAAGAAGGTGATTCTCGACCTGTCCAACTCGGCCCAGACGCCCTTGATTGGGGTAGGGCTCGATCCTAAATAGGAAGAGGCGCTCGTCACTTTCCTTCGCGCAAACCGGGACATTTTCACGTGGAATCCATCCGACATGCCCGGTGTTCCGAGGGAAGTGATCGAGCACTCTCTTAACGTTGACGAAAGAGCGAAGCCCATCAAACAGCGACTCCGTCGGTTTGTGCAAGATCGTCATGATGCCATCAAGGAGGAGATCACTAAACTTCTGGCCGCTAATTTCATAAAAGAAGTGTATCATCCCGACTGGTTGGCAAACCCGGTCCTTGTACGCAAAAAGAATAAAAGTTGGTGCATGTGTGTCGATTACACTGATCTCAATAAGGCGTGCTCGGCGACCCCTTCGATTGCCCCGATCGATCGTAGTAGACTCAAGCTCGCCGGCGAACTTCGAAGTTTTTGGACGCATACTCAGGATACCACCAAATCAGACTGAAGGAAGAAGACTGCATCAAAACCTTATTCATCACTCCGTTCGGCGTGTATTTCTACACCACGATGCCATTCGGGTTGAAAAACACAGGTGCAACCTATCAGCGTGCTATACAGCGGTGTTTTCATACTCAACTCGGACGCAACGTGGAAGCGTATGTGGACGACGTGGTAGTCAAAACTCGAGCGAAGGAAGATCTCACACTCGACCTGGCAGAGACGTTCGAGAGCCTGAGGGCCTTCAAGATGAAGCTCAATCCCAAGAAATGCGTCTTCGGGACTCCATCAGGGAAGTTACTTGGATTTATCGTGTCTCGACGCGGAATTGAGGCAAACCCCGAGAAGAGATCAGTGCCATTCTGAAGATGAAGCCGCCGACTTGCCAGAAGGAAGTCCAAAAGCTTACGGGGTGCATGGTGGCACTCGGCCGGTTCATTGCTCGCCTAGGCACTAGGGGAATGCTGTTTTTCAAGCTATTAAAGAAACAAGACAACTTTCAATAGACCCCCGAGGCTCAACAAGCCTTTGAGGACCACAAGGCTCTCCTAACCACTCCTCCGGTATCGGTCGCACCGGCGCCTGAAGAACCCCTCCTGCTCTACATAGCGGCAACGACTCACGTAGTCAGCGCTGCAATTGTAGTAGAGCGAGAGGAAGAAGGACATCTGCAGAGAATTCAATACCGGTTTATTTAAATCAACAAGTATTAGGCGCATCCAAGGCGCAGATCCGCAAGTCTGAAGCTTTATACGCTGATCGCTCACCTCGCAAACTCAAGCACTACTTCTAAGAGCATTCAATTTCGGTGATAACATCTTTTCCGATTGGGGATATACTCCAAAATCGCGAGTCCACTAGGAGAATCGTCAAGTGGGCAGTCGAACTTGGGGCCTTTGAAATCTCCTTCAAACCTCGGACAGCCATCAAGTCTCAAGTGCTCGCCGACTTTGTTGCCGAGTGGATAGAGTTGCAGGATCCTGCAGCCATGGAAGATCTCGAATATTGAACAATGTATTTCGACGGCTCTCTCACGCTGAATGGTGCGGGGGCCGGCGTCGTACTCATCTCTCCGACGGGGGAAAAGCTGAGATACGTCCTTCAACTCCACTTCCCAGCATCGAACAACACCGCCGAGTACGAAGCGCTCATACACGGCGTCCGTATCGCCATATCGCTTGGTATCCGATGATTGACGATTCGTGGAGACTCTCAACTGGTGATCAATCAGGTGCAAAAAGAGTGGTCATGCGTGGATGACGGCATGGCCGCATACTGCCAGGAGGTGCGAAAGCTGGAGCATAAGTTCGACGGATTGGAGCTCACTCACATACTCCGCCGGGACAATGAAGCAGGTGACGAACTCGCCAGGCTAGGCTCCAGCCGGGCCGTGGTGCTAGTCGGAATCTTTGTAGAAGAGATACACAAGCCGACAACAAGCCGGCAGCAAGAATCGGGGGAAAAGTTGGTCGAGGCGGAAGTCTTAGTCGTCAGCCCCGACTGGACAAAGCCTTACCTGGACTATCTATTGAGAGACGAGCTCCCCGAGGATCGTGCACAGGCCGAGTGCATCACGCGGTGGAGCAAGCAATATGTAGTGGTCGGGGAAGAGCTCTTTTGGAAGAGTGCCTCCGGGGTCCTCAGGAGGTGCATATCGGAGCAAGAAGGAAAGGACCTCCTCAGGGAAATCTATTTGGGAATCTGCGGGCATCATGCAGCGTCAAGCACGCTGGTCGGCAAGGCCTATCGTCAAGGTTTCTTTTGGCCGACTGCAGTGACAGACACGCAAGACATCGTCCGTACGTGTGAGGGCTATCAGTTCTTTGCCCGGCAGATTCATATACCGGCGCAGGAGCTACAGACCATCCCCATCACTTGGCCGCTTATGTCAGGGGCTTAACATAGTCGGACCCTCAAAAGGCCCAGGCAGGTTTGCTTTCCTTTTCGCTACATCGACAAGTTTACCAAGTGGATTGAGGTTGCTACCGCGGCGATCATCGCGGTTAAAGCCAAGGAGTTCTTTCAGGAGATTGTTGTCAGATTCGGAGTGCCAAATAGGATCATCACTGACAACGGCACCCAATTCAGAAGCGAGGAATTCCAAAACTGGTGCAGCGAGCACGGCATCAAAATTTGCTTTGCTTCCGTGGGCCACCCCCGGAGTAATGGGCAGGTCGAACGGGCCAATGGCATGGTGCTGCAGGGACTAAAGGCCAGAATATTCGATCGTCTCAAGCCATATGCAGCGCGGTGGATAAAAAAATTGCCTTCAATACTCTGAGGGCTGAGAACTACCCCAAGCAGGGCTACCGGGCAGTCACCTTTTTTCCTAGTGTATGGCTCGGAGGCGGTCTTACCAACCGAGCTGGCGTTCGAATCTCAGCGGGTTCAGAACTACAAGGAAGCCGAGTCAGAAGAAAGCCGACTGGAGGACCTCGACAAGCTGGAAGAGGCAAGAGACATCGCCTCAATCCAGTCGGCTAGGTACCTCTAGGGATTGCGCCACTATCACAATCGAAATGTCCGGGGCCGTGCTTTCTCTAAAGGAGACCTGGTTCTTAGAAAGAATCAGAAAATCGAGCACATGCTCTCCCCATGTTGGGAAGGCCCTTACATTGTGGACGAAGTGGTGTGTCCGAGGGCCTACCGGCTCAAACGCGAAGACGGAGCAACGCTCGGCAACACTTGGAACATAGAACAACTACGTCGCTTTTACACCTAAATTCGCATCTTTATCATCTTGTTGTAATTAAGTTTCCTCTTGACTTGTTGCGTAGTTGATCCTCAACTAAGCAGCAAGTCGGGGGCTGCACCTGACATAGTGTTTGAAAACAACACTTAAATCTGAAATGCTCCTTTGTCCTTTCGTTCTCCCTAAAACTGTTGCAACTAAATCCGAGTGCAATTTACAACTAAACCCAGATAACGAAACTCCGAGCGACAAAATCTAGCCACCCAGATGCGTGTCTAGGAAAAGAATCTTGTGATCACTCTCAGCACTTGGGGGCTAGACTAGTCGGACAGAGCGTTCAGACAAAAAGAAACAACACGCACTCAGATTTAGAAATCGCAGGAAACGAAATGGGCAAAATGGTGTTGCAGATCCACACAAACTTGGGCATTATGCCCAGATACATGTCATGTCCTTATATATATACATGCATAATGTTAAAACAGCTAAATCTAGTCACCACGGCGCGCGTGGCCTAAGGCCTCGACGAGAATGCCGGCGACCTTGGAGAGGACCGGTACCACCTCGAGGAAGACCTCCATGGCAGCAACGTCGCGGGCGACGACCTCCTCCTCTGCCCATTCGGCGAGGGCAAGCTCAAAATCTACCCAGAGTTCCTCCTCGGTGACCTCGGCCTCCTCGTTGACCTCCGACGTAGGATCATCGTCCCCAAAACCGAAGACTAACCCCTCTGCCTGAGGCGGAGGTGGGGGCGGGGCTGCATCGTCGCCAGGGGCAACTGAGTTAGAGGAAGCCATGGGAAAATATTTTTCGAAGATAGAAGAAAGGAAGACGCGAAGAACTGGTGATCGCTTCGATAAGCGGTGACACCCTTATATAGCCAAGGGCGATGAAATCGGGCCAGCGTAAGTCAAGCCCCTATGGGATGTCTAAGCGCTCTGGAGGCGCGCAGGCGCCAAAACAGCATTAAAAACGCACTACCGGGAAGAACAAGCGAGGCGATGACAACGTGTGACGCTTCGGAAGACCCTCTCGGGCACGATGAAGACACTCATGACCGATAGTAACCGCATCAAAAGAAATGCACTGAGTACAACGTGAGATAGTATTTGTCAATGATCTAAGTCCAGATTTTCTACTAAGGAAGAAGCCACGTCCCTAACTTCGTCAAGAAGAGCAACAGCTTGATCGTCATCGGTGGAATAGGCGAAGCCCTCTTTGATGGCCTCTATCTCCACCCCGGGGTATAATGACTTCACGATGGCCAGTGCTTGGCTGGCGCTCGTGGTCGCCGTTTCCCGAATATAGTCCTTGAGTTGCACGGACCTCGTTGACAAAGCATGGCGAGAGCCTCTTCTTCATTTTCCGGCTCAGCTCCTTCATGGCTCAGAAACTTGGATAATCCCTTGACGGAACTCAAGAATTCATAATCAATCTGCGTCTTGCGATCTTGATCTCCTCACTAAGGACGTCGACTTGCGTCAGCGACTTCGTCGGGTCTCTGCAAGGTAGTCGGGCTAACACCATAAACATCTCAAACACGAAAGACCTAACGCCGAATGGAGATATGAGTACCTTCCAGTTCCTACGCTAGCTTGACCTTGTCGGTCCGACTTTGAAGCTCAGATTCTTTCATCGACTGGAGCTCACCGCGCAAGCTCAAAGCAGCCGACTGTTCAATTGGGACGGCAAAACGAAGACAGAAGACAGGGGCAATCGAGACGGCTGCTGAAGTGTTCGATGGGGCGCAAACCTCGAAGCGCTTCTTTCAAGGCTTGAACTTCGGCCTGGAGATTTCGCCGCTCAACCTCACCATCGCGGTGGACGCGTTCCAAGTCAGCTTCGTACTGCTGTTGCTCCCTTACTTTGGGGAGTATCTCCTTGAGCAGAGCGTCCCTCTGCTCCGAGCGGTCTCCCATTTCCTGAAGAGTGCCGAAGGGATGAAGAATAAATGCCACTCGGCGCGAATAGAGAAAGAGGAGAAGGGAGATGGCTTACCCGGACCAGCTCGGCGCACCTGATGGCACTTTGGTAGAGCTCCTCCCTCAACTTCTCATCCCCCTTGCCGAAGGCCTTCCATTTGTCTTCATGGCGGAAAAGGATCTGAAGCGGGGCCTCGGAGGTGGGTTCCGACTGGTGAGGTTGGCGGCGAATTTCCTCCACGGGAGGAGATTGGGTGGCGGACTCGGGGGCTTCCGTCCCGCCAATCGGTTCGGGTGCCTTGTGGCTAACTCAGAGTCGGCTCAAGATCACGGACTCGATCAGATCGAGTGAAACGGTTTCACCCGGCCCCGGCCGCTTCGACGGCACCAATCGTGGTGGCTAACGGCGATGCCACCCCCTCTGAGTCCACGGTGTCCTCCGAGGCAGTCTGCTGGGTGGCCGCGGTTGGGACCCCCTTTGGGACACCTGCTGTCGCCGTCCTGATCGCCAGAAGTGAAGTCAAGCGCAGGCCAAGTAAGCGGGAACAAAGACTGACAGTTAGACCAACCTTTGGGACCTTCGCATCCTGAGCCTGGCCCCTTTCCGAGTCGTAAAATCACTTGAGGCGGCGAATAGCGCTATCCGAACCCGTGGGGGCCGGGGCGCCGATTTCTTGATGTACGGCCCCATGGACCCCCGAGCGAATGATCCCCCAGCGACGAACTGTGGTGCTGGCCTCCGTTCAGTGTCCCCCTCAAGCATGGGCTCCTTCCTCTTTGCGTTCGGCTCCTCCGAGGAGGGGTCGGCAAGACGTTTACCCATGAAGCTCTGGCCAGAAGAAAAGCGCGGAAGGGGAGGGTCCGAGCAGAACGCCGAGCAACTCTGCGAGGGGCGACAAGTATGGAGTCAGTCGGCGGTCGCCAAGAAGTTGACAACCCAACATCAACAAGCTTCGAGCACTTACTTCGGGAGGAGGATTCGCCAGGCAGAAGGCCCTCGGTATCTCCTTAAGTGTAATCGCAACATCTACAGCCAGGAGGTCGCTCATTCGGATGATGAGCGTATTCCGGTCAATGTCTTCGGAGGCCTATCGCGTAGGATCGTCCTCCCTGTACTCATACCCCAGGAAGACTCGTTCCTTGATAGGCTGCACCCGGTGAATGACGAAGTTGGTAAGAATCCCAACACCAGTCAAGCCCGCTTCCTTCAGATCGCAGATCAAAGCGAGGAGTTCGTTGACTGTCCAACTCAAGGCTTGGCGAGGCTTCACCCGAAGCGAAACCTTTGGGGCTCTCCGGTGAAGGGAGGAAGGCAAGGGTCGGGGTTGGCACAATAGAACCACTCTCGATGCCAACCCTTATTTGAGGTCCTGAAAGGGATGGCGAATATGCTTCTCAAAGCCCATCCTCAATCGAAGTTTGCCCCCAACAGACTTTAAGGGCGCTTGGTCGGAAAAAGGCTTGAGAAGGAAAATATGGCGGAAAAGATTGAAGTGTGGGCGAATGTCGAGAACGCCGCAAAGGTGGATAAAAACGGCGATATGAAGAATTGAGTTGGGATTCAGATGGACTAATTCAATGCCGTAGAAAAGAAGAAGGCCACAGAAGAAAGCGCAGGTCGGAAGCCCGAACCCGCGCTGGAAAAAAGATTCGAAGACGACGATCTCCTCCGAGAGAGGAGTGGGATAAGACTCACCGCAAGCTGGGCGGGCACAAATCAGCGTCGCCGGCGGCATGACCCCCATGTCAACCATGGAGTCCAGGTTCGCCTCCACCAGCGTCGAAGTAACCCAATCTTGGGCAGAGGGCGGGGCGGAGGGGTCCTAGGGGGAAGAGGTTGCCATCTTTGGGAGGAATCGTTGGAGAAATGAGGGGAGAAATGTGGCGGCGGCGGAGCCTGGCAACGAGGTTTGCGAGGAAGGCGATGAGTTTTGGAGCAAAAGAGCGGAGGCGTGGTGTGCGAGAGAAAATTCAAGCCTCGCGCAGTGCCTCGGAATCATAAAGGGCTATGATGTTGCAGACGGGTCTGACAAGAAACTGCTACACTACGTCCTAGCAAGTCAAACACCAAGACCGCGAAGAACAGCTGTCGGTGAGTCAAAGCCTGGTTTGGGATATGGCGCACCCCATGACGGACATTGCCGCCTCGCCTGAATCGAACCGGTGCCTTCCGAAAAACCGCATGTCCCTCCACAATGCGCCCCCTATTGGGTCGTCTTCACCGATTGCCGCAGGTCGGAGTCGGACTGAAGCGAAAACCCTAAGAGCACGCCCCAAGATGGGCCAAGCTGTGCACCGACATGATCGGGTATGGGTGCTACGCGGGTAATCTAAGGTACGCTCCATGCTGAGCCGACTGCTGTACATGTACAAGTACCACTCGGCTAAAAGCCAGAGGAGGGTGTGCCCCCATGAGGAGCCAAGCCGTGCGCCGACATGATCGGGCATGGGCACCACTCAACCAACCCAAGGTACGCTCCATGCTGAGCCGACTGCTGTACATGTACAGGTACCACTCGGCTAAAAGCCAAAGGAGGGTGTGCCCCCATGAGGGGCCAAGCCGTGTGCCGACATGATCGGGCATGGGCGCCACTTAACTAAGCCAAGGTACGCTCCATGCCGAGCCGACTGCTGTACATGTACAGGTACCACTCGGCTAAAAGCCAAAGGAGGGCGTGCCCCCATGAGGAGCCAAGCCGTGCGCCGACATGATCAGGCACGGGTGCCACTCAATCAACCCAAGATACCACTCGGCTAAAAACCAAATCGGGATACGCCCTAATGGGGGGCCAAGCTGCGTGCAGACATGGTTGGGCACAGGCGCCGCTCGACCGATTCAGAGCCTAACCGGGAGCCAACCAGAGAAATAAGCTCGGGATTTATTAGAGTCCTTCGCGATCTCTTTGCTAGCAGTATAACGCCTAGCTGAGCAGGTGAGAGGAGGACAACCAAAAGATGGCAATTCGGTCGCGAAGCACTCGGGGGCTAGTGTGGAATACCTGGACGGGGGGGACCTGTCTAACGGGCTGGACGGGTTGGGCCGAAGGAATTGGATGGGCCAAACAAGCCACAATGCGGACCTTCAGAGGGCGCCACTTGTGTTAGGGAGAAGCACGGAACAGAATCGGCGGTTAGGTGAGCGGCGTCGCACCTCCGAAAAGGTGGCGCCGCTTCAGAAGCTCTTCAGGCGTGATCGGCGGCGAGGACACTCTCCCCTACATGTAACCACCCCCCGTAATATGCGGGTAGCTCTCCTTTGCGATATAAGGAGGAGAGCAGTTGTAAGATAAGGACCAGAGAAAAAAAACAGAAGAACACATATACTCTCATAAGAAACCACAGAACGCAGGACTAGGGTATTATCTCCATTGGAGAGCCCGAACCTGGATAAATCCCTGGTGTCTTGCGTTACCATCAAGCTCTCATCTTCCGCCCTGCCTCATTCTCTATTTCTTTCATTGCCGATCATAAACATCGACAGAAATCTTCATCAATTATTTTTGTAAAGAGTGTTGTATCAACCTTCCCAATTTTGAAACCTTTTGAAATTAAAAAATCCTTAAGTCGTTCATACCATACTCTAGGAGCTTGCTTGAGACCGCATAACGCCTTAGAGAGCTTGTAAACATGATTTGGATGTGTAGGGTTTTCAAAACCGGGAGGTTGTTCAACAAATACCAACTCAAATATTTGTCTATTTAAGAAGGCACTCTTTACATCCATTTGAAATAACTTGATATCAAAGCAAGATGCAAATGCAAACAAGATTCTAATTGCTTCTAATCTAGCTACGGGTGCAAATGTTTCACCGAAATCTAATCCTTCGACTTGAGTGAAACCTTGTGCCACTAATCTAGCTTTATTTCTTACAACAATACCATTTTCATCTTGCTTATTCCGAAAGACACATTTTGTGCCAATTACATTATATTCCTTAGATCTTTCTACTAGGGTCCAAACATCATTCCGGGTAAAATTATTTAACTCTTCATGCATTGCATTTACCCAATTCGGATCATCTAGAGCCTCATCTATATGGGTAGGTTCAAAAGACGACACAAAAGAATAATGTTCACAAAAAGATGCGACACGAGATCGAGTTTGAACACCCTTACTCGCGTCACTCAATATTTAATCTATTGGGTGATTCTTGGAGAGGCCATGATGAATCCTTTGAGGTAGAGGTTGAACTTGTTGCTTATTATCCTTCTCATCTACATCGATGGATTGAATTTGACTCGGCGTTTCGGATGTAGACGGCTCAACTTGAGTAGAAGAGGGTTGATCTTCTTTGTCTACTTCCGGTTTCACATCTCCAAGTGTCATATTCTTCATTTCTTCTCTTAATCCTTCATCACCTACATCATCCAAGTTTTCTTGCTTTTCTTGAGAGCCATTAGTTTCATCAAATTCAACATCACAAATTTCTTCAGCTAGACCTTTATTTTTATTAAAGACACGATAGCCTTTACTATTTGAAGAATAACCAAGCAAGAATCCTTCATTACAACGACTTTGAAATTTAGCAAGCCGATCACCCTTTTTCAAAATATAACATTTGCATTCAAAAACTCGAAAATAGGAATTCGACCTTCTACCAACAAGGAGCTCATAAGAGGTCTTTTTCAAAAGTCAATGCAAATAAAGTCTATTTGTTGCACGACAAGCGGTATTAATAGCTTCCGCCCAAAAGCTGTCGGAAGTACCATATTCATCAAGCATTGTTCTTGCCATTTCAATTAATGTTCGATTTTTCCGTTCTACAACTCCATTTTGCTCCGGAACGTAGGTTGGGAAAGTTCATGCTTTATTCCAAATTCATCACAATAATCTTCAATTCTTGTATTTTTGAACTCGGAACCATTATCACTATGGATTTTCTTTATTGTAAAATCAAATTCATTTTGAGCCCTTTTTGCAAATCTTTTGAAAATTTCAAAGGCTTCAGATTTGTCATCTAAGAAAAATACCCATGTATATCTAGAGTAATCATTAACAATGACTAAACAATAAGAATTGCCCCCGATGCTCTTATAGGTTGTCGGGCCAAACAAATCCATATGTAAGAGCTCTAATGGTCTAGATGTGGACATGATACTTTTTGAAGGATGAGAACTAGCCACTTGCTTGCCGGCCTGACAAGCACTACAAAGTCTATTTTTCTCAAACTTCACATCTTTCAAGCCCACAACTAAAATATTTTTGAAAAGCTTTTTAAGTTGAATCATCCCAACATGAGCTAGTCTTTTATGCCATAACCATCCTAAAGAGGTTTTTGCCATTAAGCATGTTTGAAGACATAAGTCATTTGAGGTGAAGTCAACCAAATACAAATTTCCAAACCTAAATCCTTTGAATACTAAAGAGTTATCATTTTCTCTAGAGATAACTACGCTATTTTTAGAGAAGTTACAAACAAGGCCAAGATCGCAAATTTGATCAACGGATAGCAGATTAAAGTTTAATGTTTCAACTAAGGAAACATTAGAAATGGAAAGGTCATTTGATATAGCAATCTTACCCAAACCTAATACCTTTCCTTTGCTATTATCGCCAAAAGTGATCTTGTCATGTTGTCCACTTCCTGACTCAAATGTGGTGAACATCTTCCGATCTCCAGTCATGTGTTGAGTACATCCGCTATCTAACATCCAATGCCTTCCACCGTTCTTGTAGTTCACCTACAAGAGAAAATCAACCCCTTTTAGGTACCCAAATTTGTTTGGGTCCTTGGAGGTTAGTAACCAAGGTTTTGGGAACCCAAATGACTTTTTTTCTTTGGCCAATTATCGGGGTCCCAATAAATTTAGCAAATACCTTACCATTCTTATCTTTCTTGAGTACATAGCAAGAATCATGAACATTATCTTTAGATGCTTTACTCAAGGAACAATCATTTGCTAAGTGTCCTACGTCATGGCATTTATAGCAAAACTTACCATTTGATTTCACAAAGCGTGGAGCCTTGTTACTTAATTTCTTATTCTTTTTAGGAACGTACCCTAATCCTTCTTTGTTGTAAGAACATCTTTGACTTTTCAAAATTTTATTTATGATATCCTTACCCTTAAAGTATCTATTTAAACTTTTATTAAGTTTGTTCACTTGTTCTTTAAGCTCATTATTTTCAACAATCAAATTCTCATGGCATGAGCTTGCACTAGAACATGACATTTCTACCAAATCATCACATGAAGTTGCTATGCTTGATTTTGCTACATGATATGAATCAATTTCTAATCTAGGCAAATCATCAACAATATTGCATTCGATACCTATATCTTTTGAGGATTTTGAATGGTCTTTGGCAAGGAGAATCTCATGAGCTTCCTTTAGCTCCTCATAAGAGTCTTTGAGAGATAGAATTTCTTTTCTCAACACTTTAAATTTAGACTTCTCTTTGCCAAGATACTCATTTAAATCCTCAAGCATATCCATTAGCTCATCATATGAAGGTTCATCATCGTCATTGGATTTTACCTTAAAATCTCCTTTAGCCATAAGACATAGAGGAGTGATGCATGATGATGAGGCTTCCTTGATGGCAATGCCGGCGAGGCCCTTCTTCTTGGAAGGTGTATCCTCCTCGGATGAGTCGGAGTCTGAGTACTCCTCCTCAGAATCCCACTCTCCAATGTGAGTTTCGTCTTTGCCATCCCTTTGAAGTTTCTTGAAGAGCTTCTTCTTCCCTTGAAAGAACTTCTTCTTCTTGGGCGACTTATTCTTGTCATCCTTCTTCTTCATCACACTCATAGCACCGGATATTTGCATATCGGTTCGTGCTAGAATGTTGCCCTTTCTTGAACTTTTGAGTACCACTTGAGCTTGAGCGCCTTTTCATGAACTTTTTCATTCTTCTCACAAGGAGTGCCATCTCCGCCTCGGTGTCTTCATCTTCGGTGTCCTCAAGACCTCATCACTTGACTCTGTCTTTGCCTTGAAGGCAATGTTCTTCTTCTTCGAAGAGCTTTGTTCCAATAGCTCTTCCTTATCCTTCTTGTAAAACTTATTAGTAATGAGATTTTCAAGAAGTCTGGTGGGCGTCATTCTCGGCAACTCCGGTGAGTTAAGGAATAACGTCACCAAGGTCTCGTACTTCTCCGAAAGGGCCCTAAGCATCTTTCGAATAATGTCAAAATCGGTTAGTGATGCTCTAAGGCCCTTGAGCTCATTTACTATGTTATTTAGCCGTGAGTACATTTCATTAATGTTTTCATGGGGTAACATAATAAAGTTCTCATATTTGATCCAAAGTATATGCAATTTGGCTTCTTTGACCGAGGATGTACCCTCATAAATTTTCGAGAGGGTTGTCCAAATCTCATGAGCGGTTTCAAGGTTGCTCACTCGATTGAACTCATCCGCATTCAAAGCACCAAAAAGAGCGTTCATTGCTTGAGCATTGAGATAAGTGTTTCGCTCTTCTTGTTCCATTGTAAGCGGGGGATTGGTTCCCGGAGCGAAACCCTCATCTACAATTCTCCATATGCTTGGGCTCATGGTCTTGAGATAAACGGTCATGCGAATTTTCTAATATGCATAATTTGTGCCATCGAAAAATGGTGCCTTGCCTATTGACACCCCATCACTAGCCATCCTTACTCTTTAGGCGGTAAAGCCCTAATAAAGAGTCATCGCTCTGATACCACTTGTAGGATTAAGGATAACCGACTAGAGGGGGGTGAATAGGAGGTTTCTAAATTTTTCTACTCTTATTTCAATTTTAAAGTCCACTAAGCACTACTTGCAATTTATCACTTTTAATGTTAAGCAATTTTAATGATCACTAAGTTATCTCTTCTAATCAAGTACTCCAACCACTAAATAACTCTAAGCAAGATATTCAATTTGCTAGAATTGAAAAGTAACCCTAAGGAATAAGAAATGCAAACCACAATGGATGAACACAAGAATTTTTTATCCCGTGGTCTTGGAGACTTGCCGGTCTCCTCTACTCCACGTTGAGATGGCTTGAGCTTCTTCAAGCCGGCTCCACCCGCTTGAGCCTTCCTCGATCACTCGTGGTAGCTCTTTCCCACTCTAGGTAGGCGAGCTCCTTGCCTTCACAACGATCAGGCCTTTACACAATCTTCTTTGTGAAGATCACCGATTTTCCGCCTCCAAACCGTCTAGGAGGCGGCAACCTCCAAGAGTAATGAGTATTGATGCTTGCTTGAGGTCGAAATTGAGTGTCTAAGGCTCAACACTAAATGCTCCACTCAATTTACTCCTAACTCTCTCAATGTATGAATTTTAATGCTCCAAGAGTTTGGGAGACTAACAAGAGCTCAAATGTATTCAATGAGGACCAAAGTCTTGCCTTGAATGCGATGAGGGGTATTTATAACCCCACCAACCAAATGTAATCATTGCTCAAAAGTTACTCAAAATCGTGGCCGAGAGGTTTCGTATTACCGCTCCTTGGTACCCAACAACATCGTGGAGCAATTAAATCACAGTCAAGGATCATGGTCACTTGGCTTAAGATTACGAGAGGAGGTGCGGTAGTACCGCTTACCAGACTATCAAGATACCCTACGGTAATACCACCTCCCTGTACCAAAAACACCTCTCTGGAAAAAAAGTACGGAGGGTGCGGTACCGACGGCAGTATTACTACATGAGCCCCGCAATATACCGCCCATATGCATCAAAATGCAAATTTTAATTCTATTTGATTTCATTTTTAAGACCATTTATTCCTGAGATGTATAATTGAGTATGTTTTGAGCCTCGACACTATTCTCGACATCAAACTTATGACAATGACCCCTCTTAATAGTACGGCACCTATTCTAGCAATCCGATCTTTTTCTCTTCAAACACCGAGATCAGTAAACGCTATGAATAAGGTCCTTAACTTTTATACCATGGTCATCTTGCTTTGTTGCGTTGATCTTCTATTTATTGAGTCGATGATCTTATGTCCATCACGTCTTGAATCAACCTATACTCAAAAACACTCAATTGAAAAACGTTAGCCCTTTAAAACTTTGTTGTTATCAACTAGCAAAACTCAACCGAAATTGGAGGCCTAGATGCTTTCAAGAGGGCGAAGTGAGAACGGAGGCGAAGGAGGGGGCTGGGCGCAGTGTTAGGGTTAGGAATTTAGGATTTGGCAATTTGGCGTCGCCGCATCGGGGGGAACTCGGGGTAGGTCACGGGGCGAGGGTGCAGAACCGGAAAAAAGAAAGGACGCGGCCACGCGGAGGGCACAGAACACATGGACCGGGACCACTCGGACAGATATTGTGTATCAATGAAAATTGGGGTCCACATGTCATAGGATACCCATTGGGTATCCATAGGTACAAATTGATATCCATACCCATTCTATGACCTTATCGGGTGGCAGAATCCGAAAACCTATGAGTCCGGTGCTACCCGTGCCGCCCTTATCGGTTCGGAGACCATGGCACCAACCCACGGTAAACTGCCATCCCTACGATGCTCACCAAAGCCGCCGACGCTAATGCCAATCCCCACACCACAGCCACCGCCACAAGATGCGCTGCGGCGGGGACGCGAGCAAAGCCTAGAAAACGGGGTCACGATCACAAGACCAAAGCCGCCCGGCGCCCGCCAATGCTAAGCTCGCACACCACGGCCATCACAAGCATGCGCCCGCGGCGCGAGGCGGGCCCATGCGACGCCTTCAGAACTCCTCGTTTGCATACAAGTGATGGATCCATTAGTTTAGCATTTTTGTAATAGCATAGCTGAATGTATCTTTCTTGTTAAAACCATACCCGATTGTTTGGGATCAGATTATGAAATAGCAGAATATGTTTTCATCCCTCTGTCCTTTGCTCGGTATGTGCTTTATGATCGATCTGTTAGGTTCTATTGAATCTAGCTGTTCACTTGACAATGTTAATTGCACTGGCTGACTGACTTGAGATGTGAAGGTTCAGGGTACTGCAATGGAAATGGTTCATCTGGTACTCTGGATTCTTCGTGCTTTTTTTACAGGAGTTCTCCATGCTGTCGTCATATCATACCTTGTTGGAAGTAAAATATGGCAAACAACAAACGTGAAGCTTGTGAAAAACATCCAAGAACTTGTTTGCGCAAGTTGTGATCATGGTTGCATGCATTCCATCCTGGGCTTGTCAAAATTTGTCCATTGCTATGCTGATTCATTCCTGTGCATGATTCTATTGTAGATGGCGGCTGAACCGCGGTTGTGCCTACCGACGAGCGCCTACAGACGAGCTACGCCACTAAAGAAAAGTCCTCACAACCCTAAAGAGTATCTCAGACTTTTCAACAGGAAGCTACACTATCCACCCATCAAAAAGCCATAAAAAAAGACATAATGTCAAACGGTCTATCTTGGCTTAAAAGCAGACTGTTTACAAGCTCATTAAGCAAAAAAAATTAGCTTTAAGCCATAAGCTAAAAAGCTTAAACCAAAACAAACAGAGCCTAAATTTGTGTCTAGGTCATGTGCTAGCTTCTCGGACAGCTCTTTTGGAAAGCATGTATTTCACATGTCTGCGGAATGGCTTTTTCTTCTCAAGAAAATTCCTTAAGTGACACTGAAAGTTGACCGAATCTCTAAAATGCTATTATAAAATTGCTCTTCCATTCATTGCTATTGGATCTCAACCTCCATCTTGTTTTTGCCACTCTCGTCACTTTTTCGTGAGTCGACTGTCATTTGCCCCCTTACCCATGTCAGATTTTTTTAGAAAATGACAGACCTACCCCTTGGTCAAAGCCCTTCTTCCTCCTCCTCGCTCATACGACTTTGTCCATCACTGTCGCTCATCTCTGCCAAATCAAGTCCACTTGTGAAGTTGTTTAAGTTAGAATGAAATGAGGATGACGATAGGCATAATCGTCTTTTCACGTACAAGTTAATGGTCAAGTAACAGGTCACTGGTGAAAGTTAAGATCCAATGGTAATGAAAGAAAGAGCAATGATATTTTAGAAATCCGACCAACTTTCAGTGGCAAATAAGGAATTTCCTCTTTTCTTTACCTATCTATGGAGTTCATAAGCTTCAGTAAGCCATTTCTGCTAGGGGCAATATTTGTACCATTTGCACGATTACTACTCCATCACCGTGGCTCAATTTTGACGCTTACAACTCATCTGCTAGGTGCAATTTGCAATGGATATGTCAGTTGAAACCTCGGACAACAAGGCTGGCACGGACGATGCATGCACGCTTACTACACCGCCGTGGGCCGTGGCTCAATCACTAGTTCATGTCTTACAGTTACAGTAAGGCTCAAACCACCCGCAGAACCACTCGCAAATCTCAGCCGCAACTAGGGGTGAAAATGGTACAGGTTAATCCCGACCGATCCGATACCGAACCCGATTAAAGCCGTATCCGGGAAAAAATATCCGTATCCGGCCGGATTCGGATACGGTACTGGATAGTTGCTACCGGATACGGTAGCTAATATGGGAGCGTGAAATCCAATCGAATAGCTTCGTATACGGAATCGAATACTATCCGATCGATATCCGAATGCCGAAAATACGTGGCATTCAGATATGTATGCATATATTGTAGGAAGAAGAAATTGCTAGTGATGATGATCGATGGTACGACATGTCGAACTTATTATGGTCGTATGGATTTATGTAGAAGTATGAAATGTTAATTATATTAAACTTGTGGCTTGTCGATTGTCGATATTGTGTATGAACTTTGTGTATGAATTTTGTGTATGAATTTGCTAGTGATTGTCGAATTTTGTGTATGCATTTGATACCCTTGTTAAACTTGTATTGTGTGAGTTGTCAAACTTATGTAATATATATGGATTTATTGCTAGTCGAATGTTTCAACAAGTATGTATCCGTTTGTATTATCCATTTCCAAACCAAATCTGGTATGCATCCGCCCCGATAGTACCGCATCCGAAACTCCGAAATATCCAAATTCGTATCCGTATTCGGTTTTACCGTATCCGATTCCGAATCCGAGAAAAAAATATGGGTTAGGATACGGAAACAGCAATATCCGACCGTAGCCGATCCGTTTTCACCCTAGCCGCAACAGCTTAAGCTCAATTTCTACTTGCTAGCTTTTACCAGTTGCAAATCTCAACCCCAATAATTTAGCTCAACTTCCTAGCTCTTTTTCCATCACAAGAATTGCACGCGTCGCACAGTACAAATTGTAGGGGAAAAATGGCATGAAGAATGCTTCGCCCCCACAATGAAACCATCATCATGCATCCACATATCTGATGTTTGCAAAGACAAAATATTCCACGTCAGAGCACATGCCAATCAGTCAGAAACACGGTACGGCGCCAGCGAAAACAGAATCCAGCAACCACAACTGGTCACAAAATCATGGAGTCTGATACAGCCAATGAAACCACCAAACACTTTGATACAGGTCGTCAACAGCCAACCAATCCATCCAAACCAGCCACCCTCACCTAAACACTAATCTGATAATCTCCCTGGCATGGCTAATAATCTTATCACGCCCCTGAAGAAACAAGAATTAGAAGAGCTTGTAGGGAGAGGAAGCGTCCAGCGGATGGATCAGGTAGGTGAGCACAAGAGCCACCAGCATCAGGACGTATGCGATCCCCTGGTCAATCGATGTGCCTGCAGGAATCAATTAGAGAAAAGAATTGTAGATATTAGTCTTGACAAAACCACAACATATCTTCCGTTGTGCAATTTTCTATCTCGTTAGTAACAAATGGCAGACAGCAGTCAAACTCGATCACTACGTTGCTGGGTATCCAAAGATTTGAAATTGACCGTCATCACCACAAAACGATTACACGCATATCCACAGCACACAGGTTTTCAATTCTAAAACAAAATAATGTGCAAGGAGACTAGCCTGCACAAAGAGAAATAATTTTCGATACTCGTTACACATGACAAACCCTTCTAATATTTGTTGCACACGGTACATCATTCTAAAATTTTTCAGTCATTTTCAGGCAAAGCGAAATTTAATCATCCGTCGGACGTCATATGTAAAGGGGCAGCTACCAATATCCACTGAAAGGTACTCCAGGAACCACTAACGGTAAACAATGACAAGGAAATGCAAGCTGATTCAACTTGCAAAAGAAAAGGTACACCTGTGGATCTATCAATCATCCCTAACAGATCATTCTTTCTGTTCAAGTGTGTGCCGGAACAGGGCATTCTTTCTGTTCTTACATACACCTCACATTGCAAATCCTTAAATTATCCTTTGTCCGTTATAGCATTTATTTCATGTAAACATCCTTCACACAAAAGTGGGCATGTCATGAAAAAAACACGAACTCCTATTGGACAGCTAACTAATGCAAGAAGATCACGATAGCGCTGATCTACATTTCTGCAAATGTTTTATAGTATCCATTTTCACTGTTACATGACAAGAAGAATCGTTCACTGCAAATGTTATATAGTATCCATTTGCAATTGTGGCACCGATTGCTATAGACAGAATCATTTTCTGCCTTTCTGGAGATCTGGGTGCTTGAGGGCCTGAGGGGTGAGCCATCTCCAAAGGATGTACAACACTCTACAGAAATTACCTAATAGAATCGAAATTCTAAGGAAATTGCCTTAACGAATCGTAATTCAAGGATGGCACAAGGAAGATCCGAATCTCCCCAATATTTTCATATTGTTCTGCACAGCTTAAAAATATGTATTAAATATGTTGTGCACAATACTAGAATTAACGTCTAAAAAAATAGGAACGAGGATCTAAAACGATGTAGCCCGTATTATAAAGGCGAATAATTCCGCCACAGGGTGAAAGAAACCTACAGAAACAAGAACACATTACTTTTTTCCCTCTTTGCTTCTTCGTTTTCCCCCTCTCCTGCTCTTAATAGCCGCATCCTGACACGCGCAGGGCCTAGGAGGCAGCCGCACGGATCAAGAGAACAACGGGGGGCAAATCAAGATGCAGACGCAATGTGATGGCAGAGGAAGGAAGGGAGGTGGTTCCTCTCTTACCGTCGCTGGTGGGCGCAGGCGCCGGGGCCTGCGCCGCCGCAGCCGCCGCAGCCGGCATCACGATGCCGACGACGAGCACGGCCACGGCCACCACCCCGAGCGGAGCCCTGACCGCCGGCATTCCTCCCTCCTCTCTGTCTCACCCTTGGCGTCGGAGTCGGAAGAGAAGGGAACGGCACGGCCACCACCCACCGACCACGCACGCGGCTCTGACCCTGAGCGCTCCCTTCCCCTAGAGCCTAGGATCCCCGCGACGAGGGTGCAGCCCATATAATTACACCTTAAATACTGGCAGCCGCACCGTATGACATGTGGGGTCCGCGTGGACCTCCGAGTCATCGGGCCCACTTGCAGCAGGGTACGGGAGATTCTTCCGTTTCAATGCACGATTTTTTGGGGATGCGCGGCGCGTGGCCGGCTGGTGACTCTGCCAGGCTGACGTGTGGGTCCGTGCTGATCAGGCCCCACTGGCATGGAGACGGCGGGGGAGGCACGTGGCTCTCCCGCGGTGCGCTTGGTCTTGGAGGGCGTAGGGGGCAGTGCGAGGCATGTGAAGAGGGGACGCGCCAGCCTGGGCGTCCGTCTTCGCGTGCGAGCGACGCCGGTAAAAGGTAAAGCGTGAAACCGCCACCGTTTCGTTTTGCGCGTGCTTTCACCGACCTGGCGGGTGTTGGTGCGGGGAGGTCCACACGACAGAGAGGCGTATGATTACCATCCTTTTATTTATGCGCGCGTTGCTGTTTTTTCTAACGACGGCTCGCTCCGATCTGAATGCTAGAGGAAAATTTTTTATTTTATACAAAAACGAGCCGTATTTACAGAAATATACAATAATCTCGCGTATTTACCAAAATCCCCGCCGATTTCGCAATTTGAAAACGCGAAATCCCAATTTCGCAATTTGAAATTGCGAAATCATTGATTTCGCGTTTTCAAACTGCGAAATTGAGGTATTTCGCATTTTCAAAAAACGAAATCCTGTATTCGCAAACTGAAAACGCGAAATTGAAGTGCCACGCCCGATTTCGCTCGAAGTTTATGAATTGAGCCGACACGCTTGACGACGCGAAAATGACGGACTCGCTGCTTTTCGCCAGCGGGGCGTGGTAGCCACAGGAAAAAGGCTCTGCCTCGTGGTGTGCTAATCAACCTCTCGTCTTGCTTGTAACAGATGCATTCATTCAAGGGGCTATAATCGGGAGTTGGGGAACCGAGAGCGTTGAGAGAGCCGAGGAACCGAGAGTGTTGAGAGAGCCGAGAAACTAAGAGCGAACAAAATAGAGAGGTGGAAAATTAGTGCTAATGTAAAATTTGAAACCAGATTTGGGATGAATTTAGTCATTGCTCATACTTTATTGAATTTTGTGAGAGAATTTTCAATTATTTCATTTGAGATTCAGATTTTGCGTGTATTCTCGCAGAAGGTTTTTGGTATATTGCTCAAGCTTCAAAGTGATCTTCGATCTGACTTCGATAAGGTTAGTTAGAAATATTTATAAGCATATTATTTTTGTGATATTAGCGTAATTAGTGGAATATTAGTTAGTACAAGGAGCATTGCATAAAAGCACGTCAAATAAAACGAGCAGCACGTGAATTGATAGTGATTATTTACATAAAATGATAGTAGTGGTGTAATGAGTAGTACGTAGCATGAGAAATAATTGGTGTAATATTAATGCAAGTAGTAGTATGTGAAATGGCCACGTTGATTTAGTGAGTAGTTCCTAAAATGAGGATGGAATGCGTAAGAAATATTGTCACGATTTTTCTTGCTCAGTACTATAAGCGTTCTAGTAGTGTGACATAAAATTACAGTAACAGTAATAATATGTAGAATAAGCGTTCTAGTACCGATCAAATTTTTTTGTAGTTATATTAGCGACGTTAATTTATCTATTTGTTGTAGTGACTTATTTTTATGTAGTTGTTGTAGCGACTTATTTTTGTGTAGATGTTCTAGAGACTTATTTTTGTGTAGTTGTTTTAGCTACTAATTTTTTAGGTGTAATAGCCACATTAATTTGTTTATTTGTTGTAGTTTAACTTAGTTTTATGTAGCTGTTTTAGCGATCTAAATTTTGTGTAGTTGTTTCTAGTTGTATTAGCTTATATTAATTTATCTATTTGTTGTAGCTTAATTTTTTGTGTTGTTATTGTAGCGACTTATTTTTATGTAGTTGTTATAGCGACTTATTTTTGTGTAGTTGTTCTAGAGACTTATTTTTGTGTAGTTGGTTTAGGGGCCTAATTTTTTTAGGTGTAATAGCCACATTAATTTATTTATTTGTTGTAGCGACTTAGTTTTATGTAGCTGTTTTACCGATCTAATTTTTGTGTAGTTGTTTGTAGTTGTATTAGCGACATTAATTTATCTATTTGTTGTAGTAACTTATTTTTATGTAATTGTCGTAGCGACTTATTTTTATGTAGTTGTTGTAGCGACTTATTTTTGTGTAGTTGTTCTAGAAACTTATTTTTGTGTAGTTGGTTTAGCGGCCTAATTTTTTTAGGTGTAATAGGCACATTAATTTATTTATTTGTTGTAGCGACTTAGTTTTATGTAGTCGTTTTAGCGATCTAAATTTTGTGTAGTTGTTTGTAGTTGTATTAGCTACATTAATTTATCTATTTGATGTTACGACTTATTTTTATATAGTTGTCGTAGTTTACTTATTTTTATGTAGTTGTTGTAGCTTAATTTATTTTTGTGTAGTTATTCTAGAGACTTATTTTTGTGTAGATGGTTTAGCGGTCTAATTTTTTTTAGGTGTAATAGGCACATTAATTTATCTATTTGTTGTAGCGACTTTTTTTATGTAGTTGTCGTAGCGACTTATTTTTATGTAATTGTTTTGTCTAATGGACTAAAGACAATTAGGTACTCATATTTATCGTATAAATTTGCAACAGATGGAAATGTTTGCTAGAATATATTTAGGGAACGGCTTCATTGCTTTTGCACTGTGAGGCTCGTGATTTACGTGTAATTGTGAGCACTTACAGACAAGGCTAGGTACTCCAAATAATTTGGCGGACCTTAAAGCACATGTTGTGCGTCTGCTTGGTCTCGACCCGCGAACCCACAAAGTTCATCTAGAGGGGTCCGCCCACGCTTTGTTCAAACGACTCATGATGGTGTACACACTCTTCCTAATGACTCCTAATGCATGGGATCTTTATGTTCTAAGGCAAGAAGGAGAATTTTGAGGTCGGCGGTACGCCGACATTTCACCCGCCGAATCTCGCCGAGGCCGGGACAAGTAGCCATCCTCCCGAGCTTGTCAAGTGTATGTACCTCATGAGGCAAGACTGAGGAGGAAGGACCGTCAGGCGCCCTAAGTCGAAGGTAACGAGGGCGAGGTGGATGCGACAAAGACGTAATGAAGAAGACGGGAAGAAGGGACGAGGCGGCGCAGACCACGACCCGGCCCCGCCATAGAGTATTTCCGTGATAGGTCACCTTGATCGCATCCATAGCGGATTACAATGCCTTATCCGTGTGGGGGTACCAATAGAAGCGACATCCAACCGGACACCGGTTTGGGAGCAAGTTGGAGGCCATTCACTTCCTAAACAACTATGCCATTACGACAAGACGGAGCATTGTGCTTTTGAGGTCCGAGCCGACCGCTTATGAGGTTAGGTGCACGAAGTACCTGCGTGTCCCTTCTTCGCTCGAGTACACAAACCCAAACACGATGAGTTCTTTGTGATCAGTAGACACAGAGCTCATATGTGCACGGAGGAGTCGATTAGGAACATGAGCGGCCTCGTAGATGCGAGGTTCATAGCGCAACTCCTAGTGACCATCGTTGGGAAGGACATAGGGATGACCCCTAGTACAATAATAGAGGAAGTTCACACAAGAACTGGGATGGTCATCACGTACAGTACGGCTTGGAGGGCGAAGCAGAAGGCATTGAAGATGCTCTTCGGAGGGTTCGAATAGTCCTTTAACTATGCCCCTAGATTGTTACAGAAGATTGCAATGACAAACCTGTGGACGCATTTTAATGGGCGATGAGCCATTACGGCTCGAAGATCGGGTCGTACACCTCGGCTCAACGATATCTGCTTCGGTTGTTTTGGTCATTTGGACAATGCATTGAAGCTTTCAAGCATTGCAGGCCAGTTATATGTGTAGATGGCACCTTTCTAAGTGGGAAGTTCCGTGGGACACTACTAATCGCCTCGGCGGTGATGCCGAAAAAGGATCGCCCCACTTGCCTTTGCCCTCGTTGAGAGTGAGAACAACGATAGTCGGGTTGTGGTTCCTTAGTCTGCTGAAGAATAAGGTAGTGGGTACGAGGGAGCAGGTCTGTGTAATCTCGGACCGTAATAAGGGCCTTTCAGACGTTAGGACGTGATGCACGCATAAAGACGCCCATCGTGTTGAGTTGGCCCGATTTGGTGAGGAGGTGGTGCATGCGCCATCTTGGAGCCAACTCAGTACACAAGGTACAAGAACAAGGCACTTGTGAAGACCTTCAAGTCCTTGTGCCTTCAAAATCAGGATCGCAAGTTCAACGCAATTTGGGCCCATTTGAACGAGTCAACTCGGAGGATGATGGAAGAAGAGGGAACACAGGAGGATCATCTGCGTTCTCAAATGGTTGGAGGTCAGACAGTGCGTACCCGTGCGTGCGCAACCTTTAGCCAGTGGATCGTTGAGAAACCAGCGGAAAGGTGGGCGCTCTGCACGCTACCTAACGGAGCCGTAAAACATTGCTTTAGTACGCCCTCCTATTATCCACTCAATAGTTTGTGCGATGCTAACGTTAGAGAATGACATCTCAGGTACAATGATGACCACGAACATTGCGAGGCTTTCAACAATGTTCTTAAGGGTGTTCGTGGCCTACCTCTGTGTTCCATCATTGAGTCGACATTCTACCGCCGCGGATTACTTCCGAGACCGTGGTCCGACCACGAGGGTGCGACACGGCGACGACCGAGAGTGGAGAAGCCGCTACGGCAAATAAGGGCAAAGGCGCACTTCCACCGCACAAGGATTTTGGACCTTACTACGAACAAATTCGAGGTATTGTTCAAGCGAAATATGCATCGGGTTTAGCTACCGTGACACGCCACAACAATGCGAGATAGGGGCCGATTACGTTACTTGCACCTGTAATAAGCCTAAGCTTCAACATATTCCGTGCTCCCACGTGCTTGCCGCTTGCCGAGACATGGGCGGCAACGATGCCTCGCAGTTCATTTCGTGGTACTACACCGCCGCAGTAATCAAGAACACGTGGCGCCCCAAGATGTCTTCCTTCACCGCTGGGACCAACTACAAGACCATTGATGGGCCAACATGGTACCCTTACCCCGCCGTGGTCGACGACGAAGGTGGGAGGCCTAGCAATGAAAGGATCCACGGTGACATGGATCTTTGCACAAGCCGTGCAAGGTCTGCGGAAGTGCAAGTTATGCAAACAACCAGGGCATGACCGTAGGAGGTGTCCCAACCACAACCCTTAGTATGCTGTAAACGCGCTATGCCGTGTATTCGTGTAACTTGTTTGTTTCAATGTATGAACATTTATGGTACTTTGTAAAAATGCTTTTTCCTTGCCTTGTCATATTATGTGCATATAACATTGCTCCACAGACGGTGATGGAGGTTCTTCCTCTCCCCGAGCTACTCCGTGAGGCAGAGGATGCAGCCCATAGATCACGAGCTATATCGGCAGGGATCCAGGTTGGTAATTAATTTCGAAGAACGCTGCCTTAACTGCGGATTTATCGATCGAGATATTGCTTTTTACTGCTTGGACCCACTTGCCACACGACGGCCAAGACAAGATCAAGGCCGTGGACCTCATTTCCACGCTCCGCTTGCTGTAAGGTGGTGCTACCATTTGCCCTAACAATGGACAATGCTCGATAGAGGGCGGCAACAAGACCCCATCCCGCCGCCGATCGGGCACTTGTCATGGGCTCATCGGCAGTGGCGCCTCGAGACCCATACATTTCACTTCCCGTTCGGAGATGGCTATAACTCTCAAGGACGTGGCCATGCTCACCGCCTACCTATCGAGGTCGACCGTCATTATCACCCGCTGCTGCGGCACCAATGGATCCCTTACATCTCGGAAAGGTATGTCATGTTCGAACGCATTTTATGCATTTGTTGAAGGCAATATCACCGATTGTTAGAATCGACCTTGTCATTGCAGGTTCGGGCGCAAGACACTCGAAGGAGACAAAAGGCCCAAGACATGGCTACGGACTTGCAGGAGTATGAGGCTTGCCCCGATGCGGATGTGGAGACCGTATTACTAAGACTACGAGCTTTACTGTACTACTGCTGGGGCGGTAATGTTCGCAACACAAATAGGATTACATCTGCCTCACATTATATGGTTAGCACGGGAGCTCGCGGCCAACCTCGAGGAGGCACCAACAGGTACCGATCGCCATGTTGGCGAACACCTACAAGGGTTGTGCGATGCGTACAACGACAAAAACAATGGGTATTACGGGTGCTTGCACTGCTTCAGATGTGGAGTTGGGAGTACCTCCCAATCTCTCGGCCTTACGTCCGAGGCCGATTACCCATTGGTCATCGACGACGACGTCTCGGAGGCTACGCGTCCAACGATGGGTTACCGTTGGATGCATGCACGGTTGAGGTGGTCCCCTCGAGATGACCGCGGGAGCTATTACCGTGTCATTGCCGATATAGACCTACTCACCGCAGAGCATGTCACATGGGATCCGTGGAGCGATCACCGAGCAACAGACATTGCTTCTCAAGGTCGCATATCAGCTTCTTGCACGGCGGACCGCACACTTTGGATGACCAACTGTTTCATGTTGTACATGCACGCAGTTGAGGTTTACTCCCCTCCAGCGTGTACAGAGACAGTTTGGGTTTACGCAGGTAGTCCCCGTTCCACTTGCTCGACGCCAGACATTGCAGGTATGTTCGACCTTACAGTAATTCCGATCTGTTGTACCAACAATTTTAACCATTCTCGTGTTTTACAATACAGAAGAGCGCGAAGGGCGGGACTGGGAGTCACGACTGGTTATATGTGCACTGTGACCATGTGGCTAGCTGGTTGAACACGGCAATGCAGGACGTCGTCACTCCCTCTGGCCCATATCATCCGGGGGAACACATGCAGTACCTTGAGTGGTACCTCCCCCGCACGCGTGCGACCTTACTTAGTGGCCTTGTCGAACAACGAGTACGACCATATCCTGAGGATAGAGTTCGTCTTTGCCCACGCCTTGGTAAGACCCAAATTGTTGAATGTACAATCATTACAAATTGTGAAAAGAATGCATTCAATATAATACGTACAAACTCTATTGCGCATTATTAGAATCATCCGATTTGCTCTCCCAAGTTGAAGAAATTGCAACTCGTGCTCACCAAAGACTAGTGCCCCGGCCGGGTGAGGAAATCCATCGCCTGTGGGTACCCGCTTATTTCAAGACTGTGGGCTTGGGTCCTTTGGTCGACCTTCCAGCGAGACCATCATGTGCCGACCATGGACCCTTCAGCAGCGCCGACGCCAGAGATCTACGAGCGGTATTCTTCTCTAGCGACGTCCATCCACGAGCGCACGGCCATCTACGAGCAGACTTCCTTCTACGAGCGCACGGCCATCTACGAGCGGACTTCCTTCTACGAGCGCACGTCCATCTACGAGCGCACGTCGATCTACGATGGCCCCTACATCTAGCATCCCCCCTGAGGATAACATTGCAGGTTTCTCAGCCCCACCTCAGAACCCTCAGGTACAGCAATGGAATGGTCATTGGGGACTGAGCCCACAGAGACCCCTAATTGGAGCGCGGCAAGGGATTTCGACTGGGGAATGTACATGACACAGTACACTGGACTCCTCAGTGGACATGTAGACAGTGGGCATCAGGATGTCCCTGGGACCTCGCAACGCGTGCTTGAGACGGCCACCCTACCCACACAGGATGATACTGCTTGGTATAACCAGGGACATTGGAGTGGAGGACAATATTTGTTTCCATCCGGTCATTATCCCCAGCAGGAGGACATCGAGACATCGCCTCCGGGTACCAGATATGGGCCATCCCAGGCTGCCGGGAGGAGGGACACACATCCTCCCGACACATACACCCCGGAGGACAACGTGAGAAGGCAACGGCGTTAATGTAATGTAACATGCTTTGTGCAGCGCCTATTATTGTTGCCTTTCCTGTATTTTCTGAATTTTGTAGATTTTCCTTGATTTTTGCTTCATTGGAAAAGAGTAGAATTGAAAATTAGTACTGAGTTTCAGAATTTTATTAAATAATGTAGCAATATTTTGAGCTAAAAATTTTACATAAGAATCCTTAGCTCAAATAAAATTGAAAAACAAAATTTCAAAAATTTATAAAAATATTTGGATTGTCTCGATAAATCAAAATCCGAAATCGTAAAAACTGCGTAAGAGCAGAGTGTCAGAATTTTAATAAAATGTGTAAACATTATTTTAATTCAAAATTTTTACAGTAGCTAGATAACTTCTAATTCATTGCACAAAAAACTTTTCATAAATATTGAAGTGATGTAAAGCCGATTCATTGAACCAGTGCTTCTATTCAATGTGTCTTGTATTCAATCCTCACATACGCACTTTATTTTTTTTATTTTTCTTATTTTTGTCTCACGCAATGAAACCCTTATTTTGCTGTGAATGTCCGATTAATGCAAACTCAGTTCCTAAATTTGAGTTACTTAGTAAGGATTCAAAATATGCAATAAAAGTTATATGTTGCTTGCAGCAAAAACTTTTAATTAGAGTTTAAATGAAAGTCACCTTTTAGGTAATATGAAGCAATTATATGTTTTCTTGCTCCATAAATCATGAAATAAATAAAACATACCCCTGCAACCCCATAGAACCCATTTCTATGAAAAGATTCAGATTTAAATGTATTTTGTATCAAGTATTGATTGTGCAAATACCTTAATAACATACAAGACTCAAATGGTTAAAATATGTATCAAATGAGCTCAACAAGTGGTGAAACTAGTTTAGTTGCACTTCTGGGATAGCATAGATCACAAATATACAAAAATATCTAGACTCTTCATTAGTTTGCCCTATTTGCTCATTAGCCAAACATGCAATCGATAAAATGAACAAATAGCCGTAACTTTAGCAAACGGACCTTAAATTCGACAAAACCAACTTCCATGACCTTGAAATGATATTCCCTAGCTTACCATGCAAAAATAACATCAGTTTGATCAACTTTGAGTTAAGCTCATATTAAGCCTAAATCACTATTAATTAGAAAAACACCTTGAACAAATGAGAAACATCGCGGAATCAACTTTAAAACACTCTTAGGGATATTCCCTAATATCCCTTGAAAAATGGTTAGATTATCCCTTTCGGTGTAGTCGTAATTGAAGAAAGAAAACTGAACCGCAATAGCGCTAAAAATGTGGTCACTTAAAACTTTTCAGCAGTCCGTAAAATATCACATATAAACATAAAGTTATGAGAAAATAGCGTAGGATCATTGTCTGATATATATTCTACCATAATCTAGAAAAATATGTTAATTATAACTCCATTTATGTATTAATCCAATCGGAAGAAAGACCCCAAATGATCACATCAAAGAGAATCGTTATCACTTAAGCCTCTTCTCGGCTTATAAAATAGCTCGCCTAAACACAAACTTTAGGAATTGGTCCAGAAAGTTACTTCAATATATGGACAACCAAATTATGTTAAAATATCTTAATTACTACTTAATTATCAAATAAAATACGTTAATGCAAAAACCCTAAATGATAATATCGCAAGACCGTAATATGTGAATAGTAAAAGTAGAAGTCTTCGGCCCGTTGTTAGCAATGCAAGAAATCATCCTATGACCATATAGTAACAGTGAATAACTTTAAATTTCAGATCTACAAGATTTGCGGTTATAATATATATATCGATCTCTCAAACCAAAAGAAGACATTCTAGCAGATCCTTAGATAATCAATCTTATTCAACACAACCATCATCACATTCAATCTTATTCAACACATCACAATAAGTCCATCACAAGATTCAAGAGTATTACTCTACAACGATAATAGTACCTATCGCCTTCTTGTAGACAATCCGATTATATCGTGCAAGCCTCGGTGAACACATCGCCGAGGTTTCTTGGTGTTTGTTCAAATTCAGGCAGTTAGAGCATCTGCGCAGTTAACAAACCATTTCAATGTTGGTAGAATCCTCGGTATCTTTCTTCAAGAAGATTGCATACTTACAAGCTTGTACTTTTGGTAGAGTTCTTCAAACTTTTTCTTCTTTTTTTTCTTTATCCAGTAGGTCAATTAGCAAATGTAAGATGGGAAATGCAAAGAGCTTTGTACAATCCTTCTAAGAAGTATATTTCATAAATGTAACTAGTTTCTGCAGAGCATACCTTTGTATCAAGCTCAATGGAAGCCATGTTCTTTTCTGTAACTCGAGTCGAGAGCAACAACTTCAATAAGCAAATTCTGAGAGAATTTAAATCAAATTGAAGTAAGAACAAAACTACATTTAAAAGAACAGGAAAAAGTCTCATACCAACACGCCTTTGTATTTCTTCTCGCCTCTCCTTTTGGGACTTCATCACGTCAGTAATCCCTTCCTGGAATTATGGCAATTAAAAGATAGGCACTATCGTAAACAAGCCGGATAGATAAGCGATGTCGGGTGAAAAAACTAGATTGGTAAGCATTATCGTAAACAACTGGACACTAATTAAATCTAATTATGTGAATAAACAAAAAATGAAACCTTTTGCTTGCGATTTTTGCCTCTCTATCTTCTAATTGCATCTATGTTTTGCGAAGCGTTGCAAGTCTTCCTCCATGCCTTCAATATCTTTCATATGTTTATCTTTTTGAGATCGAAGCCTTTCAATGTCACCGACATCTAGATCTACATGAATAAGCTGACAAGCATCAGACATGGCAGGTGAATCATATAATCAACAAATCTATTAAAGCTGAGATTATGACACATGCCACAAAGAAAAGGCGGGAAGGATTGACTGCATTTATAAATGCTGACAAATGACCACCGTATCTTGATTTGGACTATGCGTAATGGCTATCCGGAGTCCAAAAGTCAAGAATACCTAACTTTGGTACATCATCCGCTCGTGATGTGTTTCAATTATACCTATATACTACATCGGCTACTAGCTTTGTCACACACCTATTACCTTTATCGATCAAACGACAACACTCTGCACCACGCTTCTCAGGCTGAGACGACAACACACTGCACTCCGCTTTTCAAACTGAAACGACAACACGCTGCATCCCGCTTTTCAGACTGAAACGACAACATGCGGTTTCGTGCCGGGGCAGCTTTCGGCAGAGGGTGACACATCGTGCAGCCTTTGACAGAGGTTGACAGGTCGTGCAGCTTTTCACATAAGGTTTCAGGTCGTGCAGCTTTGATGATGGGTGACACGTCGTGCAGCTTTTCACAGAGGATGCCAGTCCATCAAAATGGACAAGTGCTGTAATTGTATTAGCGTCATAACCTTATTTCATTATGTTTTTCATATAAATCTTAATAGCTGAACAACCTTAAGTAATAAGCTTTCAGAAGCTATAATATGCATAAACGAACTCGAAAACAATGAAGAAATCTATATTTAAAATATTTATCTCACCAATATCTTCTTAAAAACCTCAGATATGTAACAAGAACATAAGAATAGACAATATCTTATCAAGCCTTAGCAACATCCATCAACATTACAATATCTTAATGAAGGATCGAGATGGCGAACAGAGGGGGGTGAATGGTGCAATTAAATTTTCCCCAAAATACTCCAACTAAAAGCGTGAAAAGATCGCATAAAGGAAATCGTGAAAAACCATAAAAACCGAACGACTAGACAACTATGTGCATCCTAGCTTACATGGATGTGATCCATAAAATATGTGAGGGATTTTCAATCACAATCCTGGTTGTCAAGTGTCCAAAAAGGAGAGGAATCAATTCAAATACTTCTTTTCTAAAAGAGATCAAGCCAAGACACAAAAGTCTCTTTTAGAAAAGCAAAAGCAGATATTTCCAGAATCTGTCTTTAATTTTAACAGGCGATTGGTGGGTTTCTGCTGCTCACAAAATTATGAGAAATTTTCTCTATATTAGCAGACGAGTCGTGAAGCTCTCCACCAAAATTCAGATCAAAAAGCCATGTAGAAAAATAATCATAAATCTATGAACACAGACAGTCAGGAACTTCAACCAGAAAATTTGGGGCTCGGTTTTCACCTCATGGCACCCAAACTATGAAACCAGTGAACTCCAAAGTTTTTCTGAAGATGGATATAGGAGTCCCGCACAATCTCCAATAAGAATCACACAAAAAGGATTTTTCTTGATTTTTCAAAAATTCAAAGACTAACTACTGCGCGAAGAACAAGTTTTGGACAGAATTGGAACTTGAAAGAAAAGATGATCTCTATTCAATCAAAGAGTGTAAAAGAGATGTAAAACCATATGAACACACTCAAAACATCCAAGATCAGCATATAGAATGAGGGGAGGCAAATCCAAATTGCATGAATGTAGATTGCGGAAAGTAAATGCGTAATGTAAATGCTGAATTTAAATTGCGTAAAGTAAAGACATAACGTAAATGCAGAATTTAAATTCACAATGATGCAAAGAAATTTCTTTGTATTTCTGGTGGGAAGGTTTACAAAGCCTCACTTCATGTGGGCAAAGCTCAAAGGAGCAACTCAAACCTTCAAGGAGGAGGCCACCCTCCACCCCTATTTATACTACTCTTGGGCCACCTACCACCCTTGGATGAGTCCTCAACCCTAGGACACTCATCTAAGGGCTTGGATTGACCCACTCACACAGCCATGCAAGGGCTAACCCAAAACCACACACATACCGGTTTTTTGCACGGTTTTCAAAGCATACTACCTAGACCCGCTAACCTATCAACTAGACCGCAATCCGACGGCCCTCATTGATCCACGCGCCTAGCTAGCATCATCTCCTTTCCTTATCTTCTTGGCTTGCCGGACTCGCCTCCGATCATCTTCCGGCGATCTCCGACCGGTTCGACCTCCGACGCCTCGCCTAGTCCCGGCCATCCTCCGCCTCACCATGACCTAGCACCGTCAGCCTGCAACCATCAAAGACAAGGAAAACCTTCACATAGCAATGCCCACAAATATTTTCAATGATTATCCCAAAATCATTAATCAATCATTAATTTCGCTCAATGGTCCAATGCTATCACCCAAGCGGGTAGCCCTAGGAAAAACAACCAACACTCAAATTGCTTCAAATCGAAATCCATTTCAAATCAAACTCAATTTCAATTCAAATCAAGCTCAAATCTCGTCAATTACTCATCACACACAAGGATAGACCTCCACATGGTCTTTCAATCTCCCCCTTGATGAGTATATTGACAAACACATGAAAAGGCACAAGTTTTGAGTTTGAATAAGAGAAGAAAGCAATTTGAATGCAAAGCTAAACTTGATCAAAGAAATAGAAATCAAGAACATGACCAAGTTGGCAACTTATGATCTATGAAATATAGCAAGGATTAACAAAGATCATAAGAAATAAGAAGAATCAAGTGCAAAATGATGCCTTTTCTACGATTTCTCCCCCTTTTGGCAATATAGGCATCAAGATGACATTTTCTTTTCTCCCCCTTTTTTTTGTTGTTTTTATGCAAATAATGCAGCCTAAGGAGCTTTGAAGATTATCCAAGTGACCAATAAGACAAGGTATGACACCAAGCTAAGTTATGGCAAAAATAGACTAAGCTAAGGCATGTCCAAGTGCAAATAAACATTGTGCTAGCAAGATTTAATTAAAACCATGTCATTTTTAGCATGATTAAGCATGAGCAACACTTGTCATTAGTTTCAAAACTAGAAGCAAAGCCATTTAAAGGATCAAATGGAAAACCTAGAGTTCAACCTACTCAACACTTTGGGGAATCTAGAAGTGCACACAAGGTCCTTCGAGTTTTTTTTATTGTATCCAGATTTTTCTTTGAATCTTTGAAAGACATAGCGGGGTGCAAATGTTTGACATTATTTGCATTCTTTGCCCACGTATGTGTTTTTTTTTTGTTTAAAGCAATTGACTCAAGCCATAATCGATCATCTCAAGAGGGACTCTTAAGAGAATGATCTTAGTCATACACAACACATTCCAAGTTCATCTCAAGTGCAATGAGAAGCCGTCTTGTGAATGTGTGGTGTTGAGTCTAATCTTGCAAAAAGAGTCAATTTTGCTTCACTTTCATTTTAGCATTTTCATTGTTAAGCTAGTGAAGGACTCAAGTATGGATCAAACAAGATTCACCCAAGTTGCTATAGGGACTCTAGAGAATTCCAAAATTTCACAAATCATGGCAAAAACACCTAGAGAAGAAACTTAACAAGTAAAAGCAACATGTTTTATCAAGTTTTTCTTTTAACGCTCATTTTTCAATTTTTGTAAGCTTAGCAAGATAAATGAACTTGGACATATCTAAGCAAGTAATTTTCTTCATAATATAGCATGGTGTATAAAATGAAACATGGATCATGTGCATAATAGACAAAGCTCATAAAATGAAAAATCAAGTCTATATGCAATGCATGAGACAAATTCTTAAACTCCCCCTCAACATGTGATTCCATTTTAAGCACAAATCTGGTTCAAATTGAGTTATTAGCAAGATTAAGCTCAAGAAAGATCGAAAAGAACTCAATTAAAGCCGTAAAACAAGAATGGAGGAAGAAGTCAAGAAACCGCGAATTGGGTAGCTATAGAATATAGAAAAGATGGTAGAGAACACTACGATTCAGACTCGCTCTCATCTTCCCCAATGACTAACAAAGGAAAGCTAGCTCTCAAACTCGGCCAGAGCAAACACAGACCTGTCTACCAGGGGCCCAACACTGCTAGACCTACAAGACGTGAGTGAGCTCAACCGAGAAGAAGAAGAGAATAGCAACCTAAAGCATAAGATGAGAGGTCCATGCCGAGGCATGCCAGAAGTCTAGGTGAAGTGAACTCGATAACTCTAGAAAATAAAACCCATAGCACCCAGAACAAGACAAAAGAAGGAAAAAACTGAAATAAAATATAATACATATTATACAGATCGGCTCCCCTCACGTAAGTCCGTAAGGGCACACAACACCAAGCTCACTCCTCAAGGCAACAAACCTAGAGCTATCCAAAGGCTTGGTAAAGATATCGCCAACCGGTGGTCACTTCCACAAATCAAGCACTATGTCTCCTTTCTTCACATGGTCTCTAAGGAAGTGATATCTAATATCAATGTGCTTGGTCCGGAGTGTCTGACCGGGTTCTTAGCAATGCAAATAGCGAAGTGTTATCACGAGAAAAGTGGAACACTCTCTATCTCTAACCCAAAGTCCCGCAAGATCGATCTCATCTAGAGCACACTGCTACAAAGAATCGGTCAGAAAGAACATACTCGACCTCGGGATCAGGTAACTCCTGATTGCTTCTTAGATGACCAAGAAACAAGAGAAGTGCCAATGAATTGGCAAGTGCCGAAGTGCTCTTCCTATCTATCCTATAGCCAGCAAAGTCAGCATCGGAAAAAGCTCTAATGGATAGACAAGAGGAAGAAGAGTACCAGATACCATAATCAATGGTAGCTCGGAGGTACCTAAAGATGCGCTTCACCGCTTGTCGATGAGAGACGCGAGGAGAAGCTCGAAGCGAGCGCACATACACACAAAGAAAGTGTATGTCCGTCATGCAGGCGAGAAGATACAAGAGGAGCCAATCATGCTCCGAACTCCTTTTGATCAATGTGCTCACCATCCTCATCGGGCTCGAGGGCGAGTGGTGGCCATAGGAGTCATCACGGGCTTTCCATCGACAGATCAACCCATTTCAAGAGGTCCCGAGTGTACTTACCTTGGTGCGAAAAGTACCTCCCGAGTCCGCTTGATTTGGAAGCCAAGAAAGTAGCTCAACTCACCCATCATACTCATCTCAAATTCGTGCTCATCACTTGGGTAAAAATGAGACACAAGAGACCGAGACGAGCCACTAAAGATAATATCATCCACATAAACTGGATGAGAAGGAAATGAGAATCTGGTGTCGATGAATAGAGTTTTATCTACTATACCCATTTTGAAACCATGAGTGAGAAGATAGGACTTAAGCCTCTCATACCAAGCTCTAGGGGCTCGCTTAAGTCCACACAAGGCTTTGGAAAGCTTGTAGACATGGTTTGGGTATTTGGGGTTCTCAAATCCTGGAGGTTGCTTGACATACACCTCTTCCTCAATAAAGCCATTGAGAAATGCACTCTTGACATCCATTTGATAAAGCTTGATGCCCAGGATGCAGAGAATGCAAGCGAGATTCTAATCGACTCTAGTCTAGCTACGAGGGCAAAGGTCTCCTCAAAGTCAAGACCCTCAACTTTGAGTGAAGCCCCTGCAACTAGCCTAGCCTTGTTGCGTAATGATAACCCCATCCTCACTGCTTGTTTTGAACATCCACTTGGTCCCAATGACATTATGACCGGATGGGGTTTCTACAAGTCGCCAAACTTTGTTCCTCTCAAAGTTTTCCAGTTCCTCATGCATAGCATTAATCCATGATTCATCGGATAATGCATGAGTCACATCCTTTGGCTCAAAAGAGGCAACAAAGGCAAGAGTGAAGGCAGAAAGAAGATAAGCCTGATTTTGAGCGCCAGAACACGCTCAAATAGATCACCAATGATCTGCTCAGTGGATGAGAACGCTGAATGTGACGAGGAGGACCGAGCGGAAGTGGCCTCTCCTCTTGAGCGAAGAGGAAGGAACAGAGCCACTGAAGGAGAGTCCGAAGGCAAGAAATTTGAGTCTCCCTGAGGTGCAGAAATGGAAACAGGAGGCACCTCAGGTGTAGAGGAGACTGGATCAAGTGGAGCACCATCATCTCCATCATCCTCATCCTCTACAAAGATGGTCTCGGAGGGATAAGAAGAGCCTGAAATATCGGGTCTAGCTCTGGGCTAGCCTCATCAAAGGTCACGCCACGGTCTCTATGATCCTATTCGCATCACAACTCCTGCACTTATAGTTACGAGAAGAAGTCGAGTAACCCGTAAAGATACCATCGAAGACCGAGACTCAAACTTATCTAGGTTACTAGACTTCAAGATAAAACACTTGCAACCAAAAGCGAAAATGAGAAATCTTGGGCTTTACCATACCTCAACTCATAAGAAGTACGATGCAAATGTGCTCTCAAGAAAACACGATTGGAAACATGAAAAGCGATAGCTATAGCCTCAAAACCCAAAACTTCCTAGGAGTATCAGACTCATCTAGCATCGTCCGCCATCTCAACGAGTGGTCCTGTTCTTCCTTTCCACTATGCCATTTTGTTGAGGCGTGAGGTGAAGAGAACCGATGCTCTAAACCCGACTCCACAGAAACTCTCAAAGTAGGAATTCTTGAACTCGGTGCCATTATCACTGCGTATAGCTCGTAATGCACCTAGGAGCTCAATAGACAACCTACTAACCAATCCCCTGAAGTGAGAGAAAGTCTCATCCTTCGAGGCCATGAAGAAAACCCAAGAATATCTCGAAAAATCATCAACAATGACAAGGACATACCACTTCCCTTCTGATGGATGCACTCTATTTGGACCAACAAAGTATCCATATGTAAAAGTCACGTTCATTGCATCATCACTCACGGGATCGAGGAGGAGAAGCAAGAACCATCTTGCCATGTCGGCAGGGAGAGCAAACTAAGTGTTTGACCATCTTGAGTTTGGGCAAACCACGAATGAGATCGTGACTGCTAACTCGGGTCAAATGATCAAAACCAATGTGACCAAGTCTCCTATACCAGAAGGAGAGATCACGGGACTCAGAAGCAATCAAACATCGAAGAGAGTCTCCAGAAGAAGCAGAAAAATCAGCACGAAATACTCTCCCAAATCTAGAAATCCCTCAAACTAACCCTCCTGATGAATCAAGGATTCTACAGGCATTACTCTTGAAGCTTACCTCGAAAGAGTCATCGATAAGTCGAGAAAGCGAAAAGATTGTATTGCAGTTTACTTACTAAGGCAACATCTTTAAGAATAAAACTTTCATTAATGCAGATGGTACCTTTCGCAATGACCCTACGAAGACGCATCCCCAAAAGTGATCAACTCATCACCGGGGCTCGGACTAGGAAGAGAACCAACGAGAATCTCCAAATATATGACGAGAACAACCGGAATCAACAATCCAAACGTCTCCTTCCCCATCCGAGCGAACTTTGATCAAGTCAAGAAAGAGGAGATGACTCGAAGATGGGAAAGAGTGAAGTCACGGGAACCCAATCTTGAACCACCACGACGCTTGTAGTACCAAACGACGAAGAAGATCGACTCGAGTGTCTCTCTCGACTCAACTCTAACAAGATCGGAAGAAGCGGCTTTAGTAGAAGATGTAGGAGTCATCCATCGGTTTGGCTGCTAGTGGTGCAAAGGCCGACCATCCCAACGAAGCCTAAATCTCCTACCGAAAACACCTCGCCGCCGATATCTACCTCATTTGGAAAAATGAGGAATATCAAGAGGACGGCGGAAAGATCGACCATGAGCAACTCGAGGACTAAAACTCGATGAGCAAGATGAAAACCGAGTCTGGGCGCCTAAAACAAAGCGACTCTCTAACTTCGTTTAGAAGCGGTCGTGCCTTAGAGCACTCGAGTCCGGGATGACCTCAATACCCCTAAGAGCATCAACACGCTCACGCCGAAAGTGATCTTGAGTGCGCTCAAGCGAAATCTACTAGGTGACCATCCTTCTGATGAGAAAGTGCATGTGTACTTTGCCTTGTTAGAGGCGTAGCAACAAGAGAAGCATCCTTCAGTCGTCAAGTCCCGTGGACCACACCAACAGACCTAAACACGGTGGTGCTCAACACAGGAGCAACCACTATCTCTCCACTCTTGGAACCACGCACAATGGTATGAGGATGAGTCCTAAGCGTGCTCCAAGTAATCAAATCCTAAACCTTGATTGAATCTGCTAATCTTGGTGGTCTAGAATGAGATTGAGCTTCTTCTTGCCTCCAACAAATTTCTCGAGAGTGCTCATAAGATACCGACACTCTCGGAAAAGTGAGGCGATGAAGAGCAAGGGAAGGAGTAGAAGAAGAGCGGAAGAAGAGGATCGAACAGTAGCGTGCATATTTTTCCCTATACACGGCCGCCTTAAATTTGAGAGACTCACAGGAAGCACAAGAAGCATCTCTAATTCTACCAACCTGGGCCTCTAACTTCTTCCTAATCTCTGCGTGGACCTTATCCACGTCATCCTTAACCCCAACACACACAAGCAACCAGTTTGTGATTTAACTAGTAAATCCTTAGCAAGTTGATCACACTTGACATTCAAAGCATCATTGTCAAGTTTTAGTTGCTTTGACCCTCACATAAGCCGATCGGGTCCTTAGAAGCATACATCTCAAGTTCATCATTTCTAGAGGAAAGCTTTCTAAGGTGTGAGCTCATGGCATCAATCTCGAGAAGCAATTTAGGGCAATTATTACAAGATGCTTTAGTTGTGTGAGTATGAAGAAAACTAGCATCAATAGGAATAGGATCAATAGAACATGTGCTAGCATCCTTCGACCTAAGAGCCTCAAGATCAGAAACCACACTATCATGCAGGGTTCTTAGGTTCTCCAACTCCTCAAGCACAGCATCACAGAGAGTACAACTATCAGAGTCTCGGGAGGGACATGATTTAAGTAAAGCTAACTCCCGAGACAAGGTATCTACTTCCTTCTCTAACTCAGAACACCTCGACCTAGCCTTAGCATGAAACTTGCCTAATTTACAGAAGGCATCATTTAACTCATCGTAGGTGGCTACCTCATCCGTCATTTGTCAGACAATGGAGTCGCTCACTTCAATGGCGCTGCCATGAAGCACATGCCGAGAAGTCGCCGCCGCCTTTCTTCTCTTGCGGATCATCCTCGCCTTGTCGCTCCATGTCTCCGTGTCGGAGAGGCTGATGTCGTCGAGCGGCGAGGACGCGTGGAAAAGCTTCTTGTTCTTCGAGAAGTTGCGGTACTTCTTCTCGTCGCCGCTTTCGCGAACTGGAGGCTTCTTGTTGCGGTTCTTGTCGGTGTAGTCATTCTTGCCGAACCGCGGAGTCGTTCTTGCCCTTCTCCGATTTGGGACAATTCGCTGAATGTGGTTGGGGCCGCCACATTGAAGCAGTGATCCCACCACCTCTCTTCTCTCTCTCACCCTCTTGTAGGCATGAGAAAACTTGCGAGCTAAAAGAGCAAGCTCAGTTTCTGGAAACTTGTCCAGTTGGTCATCGCTTAGCTCGCAAAGTGCAGAGAGGGAAAAACCAGAAGCAAAGTCAAGAGAAAATTCAGAAGAGGACCCAATGGTATCGGTGACCAAAGCCATCGACCGAGATTTCGTCTTAGAGACGACATCAATCTCATGAGTCTTGAGGCGGAATAAAGCCCGCCAAGAGTTAGAGTCGATGATCGCTGGTGTCCTTGATGGTGGTCACCTTCATCTCCCAAACCCGAAGGTCGAGTGCGGTCAAGAAATGCCGAGCATTGTCCGAGTCGAGTATAAACAACCCATCGCTCGGAGGTCGCTCAAAATCTTGGTAAACCGACCAAAGCACTCATCGAGACTCTCACCAGCGCGTTGTTCAAATTTGTTGTACTCGCGCTTGAACTGATCCTGCCTCACGGTCTTGATTTGAGTAGTGCCCTCATGGTAAGCATCGAGGGTTACCCAAATCTCGTGGGCGGAGCGAAGGTGAAAATCTCGTCGTACTCACTCGCGGCTAAGGCCTCAGATAAGGATGTTCCTAGCCTTAGCGTTTACCTCAACGTCACCATATTTCCCGCCATGACGCCCTCATCGCCAGAACCTCATCACGGGAGCTTCACATACGCCATATCTGAGGAAGCCCTGGTAGTGATGTACGACTCCATTCGGGACTTCCAAAAGGAAAATCAACCCCATTGAAAATGGGAGGCTTGGTGGAGTATTTGTCCATCGCCATGGCTCTTGAGAACTGGTCAAGATCTATGGAAGAGCAAAACCGCTCGATACCAATTGAAGGATCGAGATGGCGAACAGAGGGGTGAATGGTCGCAATTAAATTTTCCCCAAAATACTCCAACTAAAAGCGTGAAAAGATCGCGAAAGGAAATCGTGAAAACCCATAAAAACCGAACGACTAGACAACTATGTGCATCCCTAGCTTACATGGATGTGATCCATAAAATATGTGAGGATTTTCAATCACAATCCTGGTTGTCAAGTGTCCAAAAAGAGAGAGAATCAATTCAAATACTTCTTTTCTAAAAGAGATCAAGCCAAGACACAAAAGTCTCTTTTAGAAAAGCAAAAGCAGATATTTCTAAAATCTGTCTTTAATTTGAACAGGAGGTTGGTGGGTTTCTGCTGCTCAAAAAATTATGAGAAATTTCCTCTCTATTAGAAGATGAGTAGTGAAGCTCTCCACCAAAATTCAGATCAAAAAGCCATGTATAAAAATCATCATAAATCTATGAACATAGACAGTCAGGAACTTCGACCAGAAAATTTGGGGCTCGGTTTTCACCTCATGGCACCCAAACTATGAAACCAGTGAACTCCAAAGTTTTTCTGAAGATGGATATAGGAGTCCCGCACAATCTCAAATAAGAATCACACAAAAAGGATTTTTTTTTCAAAAATTCAAGGACTAACTGCTGCGCGAAGAACAAGTTTTGGACAGAATTGGAACTTGAAAGAAAAGATGATCTCTATTCAATCAAAGAGTGCAAAAGAGATGTAAAACCATATGAACACACTCAAAACATCCAAGATCAGCATATAGAAGGAGGGGAGGCAAATCCAAATTGCATGAATGTAGATTGCGGAAAGTAAATGCGTAATGTAAATGCTGAATTTAAATTGCGTAAAGTAAAGACATAATGTAAATGCAGAATTTAAATTCACAATGATGCAAAGAAATTTCTTTGTATTTCTGGTGGGAAGGTTTACAAAGCCTCACTTCATGTGGGCAAAGCTCAAAGGAGCAACTCAAACCTTCATGGGAGGAGGCCACCCTCCACCCCTATTTATACTACTCTTGGGCCACCTACCACCCTTGGATGAGTCCCTCAACCCTAGGACACTCATCTAAGGGCTAGGATTGACCCACTCACACAGCCATGCAAGGGCTAACCCAAAACCCACACACATACAGGGTTTTTTGCACGGTTTCAAAGCATACTACCTAGACCCGCTTAACCTATCAACTAGAACCGCAATCAGCGGCCCTCATTGATCCATGCCGTCTAGCTAGCATCATCTCCTTTCCTTATCTTCTTGGCTTGTCGGGACTCCGCCTCCGATCATCTTCCGGCGATCTCCCGACTGTCCGGACCTCGACGCTCCTCGCCTAGTCCCGGCCATCCTCGCCTCACCATGACCTAGCACCGTCGCCTGCAACCATCAAAGACAAGGAAAAACCTTCACATAGCAATGCCCACAAATATTTTCAATGATTATCCCAAAATCATTAATCAATCATTAATTTCGCTCAATGGTCCAATGCTACCGCCCCAAGCGGGTAGCCCTAGGAAAAACAACCAACACTCAAATTGCTTCAAATCGAAATCCATTTCAAATCAAACTCAATTTCAATTCAAATCAAGCTCAAATCTCGTCAATTACTCATCACACACAAGGATAGACCTCCACATGGTCTTTCACTTAACAAGTCTTAGCAACATCCATCAATATTACAATATCTTAAGAAGTCTTACCAACATGCATCAGCATTACAATATGTTCACAAGTCTAAACATTAAAACAGGACTAGAACTTTCCCAAACCATTATCGACGAGGGTCGAACTCCTTGACCGGCGGCATGGCGGTCAATCGGATCCTCAAGCTCGGAAGGCCCCGACCACGACATTGGCCTTAAGAGGCGCTCGACCTCGGCGCAATGTGCCCGAAGCTTCGACCAAGACGCACCTCGGGCAAGTGGTCTCATCTCAAGCCCTACGTCCGCCCAAGGATTTGGATCGCGCTTTATCGGCGATTCAGAGAGCGTCGCATGGAGGACTAAGAGTGCGCTGAGCAAGTTCGAGGCGAGAATGGCCGCCCTCAAGCGTGCATGAAGGCTCCCTTCTCGGGATATCTCCAGCAGATTGCTTATGTATGGGGTATAAAGACCAGGGACTTGCAGTTCCAAGGGGACAAGCACAACACCTGCAATGACTCGAGCTAGGAATCTCCATTACTTGTCTTGAGTTGTAAACACCGCTCTGTACACCCACATAACAAGGAATCACCGCCGCAAAGGCGAGTCGGAGAAACTATTACCTTCACGGGGCTCGAACCAAGATAAACCTTTGTCTCTGTGTTCGCTGCCGTCCGCTCCGACCATCACGACGCCCATTTACTTCCTCCGCTCGAGCGAAATGCAGCTCGGGTCCCATAACGTTCTAACCCCTACCTCACTTCTTGCGGTTGGCGATCCCGATCGCCGACAATTTGGCGCCACCGGCCCGATTGTTTTGTTTCTTCGCGAACGACACGAGATCTCAGAGCATGGCGCCTTTCATTGATGGATTTTCCTCGGGCACGGACTCCGGTCCTCGTGTCACGCTTCCGCCGCCGCCGCCGAGCAAAGACGCGGCCGCGTTACGGTGATCGTCAAGGCGCCGAGGGTTGCGATGATCGAGATCCGCAGACCCTCAAGACGCCACGGATGGTGCAAGTTGCCATCAACCAAGCCATAACCGCTCTCCGACGGAGGCCTGTGGAGAAGGCCAAGACGCTTCCGGGCCGCCCAGCTCCTCCCATCGGGCGCCTCGCGCTATCGCCGGTCATGGCCGACTCCCCGATAGGGCAAGGTCGGAGTTTTGGCCGCCCCGCCAAGAGCTCGACGGGCCGCAACCGAGGTCGAACCTCCGCAGACAAAGTCAACACTCGGGGACCCGCTCCAAAGGAGCAACGATAACACGTCACGCCGCCACCCGTCGGACGCCCTCTCATGGAGTTAGCCTCGAGCAGCAGAGCTCGGACGAGGCTTCGGGACGCAGACGCGGCGTCCCCACGCATCACGCCGGCCAGGACCGTGCCTCGAGCCGAAACGCCCGAGTCGATCGGCAGCAGATCATGCGGACCACTCCGGACGTTCGCCAGCGCCAGTAGTGGTCTCAGCAGCATTACCAACCAGTGATTCCCGTGCCGGCACCATGGTCGTTTCCCACCGGAGGTCGGGTCACGGGAGCCTCGACCGAACCGCAAGATGTCGGGATCTTGTCTTGCGATGACTATGACCGACGCGGCGCTGCCCCGCCTCTACGGTTGCATGGCGTATCTCGACGGCCTATCATGGCCAGACGGGCTTCGGCCTTGCTCAAGCCCGCGCTGATCGAGCGCTTCGACGGGACCAAGAACCCTGACGAGTTCCTGTCCATCTATTCGACCGCTATCCTGGCGGCCGGAGGGGACGAGCTCGTAATGGCCAACTACCTCCCGATCGTTTCCGGGCCGGGCCGCTAGGACCTGGCTTTTTAATCAGAAGCCTGGTTCCTTCAGGTCGTGGCGCCAGATCCAGAACGCTCTTCGCTCTAACTTCCAGAGTTGTTACGAAAGCAACGGGCAGAAAAAAGACACGGATCGTGGTCATCTAGGGAAGAGCGAGCCATCAGGCGATTTTGTGCGGCGATTCATCCGCACAAGGAACCCGATCCCGAGCATCTCGACGAGGCCGCCATCAAGGCCTTCAAGTTCGAGGTCGCGATCGACGCCTCACCGAGGACTCGAGATCACATCGAGGCTCGGCATCAACAAACTCTTCCGCATGGCGGAGTGGTACGCAGTGGACGGACGATGCCATCCGCTGAACGCGACCACGACCAAGGTAAGCTTGGTCTGAACCAAACAGAGGCCGCCGGTCCAACTCTGGGGCGCCACCAAGGCACCACCTCCAAGAAGAAGCCGACCGCGAGGGCGGGCGAGGGCTACCACTGGGTGATCGTCTCGGCGGATGGCCACCATGAGGTCCTCGAAGTCCGAGGCCGAGCTCGGGAGGACTCTAAGCTCGCCAAGGTCGACCCGACCTCACCAGTAAAGAACCGGCCCAGCGAGGGTTAACGCGTGCGGTCCTCGACGGGCGATGTTTCTACCGCAGGAGACCGAAGACGCGCATGATATGATGAATCAAAGTTCTCGCTTATTCCACAGGCGCGGCGGCCACGACTCGCGAACTGCAGAGGCTTGGCAAAATAAGTCGGATGCCTTTCACGATGGGCGCAGGTGAGATGCCCGTGTTCTGAAGGATGACGACCACCGACCGTGAATGCTTGCGTTGAGTATCTGACGACCTCGATTTGGAGTTCCAGCAAAGGCGGACTGGATCGACGTCATCTTCGGGGGTTCGTCGGCCTACCCGCATCAGCGCGAAGTCAAAGTCACGCACGACCATCTACCAGTCGCCATGTGGAAGCCCTCGAACACCGCAAGTGGGTGGGGCCACCATCACCTTCTCTCCGGAGGACGACTCCTGTGTATGGCCCGAGACTCGAAGACCGCCTTGGTCGTGACCCGACCATAAGCAATACCACTATCCGGTCGGCGTCATGGTCGATGGCGGCAGCTCTCTTAACTTGTTGCGGCGGGAGCCGCTCGAATGCAGATTCCCGATCGAAGGTCAAGAGCATCACCATACCATTCTTTGGGATAGTCCCCGTGAGCTCGACCACCCCCTAGAAGGCGTGTCGTTTTACCGCCACCTTCGGCGGCTCGATAACTTCGACCGAGTTGATCACCTTCGAGGTGGTCGAGGGTGACCTCCCTCATAACGCCATCCTCGGGTGCCACCGGTCAAGTTCATGCAGCCAACCACTATGGCCATCGGTGCATGAAGTTGCCGGTCCCCAGCGGTGTCATCACCGTCGCGAGGCGTACAGCGGCGCATGGCTGAGACCAAGGCCTTGGCTCTCGCAAGCAGCGTCTTGCCAAATACCAAGGCAACGACAAAGAACGCCCGGAAGGCGGCGATCCAGCAATGAGGCAACGAAGGCAGGCTCGATGAGAATGACCCGGCAAAAGGCCCATCGCCTACGAGTTGAGTTCAAATAGGAACTCGAGCTCATCACCTTCCTTCGCGCCAACAAGGGCATATTTGCTTGGGAGCCCGCGGACATGCTGGCGCTCCAAGGAGGTGATCGAGCACAAGTTGCGAGTGGGACCCGGCCCCGACCAGACGCCAGAGTCTGCGTCGCTTCTCCCGGAGAAGGTCGCAGTCATCAAGGAGAACGACAAGCTCTTGAAGGCCGGCTTCATTCGTGAGATTAACTACTCCGAGTGGCCGCCAACCCGGCCATCGTCGGCGAAGAAGGAGGAAAGTGGAGAATGTCGCCGATCATACGGGGTTGAACTCGGCTGTCTGAAGGACAACTTCCCGCTCACAAGATCGACGGATCGTCGACTCCACCGCAATGCCAAGATGTCGAGCTTGGATGCTTACTCAGATACCACCAGATCAAGCCGGGCGATCGAGGACGAGAGCAAGACTTCCTTCATCACGCCGCTTGGCACCTATTGCTATACAACCATGTCATTCGGTCTGCGCCCAATGCAGGGCCACCTTTCAACGACTAATGACCAAGACTTTCGAGCCACAGATCGGCGGAACCTTGAAGTCTACGTGATCTACATCATCGTCACAAAGCCCTCCGAGGGCGACCATGTTCGCGACCTCGAGGAGACCTTCGCCAACCCGAACAGCACAAGATCAAGCTCAACCCGAGAAGTGCGTGTTACGTGGCGTCCAGAAGGTGCTCTACCACATGATCGGGGCTCGGGGTTGGTCCAAACCCGAGAAGATCGAGGCGATCGAGAAGATGGCACCTCCGACCTCATTCAAGCAGTGCAAAGCCTCCGCGGCGCATAGCGCCTCTCACAGATTCATCTCGAGGCTCATGGCGAGCTCCGTTCTTCCAAACCTTGCGAAGCCGGGCTTGAGTGGACTCCAGAGGCCAACGATCCTTCGACGATCCGGCGACTGCTGCCCCCACTCCCTCCTTATAACGCCGCAACTTTGGTGAGAAGTTATCTGCTATATCTCGCACCACCCTCGTGTTAGTGCCGGCCATGGTGGCGAACGGGTCTCAAAGAAGACCCCATTTATTATGTCAACGAGGTCTCAACGGCCCAAGGCGCTACCCACTGCATGCTGCTTTTATATGCTCTTCTCATGGCTTCGCGCAAGCTTCGCACTATTTCCAGGCGATTCTCCGGGTCGCCGTCGAGCGAGCTTCCGCCGGGGACATCCCGAGAACCCGGAGGTGGCGACGAATCGCTAAGTGGGCCATGGAACTCGCGGCGTTCGACGCCCAGGTCGTAGGCGCGACGACCATAAAATCGCAAGTGCTCGCCGACTTCGTGGTCGAGCAGATGTCGCATGACCCGCCTCCCGAAGCCAGTCAAGAAGAAAAGCCACTGGTCATGTTCTTCGACACTCGAGGTCTTTCAAGCGCTCGGGGCCGGGATACTTGTCCTCACCTCAAGATGGCGATAAATTGAGGTACGTGAATCCGTTTTGGCTTCCCAAAGAACCAACAATGTGGCGAATACGAAGCCTCCTGGCCGGCCATTTAGCTTGCAAGGCGTTAGGTGCGTGTCCTTTTGATGCGTCGGAAGGCGACTCGGCCGTCATCAACCGGGCCAACAAGGACTACCAATGCTCGGGGAGATTTGATGGCAAAGTACCTCGCCGAGGTGCGCAAGATGGAGAGGTGGTTCCGCAACTTGAGCTCAAGCACATCCCTCAGAGGGACAACTCAACAAGGATTTCCTCTCCAAGCTCGGCCTCCGACGACGCTTATCCCACCCGACGCCATGTTGGAGACACTATCGGCCCTGGCCGACTCACCAAGAGGCCATGATTGTCGTGGTCGAGGGAATCCTCTGGGCCGAGGCCATTCACAATTACCTCTCACGGGCGACCGCCGCCCGACCCGCCGAGAGAGCCGACTGTTGCCGGGCAGTAGTCTCAGACACGCTGCCGAGGGAGAGCTCTACAGACGCAATGTTTCCGCAGATCCTAACACGGCGCGCTACACTAAGAGGGTAAGTACCTACTACATGACATTCACTCAGCCTCTGTGGAGCGCGACTCTTTCAGACAGACAATGGCTCGGGAAGGCCTTCCGCATGGGATACTATTGGCCCCTCTAGGCTTCAGATGCTCGTGATATCGCTCGCACTCGCCGAGAGCATGCCAATTCCACGCCACGGAGATCGTGATCAGCCGCCCTCACGCTTCCTGCACTCATCCCGCCACCGCCCTTCTCGACACGGGGCCGATATCCTTACTTTTCCTCAAGGAACCGGGGAAGAAGTTTCGTCGTCAGCTATGGACACCTTTCACCAAGTGGATCGAAGTTAAACCAGCCTCGACTCATAATCGCCGGGCGGCCGTTCGCTTTTCCGCGATCTGCTCGCGGGTCACAAGGTACGAGGTTCCATGCAAACTTATCACCGATAACGGTACTAGCATTACCCAATGAAGTTGTTCCGTGAGGTTTTGCGAGGAACTTGCATCAAATGTGCTTCGCTTCGGTGGCTCACCCTCAGAGCAGCTGAGGCAAATGGAGCCGCTTAATCCTGCAATTGTCCAGGCGCCAAGAGACGAGTTGCGGATGAGCTCGATCGATACGCAAGAAGGCTCAGGTGGACTAACTTCCCACGTGGCCCCATGGTCTATTCATACACTACCAATAGAGCCATTGTGGTCCACACCCCTTCCATTTCGTGTTCCCAGATCTTGGCCGCCCCGCCCCCGAGGTCACACTGGCTCGCCAGGTCGACCTTGGACCGCATCAAGTCGAGCTTGAGCACGAATCTCGACCTCACCCTGCGCAGAATAGTAAGATGTCGGTAATCGCCACGATCAACGCACTACTACGCAAGCTCTTCGCAGACATGTGTCTCTCTTTGCAGACGACCTAGAAGCTCCTTTGTTGGGGACCCTAGCCCCGAGACGGATTCGTGAGCTCGCCCAAAGACCAATAAGTTATCCCCACGGTGGGAGGGCCCCACAGAGTCGCTTCAACAGATCGCACGGGCTTACTCGGCTAGCGATGCCCGATGGCAGAGAGCTCTCAAGCTCGTGGAACATAGATCACTTCTAAGTTTTATGTAACCTCTATGCCTTCCATTTCAATAAAGTCGGTCTTTCTTTTTCCCCTTTATCTACTTCCACTTGTGTTGTTATCCGCCATCTTTTCTGCTGCCTTTATTTCGACGACGACTCTTCAGGCGCAGCTGATTCAAGACTTGGGTCTAGCGCCGCTGGTTTGACGCTCACCCCAGTGGATGTGCTACACGAAGTTTAACCTCTTCGCAATCTAGCTTTTTCCTCGTGCTCCTGCTCGAGCCAATAACCCGTCAGATGGACCGTCGTAGCAAGATGGTCGCGAAAGCCGATCGAAAGCACTAATCTACTTAACGATGTTCGCTTTGTGTCCTCACCTTGCTAATTGTTACTCAACTTTTGCAGTCGTGGGCTTCGCTCACATTTCACGCCTTGTGCCCAAGGCACGCTGCCGCCGACCTCGGGCCCAACAGGTCAGGTTATTCTATCTAGCAGTTGCCCACCTAAAGGGCACGTGCACCCGGCTAGAAAAAAAAGAAGACCAAGTACCCCAAGCAACGTAACTCACAACAGGACGAGGTTTTTGTTCACCAAAACGCCTTTTTTCGCTAAGCACATTTCTTGCTTTTTTAAAAGTTTCATGTGGTCGGCCATCTCAAGCAAGCTTCTTGCTCGAGCTCTACGACTTTTGGTCCTCGTGGGCGAGAAGCTCACTCGTTCTAGAGGGCCATCGTGAGGCATCCGCAGCTCGGCGCTGCTCATCTTGGAGCTGGGTCAACGCACCTGCCGCAGCCCTTTTAGCACGCCAAGCCTCCTTCAAGCTCCGAGACTCGCCTCGAGCTCAGGGGACGCCCAAGAAGACCGGCCAGCGGTTCTCCAGGTCACCTCGATTTGGCCCGCTGGCTCGACGCTTTGTTGGCGCGGCCGAGCTTCTTCGAGTTCCGTGATCTTGGCTCGAAGCCTGGGACGCCCAGCTGGGAGGCGCCCGCCGGCAGCAGCCTTCTCTGTGGCTTCAATTTTGGCCCGCCGACCTCGAGCGCCTTGGCCGGCCGGCGCGTGTTTGCTCAATGGCCTTGAAACCGTGGTCACGCCGAGGCCTGGCTGCCCGCCGAGTCTCCGTCGCATGGGCTACTTCTTGCGCCTCATCGTCTGGCGCGAATCGCAAACTCCTAGGCCTAGGCCGAGCCCCCTGCCGACTCGACACTTGATGAGCTCTCGCAGCTGACGCCTCGCGCCTGGACACGTTTCAGAGGCCCTCGACGACTGCAGCGTTTCTCGGAGGCCTTGAAGCCCTTGGGTGGCATGATCGATCACCTTCACGACGAGAAGGAGGCCCAAGGTGAGGGAATAAGGATCGCAGTCGCTAAGCTACGAGATCTTGCAGAAGACCTTACCTTTGGGAGATGGCCTTCTGCATATCGCGGGTAAATTCCTCGCGATCGCCAATACGATCGCGGGATCTCCTCCTCGTCACGGCGTGGTATCAATACACAAGATCGACCCACCACCACCACGGCGGCTGGCCGGATCTTGAGTTATCACTGAGGGGCGCTGTGTCGTTGCCCGCCACTTGGGGAGTTGCCCGCCGACGCAACGGGAGGCACGACGACGGTGATTAGTCTGGCTTCACGCATTGAGGGCCCCGCCTGCCTCCAGCTCCATGGGATGGCGCCGTCCGCCGCTGATTTCGACCTCCACGGCCGGGGTGCGGCCTCGGTGCCCGCCGCGGTAACCAGGCGGTCCGCGAGGCCCTCTGCGGTCCGTCACCGTGGCGGTGTAGAGTCGCGACCTCGGCGCTGGAGCGCCGTGGTGGAGGACTCGAGGTTTTGCCTGTCAGTGCGACCACGATGTTCGAAGGCCCTCCCGTGGTGGCGTCGGGGAGAGTCAACAACTGTGGCGGGCGCATCATGAGCCTCGCCCGTTAGTCGAAATCAGCATCGGTTTGTGGGTCGGGGCTCTTCGATCATCCGAATCATCGAGGCCTCAGTGGTACCAACCCACGGAACCGAACTCGACGGAGTCCGCGTTGAGCACTAAAGGCGACGGGACCAACTTCGAGGCATTTTCCTCCTCGGACTGGACTCGCTGGACAATAGCCATCGTCCAAAGCGGGCAAATTTCGAGCTTGGGTGCTCCGCATTCCGCGATCAAGAGCATACACTAAGCGAGAGATAATCTGACGGGATAGCGCGGCGGATGCAAAGAATTTACTGGATCGCTGACCTCGCGTCTCGCCGAGGGTCGCCGATGATCTTGTTGCCCGGTCTTGGGGGCGCCGCTTAGCGTCCCTCATGACTGGATCCCAGGTCCGAGCCGGCCAGATCGCCTGGCCCGGGCGGAGGCCAGAGCTTCGAGGCTCCGGAGCCGGGTACCAAGACTCGGCGGCCGCCACGCTCTGGTCACTGCAAAGGGAAAGAGCTCATCAAACGGCAAGGCGCGGAAAACGCAGCTCGGGGCTCGACTAGAAGGGCCTCACCATGGCGCGATCCCCCGCTCGACATGGCGCTTCTTCGCCTCCGATTAAGCTTGTCCGTGGGGTGGAGGTCGCTTCTTCCTTTCTTGCCCCTCGCCTGGCGGTGGCTGGAACATCCTCCGCCATGTCTAGCAACTCTTGGTGGGCTCGTGAGGAATAGCTAAGCTTAGGAAGGGGCTCACCAAGAAGGACTCAGCGCTTGGTCGGGAGACTTACCTCGTCTTTTCGGACAAGCACATTCTTCTGAACGGGGTTGCTAAGCGACGTGCTCGTCGTCGCGTCTTCCCAAACATCTCGACCATCCCGGCAGAGACCCAGTTCTTCCCGGCGCTGCAAGGCAAGCGGATGTCAAGAGAAGGTCGAGGGGTATGCACGAAGCTAGACCTTGGGGCAAGAAGACTTACGGGACGTGCCCTCACTGCCTGGGTCGCCGCCCCGGATCTCGAAGAATGGGTGCTCCCTCCGCCACGAGAGGGACACACGGTTCGCAGAAATCAAGTTGGCGATCGCTTGTCTGTTGAGACCCGCAGTGGGCGCGGATGTGAATGAGGGCGATGGCCTCCCTCGTCGACCTCGAGGTCGTCCGACTCGAGGAGTCTTCTTCTTGCCGGCGATGGGGGTCCTTCAACACCAGGCGTCCGGCCTCGCCCCTCTTCGAGTAGAACCGGTAGCTCGCTCCACGGGCCAAGGGAGTCCCGAGGTTGGAACTTGGGAAGGCCCATTTGAGCTCGACCAGCAGTAGGAAGTAGACACTTGACCACGGGTCCTTCCCGAGCGGAAGAGGCTGGAAATCTGAGAAAGAAGAAGCGAGGGGTCGAGAATCCCCAGAACCCCTCACATAGATGGGAAAAGATGGCGAGGAGAAGAACGGAGTTTGGCGCGGGTGTTGATGAGTTCGATGTCGCGGTGGAGAGGACCATCGCGACGAATCGCGCTCTGGGTCCGCAGTCGAAGAGGGCGTATTGCTTTCGGTCTGAGACGATCTGCGTGCGTCTTGAGGGTGCGGCTCGATCTCGTTACGGCGGCCGCCATGTGAACGGATCCAACAATTTCAGTGGACTCGCTCCCTCATCCTCGAAGTCCGACAACAGGTTCTTCCTAACTTAGTCATGGCGGTCTGTTTGGTTTGGTTAGACGGGAAAAAGGGAGCTTTCGCGAGAAAGCTTGGAAGGCGAAGGGCGCAGAGCGAGGACCTTTCACCGACGATATGATATGTTGGATTAATAAACCACATCACACCACCTAGTCCTTGGCGCCTCAAAAGGCGTGCCAACCGCGATTTGGCCAGGTGCGATTAGGGCTTGGGCGACGGAGTCGAGACGCCGTCAGTGCCCACCAACTATTCACATCCGTTATCAACATCGAGAAGTCCGACGGTTGCAGTGTGTCGAGGCCAAGGGACTTGCCTTCAGGTCTCAGGCCGACCTCGACCAAGGAGTCGAGACCTCTGAAGGTCTTCTGTCCGAGAATAAGGCTCGAGGTCGCCCTGAGGGTTCCTCCCACCTAGAGCCTGGGTTGGCTTGACGAGGGCGAGAACTCCTTGACCTACGGCGTGGCTGTCAACGGATCCCAAGCTCGGAAGGCCCCGACCACGACTTGGTAAGATGGGCGCTCGACCTCGAAGCGCAATGTGAAGCTCGACTCGCCCGCACCTCTCGCTCGGGCGGTCTCATCTGAAAGCCACTCGCCCGCCCAAGGATTTCGGATCGCGCTTGATCGCGCTTCTGCAGAGCGGTCGCGTGGATGACTAAGAGTCTTGCTTGAAGTTCGGGGCGAATCAGCCGCCCTCAACGCGTGCATGAAGGCCCCTTCTCGGATATCTCAGGCCAGATTTACTGAAGGGTATAAAGACCAAGGACTTGCAGCTCCAAGGGGGACAAGCACAACACACTGGCAGCTCGAGCTAGGAATCTCCATTATTGTCTTTGAGTTGTAAACACCGCTCAGTACACCCACATAACAAGGAATCACCGCGCCGCATGACCCAGGTAGAGCTATTACCTTCACGGGGGCTCGAACCGTATAAACCTTTGTCTCGTGTTCGCTGTCGTCAGGCCCGACCATCCTCACGTCCGTATTTCTCCGCTCGTTAAGCGAAAGCAGCACTCGGGTCCCATAACGCTCTAACCCCTACCTCACTTGCGATTTGGCGATCCCGATAAACGACAATTACTATCAATATCGATACCCTCATCCTCACAAGATCGCTTAATTATAACGCTAATTCGCCATCACTTTCGTAATCATAAGGAAGACACAAATCGGGGTCTACATCACCTTCAGCTCTACATCCCCTTCGTGCTCTACTTCATCTCTTTGTACCAATTCACGTGATTGTATGGCAACTTGCCCGACATGACTTGGGAAGGTGCTCATGAGCATAATGGCTTGCTCTGACATAACTTGGCATAATGGTTGTCGAAATGTGGAGTTGTGTTCGATACTCCTCTTCCCAAGCCGAAACTACAGTTTGTTGGGACCTAATGCTTGGTGATTTCTACCAAGGAATGCGGGGTTAGTGGGAATACATGGTAACAACTCAAAAGGAACAGAGAACGACCTCATTGTTTTTCGTGGCACTTGAAGAAGAAACGGAATTGGCTCTGGCAGTTTGTGACATGCCCTCAAAGATTGTGGATTTGCATCTCGCATTCTATCAACGGAGCCCCTGTCATTGCTTTTCAGCAGAAAGACTTGAGCTCGAGGGAGAGGCCATGGAAGCTCTTCGATATGTGGAAGGATTGTGGGGAAGCCTCGAGAACGATGGTGGTTTGGCCTCCCCGTCCGAGAGTCCTTTTGTAGGCATGTCCACCTTTGTCTTCGCGGCATCAAATGCAGTTTTGCTACGCTTGTCGCCCGATCCACTCGACGGCACGGTCCCTTTACACGGACGTACAGCCCCCCGCAGCATTTAACGAGGACGCCCCTGTGCCCCCGCCCGATCCACTCTCGACGGCCACGGTCCCCCTTCACACGGGCGTGGCCAGCCCCCGCAAAGACGAACGAGGACATCCCCGTGCCCCGCCCGATCCACCTCTCGACGGCACGCGGTCCCCTTCACACGGACGTGCCGAGCCCCCGCAAAGACGAACGAGGATGTCCCCAGGCCCCCCGCCCGATCCACCTCAGACGGCCACGGTCCCTTCACACGGGCGTGGTCAGCCCCCCGCAAAGACGAACGAGGACGCCCCTGTGCCCCCGCCCGATCCACCTCGGACGGCACGGTCCCTTCACACGGACGTGGTCGCCCCCCCAGCAGGCTAATCGAGGACGCCCCTGTGCCCCCGCCTCGATCCACCTCGACGACGCCACGATCCCCTTTACACGGACGTGCCAGTTCCCGCGCACGAACGAGGACGCCCCTGTGCCCCGCCGATCTACCTCGACGCCACGTGTCCCCTTTACACGGACGGGCCGCCTCACAGAGCGACGAACGAGGATGTCCCCGTGGCCCCCGCCCGATCCATTTCCTCGACGGCCACGGTCCCCCCACACGGACGCGGGCCAGCACCCGCAAAGACGAACGAGGACGCTTTAGGCCCCCGCCCGATCCACCTCTCGACGCATCGTCCCTTCACACGGACGTGGCGAAGCCCCAGCAAAGATGAACGAGGACGCCCCGTGCCCCCGCCCGATCCACCTCGACGGCACGTGTCCTCCTTCACACGGACGTGCCAGCCCCCACACGACCTAACGAGGGACGCCCCCAGCCCCCCGCCTCGATCCACTCTGACGGCCACGGTCCTCGACACGGACGGGCATGCCCCCCGCAGCCACGAATGAGGACGCCCCTGTGCCCTCCACCGATCCACCTCGACGGCCACGTGTCCCCTTCACACGGACGCATGGCCTCAAAGACGAACGAGGACGCCCCAGGCCCCGCCCGATCCACCTCCTCGACGCCACGCGGTCCCCTTCACACGGATGGGCAGCCCCCCGAACACCTAACGAGGACGCCCTCGTGCCCCCGCTCGATCCACTCGACGGCCACGTGTCCCCTTCACACGGACGTACAGTGCCCCGCAAAGACGAACGAGGACGCCCCAGTTCCCCACCCGATCCACTCGGCTGTGTCGTGCGGCTTTGATGATGGGCGACACATCGTAGAACTTTTCACAGATGATGCCAAAGCCATCAATACGGACAAGTGTCAGAATTGTGTGGAGTAACCCCTCTCCCTCTCCACCACTATAAAAGCAGTACGTAGGGTAGACATCCAACACAACCAAACCAAAGAATAAACGCCACCGAATCTACACAAATTAGGGCACAATGTCGTTTCATGAGTAGCCTCTTTAGCAAGCGTAAGTCATCCCGCCAATATCCAGGATGCAAGTAGCGCCGACGCTGAGTTCTGTCTTGAGTTGTTCTCCACCCAAATGCGATCGCAATCTCTGGCGAAGATGATGCATCTACCCATGGAGAGATGCGCTCACACACAATACAAGTAGGCCGCACTACAAGGTAAACCCACGTGTCCACACAATATGTGGTGACACTACCATCTCATGCATCGTTTTTTCTTTTTCAAAGACAAGGACCGTGTTGCTTCTTCCAATGGATCGACAGTGCCTAACGACATGACTACTTAATTTCTCATACAACCGCCACGACGCCTACCCGCTTGCCGAGAACTTCACCGTGGGAGAGGCCACGGGGATATGTCCCTTTCTAGATCGACTCAGAGCTTAGGGTGCAGGGCAAGGGGCCAACCAATCGGTGAGTTTCATGCGACATACTACCATGTTAAACTCACAAAGTAGTAGTTCTAAACCAGCTCATCGCATTAACAGAGTTCAAAAGAAAACTTGTAATTTGCTCAAGTCAAAGGAGAAACCTCCTCCGTGGCCACCCGAAGCCCGACCTTTTGTAACATGACCGCAGCAAGGGTTGATACCTAACACGATGATCTAGCGGACCGGAGATTCTACTAGGGTGTTCTTGGCCGAGGATGAACGGCCGGTATTTCAAGCCGGGTGGACCCAGGAGACGTACCACCCACATCTCATGCTTCCTCGCATGGGATAATCGGGGAGCAACCATCTCCGTGGTGCCACTACCGCCCAAAAGCTCTCGACCTCGAGTACGCCTTCTGTGTTATTCAACCACCAAAGCGGGCATATCAGCATTGATCATGGGCACGCTCCTGCTGTCCAAGGATAAGCCCAACACACACCTCCGACTATATAGTGGAATGCGAGCCAAAATGAGCAAAGGCTCTCCGATACCTCCGCCTAACATCCAACACAAGAGGTGTAAGAGGGTTCCTCCTCTCAAGAAGGGACAAGGGGAAGCAATACGAGGTCCGCAAAGACGTAACAAATCCTTGACGTTAGCAGACCAACCGGGAACCCGTGGTATTAACATAGGGGGCCAGGAATCGGGATGACATGCCCATATAGGGGCGTAAATCCACATAAAAAAGACCAAAAATTAAATCTACACACCGAGACGACAAAGATAGGCCACCCATTCGGGCGGCGATTTGGAGAATCTGCGTGATCCCCATGGAGTTCTTTTTCAGAGTAGGGATCGAGTGGTGTCCGAGGACAAATCGCAAAATTAACAGGGGCCGATGTAATATGCGTAAAATATTGACATCATTCCGTCCGTCTCTGCATAGGTCAACGATCATTTGTTTTACCATGACGCAACATTGCTTTCGCTAGTTAGTTCTGGCAAGCAATTTCTGCATCCTGCTTGTAATGCCCTTATAATATCATCTAATCTATTGCTTATTTTATCATCTGAACTTTCAGTGTATGTGCCCTTATATATGTTAAACAAATAATTTAAGTGTTCATAACATGAGTTGTTGTCGACTATAAAATTTTGAAAATTTTTTGTCCATGGTTATGATGCATCACTAATGTTCCCATAAAATTTTTATCAAGCTTTTAAATTTTAAAAATTGACGGATTTACTCAGTTCTAATTTTTAAAATACACAAGAATGTTGTATATTTTACGTGACATTTTACAAAGATGTCGAAAACGCTTTAAATGATCAAGTAGTTCTTTAATGATCAAGGCTTGATAGTTCTATATCTCAGATAGCGTATTTTACAATATTCCTCGAGTGACTAACACGTGATTTAAGTGCATAAAAGTGCACCATTGAGACGAGATTAGCGAGATCGCGAATGCACAAGAAAATTGCTCGCCTAAATTTTTGACGTGGTTCGGATTGTTCTCGCCCAAATGCACAAGAAAATTACTCAGATTGCTGACGAAATCAGCATGACGTGGACAACCCAATTTTGCATCCTCACTTTGCAAAATCTCGACGTGGCACTTCAATTTCGCTTTTGAATTTGTATACATGTGATTTCATTTTTTGAAAATGCGAAATACCTCAATTTCGAAACCTAAAATGCGAATCAATGATTTCGCAATTTCAAATTGCAATTGGGATTTCGCGTTTTCAAATTGCTAAAATCGGTGAGATTTCGATAATACGCGAGATTGTTGTATATTTCAGAATACGGCCCATTTTTTGTATAAAATAAAAATTTCCTAATGCTAGAATCAGAAACAAAATTTGAATTCTAGAATAATACGATTTAAAATAAATTTTAAATTTTAAAATAATATCCATTAAGGAGCAGTAGTTTTTTTAGAAATGCTCTAGCTCGTGTCCACACGCGCGACGTCCACTGTTGGTCCCTCCACACTGACACATGGCCCCGTGACCTGGTCCGTGGGCCTACCTAGAGGTGATGTACGCGGGCTCTCCGTGTGGCGTGTAGCCAACAAACTCAACCATCGATTTTTTTTTCACTCCTTGTTTTTCACTCGCTCTGGATTCCATCCAGATGATAACATGAATACGGAAACCACCTCGATCTGGGGAAGTAGATCCAGCATAGGCCCTACGTGGATCATTCGATCAGGCATTAGGTGGTCTGAATCGACTAAAAATAGGGGGAATACTGTTTTGCTACAGAACCATGAACAATACTTTTGCACAGCAAAAAGACTTGAATGGTATTTTTGACCGATCGAAACTGTCCAAATTCGATCGGAAAGCCCTTTGAAGACCGTTTAAGTTACATTTCTAAAAAACTACATCGGATCTGCTTCCCACCTCTAGATAGAGTAGAGTTGCAAACGTACAACTCTACCTAGTAGCGAGTTGCGAGTACATCTTGATAAAAATTTTGTAAGACCATGGATTTATCATCGGCCCTATCAGTATAATCGTGTGCTATGGAAACAAAGGTTGTAACGCCAAGAAATGACACTTAGTATGAAGGAAGAAACTAGCGCTCGGACGTTCGATTACTATTCATCACATCGGACGCCTCTTGTAATATTTTTTTTCTACGTGTGCAATATTTTTTCCCGACGCGTGCAACATTTTTTTGAACACTTGTAACATCTGTTTACTGTAGCGGATTTCACTGTTTGTCGAAGGAAATTGTTGCACGCGTATAAAAAAAATGTTGTAATGTATTCGAAAAATTTCGGACGTCTAGACACAAGTTATTAGGTAGTATGAACCATTCGGTGCAAGGATGATTCTCCTGACAAATGTATCAAAAACTGGCAGTACAACAGTTGATCAATTTGACACACGAACCCCACACCCACCAAAAAAATGCAATATCATACCCCAGAATTGGCAGAGTCTAAAACAAGGGTATGCCAAACTAGTACAAGCACTTATCCCCTCCTAATCACGCATGCAAACTTATCGGCATTCAAATAAGATGCGTATTACACCTAATCCTGTAGCCATTTCGAACAATAAATTGGAGCATGCGTCCATTCAATCAGCCTTACATCAGGCGCAGAGCTGGACCTTGGGCCACTGAGGTCTGGGCCCGAGGCCCAGCCCAAATAACAAGTGCAGGTGACCTATCCTCCCCCCGACGGCTTGAGCAGCAAGCAGCGCTAATCGCCCCCAAATCCCGACCTCGACTAGTCGACCCGACGCCCCCGGACCTCCGCTACCGCCGATGGCTCAAGCAAAGGCGATCGCTTCCCGCCCCTCCCCGAAGCCTCGCCACGCCGCCACTTTGCCCGGCTTCCACCAGGCCGAGGCCACGCCAGCGCCACCGCTCCTTCACAGATTGATGTCGCTCCTTCGCCCCCGCTTGATCCGCCAGCGCCAAGGCCACGCCACCACCGTCGCCGCTTCTCCCGCCTCCTAGGCTCCGTCAGATGCTTGCCGAGGCAACGCCGCGTTGCCGCCATAGATCTGGATCGTCGTTGCCGCCCGCCGGCCGCCTCGGCCGACTCAGCCACTGACCGCCTAGGCTCAGGTTCTCGGTCTGGTCGGCTCAGGCCGGCCGCCTCGCTTCCTCTAATTGCCCGGCTGTGATCTGAGTGAGTGGAAGCCTCTGGTGAGTGGTGGTTGGTATTTGATAATTCAGCTTGAAATGTTGAATGATTAGCTGATTTTGGTCTCTCAAGGTGGTACGATGAAAAGCAAAGTGGGACTATTGCTTCGAAACTAAATGGAACACTGCAAGCTAGCCTCTTGAAAGCTCAAATTTTTTTTGGGTGTTAGAAATGGATTATGCTACATTCCCTTTGCACATTCATCGATCAGACTATTAAAATTTCATGCAAGGGGTATTTAGGGCCTGCTTAGAGCTCAGCCCACCGGATCCGTGGTTGGTGGAGCCGGGTATTTTAGCTCCACGGATCCGTGAAGTCCGAGCCGTGAGTACATTAAGAGTATTTAGATGGATCATCTTGTTTATATTTTAGACCAAAAATATAAACTTAATTCACTTTATTTTAGCCTACAAGTTTCAGATCTCGTGAAACTGGATCCTGAGCTCTACCAAGCAGCCCTTAAGCTCCGTAGAATTCATTCAAAGGATTTATGAATCTCATTAAAGTTAGACACATGCGGTCTTGGTGTTATAATCATAGAGATACCGATCGAGAGAAGGGGTAGTCTGCAGTTGAGGAGATAAGAACCACTTATGTGACGATTCCAAGGTAAAGGCAATATTTTGAAATAATTATGTTATGCTTTAACTTCGCATAATATATTTCTTTTTTTCACAATTTGGATAATATCATTCTAAAGAGAATATCTTCGATATGAACAGTATTTGACGTTAGTTATTGTCGCTTAGTTTTTGAAGAAGACTTCAAATAATCCTCCGCCACTGGCTTACATCTAACACCGAAATGCCCAACACAAATAAATCAATTAGATATAAAAGCTTGACCCTAGTATGGGCCAACAACAGGGCCATTCATGGCCCGCCCACGAGGCCGTCGACACTCGTCAGGAGCCAAGACACACCCGGTGTTATCAGACCCGGATCTGACCAGCGCTTCTACCGGAGAAAACTGGAACCAGAGCCTCGTCCGGTTGGTCCAAGCTGTCAGATCGGTCTGGTCCAAGAATGCTACACGTTATAGCCACCTGCACCTCGCGTCTGGTTGTGCTATTTTGTCAAGTGAAAGCCAATAGTATGGGCTTGATTGGGAGAGCTTCAATTAAAAAAAAATCAGTTTCACTCAACCAGTTTCACCATATAGTAGCTCTACTATAGAGTTGAAGTAGAGAAAGGAGGTGTTTAGCTTGCAAATTAGATCCAGCTTTAACAATATATGGTTTTGGTGTGGATACCCATTTATGCCCTTAGATGTTGAACCAGTGGCAAAGATGGGTAACTACTTAGAAACTTCCTCATATATGTAACCAATGGCAAAGGTGGGTAATTATCTAGGAACTTCACGAGTGGGTACGAAACAATGTTTCTTGGAGTAACCCTTGAGGAGCTCCACAAAACCATGGAGCGACCCCTAGATTCGTGATTTTTCCCGAGGTCTGAGTTCGTGGAGTTGGGATGTTTGGCTACGCGAATTTGGAGTGAAGCTGAAAATTGAGGAGCAGAGCTCTCCCAAACACCCCCTATAACGCCCTAAATTACGTCGTGCAAATCTCACTTTAAAGTTTTTTTTACAAAAATGGTAAAAGAATCTAAATATAATTTTAAATATTTTGGGCTTAAAAAACCGATGTCCGTATCAAATTTGCATAAATCATTGATTTTTTTTACAAAATACCTAGACCTAAATATAATTTTAAATCTTTCAGATTTAAAGAGCCGACGTCCGGATTGAATTTGCGAAACCACAAGATTTTTTTCCAAAATAACCGATGAATAGAACTGTTCGACTTGGAGGCCTGGGAGTGCTCAAATCTCCCAAACATAAAATATATATATTATTTCAAGGGAACACCTAGATACAATTAACTATTTTGTATGCAATTAAACTAGTATTAATATATACTCTCTCCGTCTAAGTTTAAAAGACTTATTTTTAAAATAGTCTTGTACATAAATATAAGTCTTAAATGTAGATTTAACGAAAACTTTCCTTCTATACTTCTATCTGTTCTATATGAACCATATACATTTATGGCAACATATCTAGTGTTAAAGGTGATTTCAGTGTTAATATGCTAAAATCTAACCTGGACCCTTGGATCAAGTTTTGAAGGTTGAGATCTACTGAGGTGAAGGTCAAACAACTCTCAAATGCTTGCACATTCGAGGTGGCAAACAACCCATTGTCATAAATGCTTTTACACATAGCTGGTTAGTTAAATCTCAACTTTCAACACTTGATCGAAGGGTCCAAATTAGATTTTACCACCTTAGCATTTAAAGCACCTTTAGCACTAGATATGTTGCCTACATTTATTAATTACCATCTACACAAAGTATATTTCTCATCTTACAAGACAATTAATTAGGTATCTAAGCCATTTTTTCTCAGATATTTCTTAATTTTAACGTAACTTTAATCTTTTATACAAAATTAAAATACATTTTATATTTTTGAATGGAGGAATAAATGTTTTAAATAAAACATGTAGTCTGACCGGTGACTTGTCGTCAACGAACGGAACGGGTCCGATAGCCATGGGATGGGCACACTGCCACGTCATTCAATCCTTTGGACTTAGAGCATCTCCAATAAAGGTTTAAAATCCATTCCCAAAACCTGATTTTGGGCTTGATTGAAAAAGTAGTACTCAACAGCTTCCTCTTTCTATCTCTCAAATTTTGGGGCTTTAAAAACAGCACCCCAACTCCTCATTTTTGTGCGCTTCTGTCCCGCTCCCAATCAACATTATTTCAAGATCAGTGATGGCCCATCGGACCAATTCAAAGGTGTTTTGGGGAGAAAATATAGGAACTGTTGGAGAACAAGGTATTTTGTAGACCCAAAATTTTTTAGGAAGGTCCCAATCTAAGAATATTGGGAGTCTAAATATTAGGAACTGTTGGAGATGCTCTTATGCACTTGTGCCGACAATCTCCCGTTACATGAGAACGCCAACACTCTTGACTGATGGTGTACACGTGCAAATTAGAGAATACAAGAGGTTCTTCTGTTTGCGCATTCCTAAGTTTGGAGAAAAAAAATACAAATTATGTTCGATTTGGAAAGTAGGAATTTTATAAAAACCACTTATTCTTTTGCAGAAAATACGAAAAGAAAATTTCCGTACTCCAAACGGGCCTCAGAGTAGTTTTCCTATGACAGTCACTTGCTGAACACAATCTGGTCTACGTGCTTCACTCGTCCAATTCAAGATCTTCTCTTTTCCTCCTGGATTAACCTCTTCTTAGTTTTCCGTGTGAACCCAGAAAGGAAAGAAAGGTCATTGATGCAGCACAATTCACCACCCCGACTTTGTTTGCTGTTCCTCACGTACAATGTAAAAGTGGAAAGCTCAAGTTAGAAATGTTTTGCAATAATAAGGCAAGAAAAAAAATATGACGGAGGGGAAGGAGGAGTGGAAGGCCGAAGAATAACGGTGGGAACCCAAAAGCAATAGAAGTATAATATGGTGGCACTGTTTATGTTGAAGTATAAGTGAATTGTTCATCTTTCTTCATCAGTTTAAGCTTTTAAGTGATCTGGCTGGTGTATGTAACTCAGAGCTAAGAGATCTCGAGTTCAAGACCCGGTTAGCGCAATTCAAAAAAATAATTGTAAGTCATTTCTATTCCACGTCCTAGATCTGAGGGAGTCTATATATGAGAGAAGCCACAAAATTCCCTCACGTGCCGTGAGCAGCTACGATACCAAATGATCAGATCCAACCAGACCGTTGAGTGAATGGTGGCCCGATCTTTCGCTTGCGAAGATGATAACGGTGGTACTCGCACTCAAACAAAGACAAAGAGTTGATCAAGAAGCGAGAAAGATCACACAAACCACGATCAACACAAGAGCGTGAATTGAGTGGATGAATCGTATAGATTCATGGACAATCACAAGAACAAGGCGTTCTCGTCTTGCACCAACACTAACAAACCCATGAACAGGAAAAACTATCAAGAACACATGGTATTTGCCCACAAACACCCATAGTTGTCACGTTGTCTATTTACGATAATCGGTCTAACCTTTAAATGAGATGGGATACATAGATATTTATACTAGGAACATCCTCCTCTAGCTTAGGGTGTGAAACTAAACAAGAAACTAAAGGGGTTTTCTTGGGTAGATAAAGGTTTAAAGTCTTGAAGTTGGGCGAGCAACGTGAGGATCTCGCTTGACTCTTGGCGGACTGAGCAACTCCCTCGGAAGTCCAAATGATGCACGGTTTGAAATGCTAGAAACTAAACTTCAATATCTTTCCATCCATATAGGCCAAGGATATGCTATTTGTCGTGATTAGCAGCAGCATCACAATCAAATGGATAGACAGATTTGAGTGGACCAACCTTGCACATGTAACTCTTCTTTGCCTTCCATTCCAATGGATTGCTGTCAATAATTCTAACAAATATGGATCCAATTAGAATTCCCTCCTGAGGTGACATATCTTCAAATGAGATGGATTTTACTCCTTGTGGATGCATAGCCATGTCACCTTTCTTCTCTTCAACATCTGCATTGCAATTCTCGGCTGTAGTGCATTATCAACACTACACATCGACCTTATGACTCCCTTGCACTTTAGCGGCAGAAAACAAGTAATGTGATCATTTGGAGACTTAGAGTCATGAGGCGATACAACAATAGAGGATATATCCGCATCATCCCCTCCACCTTCAAGCGAAACCGTCCTCGGTTTCGAATTGCCCTTCAGCACGCTCTTCGGCTTGTTGAGGATATCACAATGAATATCATCCACACTCTTGGGCAGCAAAAGAAACAAACGCGCTCGATGCATAAATGTATAGCGATTAGTCCTCCTTGGTGTGTAGCATTCGGTCAAATTGCCATGGGCGCCCCAAAGAATTTGACTAGCATGCATTACAGCGACATCGCACTCCACCTTGCCTTCATATCCATCGATGGAAAATGGCACATGTACCTTATGGGTAACCTTGAGCTTACCAACATTATGAAGCCACTTCATGTAGTAGGGCTTTGGGTGGCGTTGTGTGGTCAATTTCAACGCATCAACCACATCCTTGCTAATCAGTTATTGTAACTTCCTCCATCTATCACAAGCTATTGCCTCTTTTCCCTTGATCTTGCATTCGGTTTGGAAAATGGCACGCCGCTTGTCCCTTCTCCACAATAGGTGCACCACCACGGTTCACCTACGAGCCATCAAACATGGTCCATCTTCAGTTCACAATGAACAACATCATCTTATTCTTTACCTCCCATATCTAATTTCTCACTTTCCTCACTCTGAAACATACTTGCCATCGGTTGTGAGCATCACCATCTTCAGATTTGGGCAATCTCTCATCACCTGCCCTCTTCCCTTGCACTTGAAGCACTCGATATCGAGTTCTAGCGGTAGAGAATGCACTAGAGTCGACTTTGGAATAATCCTTGCTTGCTGTCCCTCACGCTCTTGATGTTTCTTTCGGAGATGATCCACTTGGTTTGTTGATGCAACGGCATAGAAGAAGAACCACCTTCACCACCTTCTTTGCGACGGCGCCGCCAACCACTTGAAGTGCCACGGACATGATGCATAGATGATTTTTGTGCGACGCATTCAACCATTATTCAACGCCGTTGCGCTTGATGAAGTAGCTCTTGTCACGGTGTTGAATTGCATCAAATCAACACGATTCGCACATCTTCATTCAACCCCTCAAAGAACCTTGTCATAGTGGCATCCGTACGACTCACGAATAGCTGCACGAATCATGAGCATTTGCATCTCTTGATAGTACTCATCCACAGTTATCACCTTGATAAAGCCGTCTCAACTTCGTGTGTAGCGTTAAAGTGTAATCTGCGAGCACAAAGCGAGCAGCATAACCCTCTTCATCTCCTCCCAAGTATATGGGCGGCTCCCTGCATGATTCAATTGATCCCACCAAATAATAGCATATTCGGTGAACTCAATCGAAGCAACACGAACCTTCTTTTCTTGAATAGCGATGGTTGTCAAAATTTTGATTGACTCGCATCTCCCCACTGCAAATATTCCTCTCGGATCAGCACGCCCTTGAACTCCGGTATGGTGATTTTACATGACCAATTCCATCCACCTCCCGATCACCACCTCTCTATGAACTCCTCCATGTGCAGCACCTCGGCGATCAATGCGATCCACGCCCGATTAGGGCGAAAAATCAGAGCGAGCTTGAGATATGTTGTCCTCCAAATCAGTCCCATACTCTCGGTCATCACTCCCATGTGAGCTAGCACGACAACCACGGACATGTGCTCCTGCCTTTGCACGCCACCTTCTCCTTGTGATAGGAGCATCTCCTCCAAATGCCTAAGAGTGGCATTCACATCATTGAACCCTTCGTGTGGCGGGTGTTCATCATGTTCATCTCATGGCGAAATCGATTCTCCCTTTGATTGTAGAAGACCGCCTTTGACCTCAAGCGAGCAACGCGTAGCGGCAGAGAAGATTGGGGTTAATTGGCGGCTGCTCCTCAACAATTCCCGATGCTTTCTCCCTTTGTGATGGCTTGCCCCGACATTATGCATAAGCAATCTGAAATCAACCACAAGAATTCCTACGTGCGAAGTGAGCAACAGAAGCTCGATACCAAATAATCTGATCCAACCAGCCGTTAGTGAATGGTGGCCCGATCTTTCATGAATGCGAAGATGATAGCTTGGTACTGCACTCAAACAGCAAAAGAGTTGATCAAGAAGCGAGAAACCGATCACACAAACCACGATCAACACAAGAGCGTGAATTGAGTGGATGAATCGTATAGATTCTCGCGGACAATCACAAGAACAAAGACGTTCTTGTCTTGCACCAACACTAACAAACCCATGAACGGGAAAAACTATCAAGAACACATGGTATTTGCCCCACAAACACCCATGGTTGCTGTTGTCTATTTCTGATAATCCAAATCTAACCTTTTAACAGATGTGATACATAGATATTTATACTAGGAACATCCCTCCTAACTTAGGTGTGAAACTAAACAAGAAACTAAAGGGGTTTTCTTGAGTGGATAAAAGGTTTAAAGTCTTGGAAGTTGGGCAGCAACAGCAGATCTCGCGCAGCTCTTGACAGCCTGAGCAACTCCCACCTCGGAAGTCCAAATGATGCACGGTTTGAAATGCTAGAAACTAGACTTCAATATCTTTCCATCCATATAGGCCAAGGATATGTTAGTTGTCGTGATTAGCAGCAGCATCACAATCAAATGGATAGACAGATTTGAGTGGACCAACCTTGCACATGTAACTCTTCTTTGCCTTCCATTCCAATGGATTGCTGTCAATAATTCTGACGAATACTTATACCCGGGGTACCCCACCGCCCTGAACCGTCCTCATGAAGGCGCTATCTTCGCGCGATCAAAATCACGCAGTGGGCGATTAGAGACCCACCCGAGAGACAAAGGCCCGTGGTAGGAAAAGAACTATGGGCCGCTTGGCAGCGAACATCGAACTTAGTCGAGCCGCCTCGGCTCGACCAACACCCAGGTCGGACGTCCCACGAAACCTCGGCCAGGAGGTCGGCTCGGGCGCCCGGGGACAGGTCCCGAGGCAAAGTCCTCGACAAGCCTCAAATTGGGGCTTCCACTTGCTAACGCCACCTAGCCCGCAGGAGAACACACGTCTCGAACCTGCGCATAGCCAGCCGGGAGGCGGGTGGAGTCCGTCCGAGGCAACCCGAAGGGCCTTGAAGTCAGCGGTTGTCCCTTGGCAGTCCACGTACGTGAAAACCACTCGCACCCTCGAAGGCAAGCCAGAGACCAGTCGCCCGGACGTCGGCCTTGGTCATGCGCCAGAGGGCGATCGCGCGTTCCGGAGGAGCAGGACACCGCACCAACTCCGTGTGTCTACCTGCACGTTATAGCGAGCGGAGCCGGACGGATGTGAACCAGAGCGAAATTCAAGGCGAAGACTTGTCACCTCGACGCATAAGCATCGTCTAGTCTTATTTGGGCACCCCTTTCTCGTTTTTGTATATCCTCCGAACTCCCGTGTAACCCGGCTTCCTGTGCCTATAAAGGAGAAGCGGGACCCCAAGGGAGGGTTGAACACACATCAAGCCATCGCATGATGAAAGGGCATTCCTCAATTTGTCAGAGTTGTAACCAAGCGCAATCCTCTGCGCCCCCATCAATACTAATACCACCTCCTGGTGGGCGTAGGGGACATTCAGCGAACGATATACACAGGCTCCTGTAGTCTAACCATTCAAGGAAGCGGGGCCTTGCCCGGCCCACGACTTACAATTTACTTGCGGTTCTGAAACTTGCGGTTAGGCGCGCCCGGTAGGGGCCTCGTAGCGTTGTCATCCCGGATCGCCCGTCTTCCTTGATGGCCTCCTCCACCTGCTTGGCAGCGTGCGACATTGAGAAATTTGGATTAAACCGGCTCCCTCGACCGTCGCCACCGGCCAGAGAGAGCTTCGCGCGTGTCATCGGTCTCGAGCGAGCCCCGCCTCCGACTTTCGCCGCGCATTTTGGCAACCTTGGCTCGAGGCCCTTTGTGCCAGGCCTCGAGCCCACATGTGATGCGCCATTCTGGCAGCGGTAGCGGCGCGAACTTCAGCGTGGAGCGGGGTTCTACCCTCTGTTCACTCACGTTTCATGGCAATGGCCGGCCACGCGTTGGCCTCCATTCACCAATCTGGAAGACTTCTCCGGCCGACTCCGGCTACGATGCGGGGCGATTCGGCGAAATGTGCTCCCATGAGTGTAATATAGCGTGCAGAGCGACCCTCGACGCTGATTGGTCAAGCAACGACTCCCTTCTCCGTGGCGGCAGCGAGGATCGCCGGCTTACCGGCACGTTGAGGACTCTTACTCTCACCCCACTGCCCCCCCGCAACAACCCGGGGGACGAAAAATTGGTGAGGCGGTGAGCGAGCGGTGCCGGTGAGCCACCTCCCCCATAATGGCCATTTGGCGCTTCGCGAGCGAGCCGTCCGAGGTACATCAACGGTGATGATGGGAGGCGCCCGTACTTCCCCTTCGGCTCAAAACATCGCTGCTGGTGCGGTTTTGCTCAGCGGCATCCCGAGCCGTGGCGAGCCGGGGCCAAAGGCGGCTTGAACTCTCCGGGGTGGTGGAGCATGCTGTTGGGCAGCATATCACGACCCAATTTCCGCCTCGGTAAGCGCCCTCTCGGAGGTCAAGCCGGGTTCACGAGAACCCGGCCAAGGCATGCAACCCGGATCGACCACGAGCCTCGTACACCGGCTCGCATGACGCCTCGGCCCAAGGCACAACTACGCGACACTCGATGCAAGAAAAGTAAGGCCAATGGCGGCGATGCATAAGTCGGCCGGCAATGACGTGACAGCGGCCGTAGACCACTCAGGCGGTCCGGGGCGTTGACGCGGAGGATCCGCAATGCCAACTTTCTGCGCCCGTTCGGGCACCGTCAACTGTCGCCAAATACCACGGGGCCCGCGACCCGTTAATAAGCGGCAGGGGACTAGGCTCGCTGCCGGGCCGGCGAAATTTGTGGATGACCTATTCATCATCAATACCTTTCAATTTATCTGGCGGACTCGGCTCGAGCTGGCTGATCGATACACTTGCCCGACTCCATCGCCAATGCTGGCCGACACGAAACATCTTCGTCGGCAACTTCGGGGCACATACAAAGCATACGGAAACTCTGAGATCTGAAGATTTGGCGGCGGCACTGAGGAGGCGGCTCGGGATTATATCGGCGCTTCTCCAGCAATGCAACGAGCTCCCGACATCAGCCAGCGCCCGGCGTCGTCCGGAGCATTCATCTCTGACACCCGTGCAAGGCTTTGGTGCACAAGTTGGGGTGCATCAAGCCCAGACCGCAAAGAGGCTGGCTGGGCGTCGCATGACAACACGCCTCTGGCGAGGGCGGTGGGGCCATCTTCGACAAAGGAAGGCCAAGCAAGATCCGAGGCGCGGTGCTAGCGATCGCCCGGCCGCTCCGACAAGCGGGCGAAAGGGAAGCGGTCGCGAAGACCCGAAGTCATCGGCTAACTGCGGATCGCCTGTCAGCGACCCTCCGACAAAGTGCCGACCACTTGAAGGCGATGGGGCCCGTGCCCGCGCCCGCGGGTACCACATCAAACACAAGTACATGGATTGTGAGACCACGAAGACCTTCCTTTCCGAACCCCCGCGGAACAAAGGGAAAAGCGAGATCCGGCACGAGATCTTAGGGGCCAAGAAAGCGGTGGCAAAGATTCGGGAGCACGGCAATTTGCCTCATGATCTTCGGCGAGGCCAGCGAGCTCTGGCTGACAAAGCGCCGACTTAGCTCGCATTTAGCCGAGGTGCATGCGTCGCACTGCCGCCTAAATTCCTCCGGTGGTGAAATCCCGATCACCTTTGATCGTCGCAAACCACCCGACCACGTTCATGACCGGAAGGTACCGGCTGTCGTCGCCCGTTAATGGGGCAGCGCGCTGTCGAGGTGCTTATGGGCCGGCGGCGGTAGCATCAACATCTTATGCGTTGATACTCTCGACGCCAATGGGAATCCCTCGCGCATCTCCCGGCCAACAAAGCGCCCTTCCATGGCGTCATCGGCCAATGAGCCTATCCGCTCGGTAGATCGACACCGCCGTCACCTTGAGGCGGATAACTGCATGAAACCCTCGTCTTCGGTTGTAGGGTTCGGGCTCCTACCGCCATCATGGGAGGCGTTACTCATCCAAGTTTATGGCGATCTTACTACTACCTCAATGAAGATGCGGGGCGCGAGGAGTCATCACGTAGCGCATCCTTCGAGTCGCCTACAAGCTACTTGGCCTTGATGGTTGCGAGCTCGCGTCGGCGCTCATCGCGTCCGCCGAACTCCGAAACCCTCGCAAAGAAACCCCATCACGCCCGAGTCGGCAAGTCGGGACGGGCTCCTTTAAGTCGCCGAGGATACCAAAGGCGATCGCGGTCGATCAGGAGATCGATCAAGACCGTCTTGGTGAGAGCCACGCTCATATAAATAAGCCGTGCTGTCGACTTCCTTCGCTCTCAATCGGGATGTCTTCGCATGGAAGCCTCTCCGACATGCGAGGCATCCCGGGAAAATCACCGAGCACTCATTGAACTATCCGACACGGCTCGTCGGGTCGCCTCGCAGCGCTAAGCGCTTCAGCGGCGAAGCGCCAAGATCATAGGAGAAATCGCCAAACTTTGTGCGCGAGGTTTTAATGAAAGAAAGTGCGCCACCCAGTGGCTTGCCAACCTGTCCTTGTAAAAAAAAGTCCGGACAATGGAGAATGTGTGTTGACTACGAGCTTTGAACAAGGCTGTCCCAAGGACCCTTTTCAGTTGCCGTGTCGACCGGTCGTCGACTCGGCGGCGGGATCACGAATCCTGTCATTTACGGATGCCTACTCGGGCTATCACCGGATAACAATGAAGAGTCCGACCAGCTCGCCACCTCCTTCATCACCCCGGTTAAACTCGTTTTGTTCACGTAGCGATGCCTTTTGGGTTGAAAAACGCTTGGCGCTACATACCCGGCGTATGTATGGCGTGTTTGACGCCAAATCGGCCGTAACATGAAGTGTATGTCGGCGACCTCGTCGTCCAAAACCGGGAAAGTGGCGACACGGTCGCCGACCTCGAAGAAACTTTCGCGAACCTTGGCGGTTTTGCATAAGACTCAACCCGAAGTGTGTCTTGAAGTCCGAAAGGCTTCTTTCGGTTTCATTGTTTCGTGGCGGGATTAAGAACCAATGCGAAAAGATCTCGGCGATCTTGAAGATGGGTCCAATCACCGACCTAAAGGGGTCGAGTTGACCAAGTTGCCTCGCGACCTTGGGCTGCTCGAATCTCGCCTCGGTGGTGCCCGGATGCCGCTCTACAGCGCTCAAAAATCCGACCAGTCGCTGGACCCAGAAGCGCTTGGAGGCCCTCGGCAGTGAAGAACTTTCGACCTCACCTCCGGTGCTGGTTGCCCCGGCCTTGACGAGTCGCTCCTCACATACATCGCCCATAGCGACCGGTCGTCGGTAGCGGCACTCGTCGTGAAAGCGGCGAGAGAAGAAGGTCGTCGCGCTCAAGGTCAGCGGTAGGTCTACTTCATCGTGAAGTGCTTCTGAGTCCAAAACCGGTACCCAGGTGCAAGCTACTTTATCTGGTCCTCATTGCAAAGCGGAAGTTGGTCCATTATTTCCCACGAGGCATCCGTCCTCGTGGTGACATCCTCACCACTCGGCGAGATCGTCCGCCAACGTGCGACGCGCCGGGAGGATAGCCAAGTGGGCTCTTGAGCTCAACGGCCACAAGATATCCTCGTCCCCGGCGTGATCAAATCCTGAGTTTTGGCGATTTCGTAGCGAGTGGACCGAGGCAGTGCCTCCCATACTCGAGGACCACAATCTTGGGCGATGTGCCAGCGGATCTTACGAAGAAGGCGGCCGGGCTGGGGTAAATCATCGTCTCCCCACTTTCGGGAAGTAAGCTCGATCGTCATCCGGCGCTTTTCAGCGCCACCAACAACGTCGCGGAATATGAAGGCCCTCGTCGGCGGTCTCCGTGTCAGCTATGGAAACTCGGACCTCGCGCGCGACTCTATGTCATGGCGATTCCAAAAGGTGATGCGTCGACCGGTCATGAAAGGCGGCGGAGACCGCGACCCGCATGGCGACTTCGCGTCCACGAAGTCCGCCAAGCTCGAAGAAAGGTTCAAAGGCCGAGCTCTATCACGATTCCAAGCGCCCTGGCAGCAGGCCGACTACCTCGCTAACCGCATCTAGCAAAGGGCGGTCCATCCGGGATTTTACGTGCTAATCTTCACCGGCCCTCTGTCGGCTAGACCAAGCGGCGAAGGAGAAACACCTCCGGGCGTATCGCCGCTTTGTTTTGTCGGTCGATCGAGCGAGCGGCGTCGTCAAGTCCGGATCGGGCCGTCGCGACGATGGACTCATCTGGAGGAAACCCTTCATCGGCAAACTAGCGGATGGATCGCTCCCGCCCGATCCGGCCAGAGGCCAGCTTCCTCGCTTCGGCGAGACCCAGTCGTTATCTCTGATCAAAGGTGACCTCTACAAATAAAGCCCTTAGAATTCTCGCAATCGTTCCCGTCGCGGGAAGGAGTTGTTGCTCGACATCCGCGGTGGAATTTGCGGCCATCACGCCCGCCTTGATTCCTCGTGGGGAAGGCCTTCCAGCGAGGGTTCTATTGGCCGGCGGCAATGGTGGGCGGCCGACAAATCGTCCGCTTTGCGAAGGATGTCGATTCTTCGCAAAATCAAACTCACTTGCCGCGCAAGCCCTCGAAGCGATTCCCATCACTGGCAGATTCGCGATCAGAGGACTCGACTGGTCGGAGCCCTTCAAAAAGAGCTCGGAGGTTTCACCCACCTCCTCGTTGCGGTGGACAAATTCACCAAGTGGATCGAAGCTAAACCGATTGCCACCATCACATGATCGGGACGACCAATTTCTTCCTCGACATTGTTCATCGATTCGGGTCCGAACTCCATCATCACAACCAATGGGACGCAGTTCACGGAAAGAATTCCTTGAGTTACTGTGGCGATTTCCATATCGCGTTGATTGAAGGCGGTGGTGGCTCATCCAGCGAACCAGCGGCGGTCGGCGAGCAAGCGGTATGATTCTCGAGGCTCAAGCCGGGATTTTCAGCGATTGAAGAAGTTCGCGGGGCGATGGGCGTAGAAACTACCCTCCGTACTCTGAACTGCGCACCACCGAGCGAGCGTCGGCCGGGTTCACGCCATTCTTCCTTGTATTGGCGCCCGGTGATGTTGCCAACCGACTTGGAGTGGCGCCCCCAAGACTCAAGCCGATGAGGGCGGGGCTCGAAGCACGGCGAGATCACGGTCGACCAACTCGATGAAGAACGCATAGCGTGGGCATGTCTGATCGGCCAAGTACCGGCGAGCACTCCGCGCTTCCACCGCCCCGAGTTGGTTGCTCCTTCAGCGTTGGCGACACGGTCTGCGCCGAGTCGATCCGCGTAAACAGCCTAAGCTTTCCCCATGGGAAGATCCCTTCACCATCGTGGAGGTGCTCGGCTGGCACCTCTGGAGCTTAAGGATCTGCATGGGCAATATCGTCCCAAGCGCTGGAACATCGAGAAGCTCGGGCAATTCTACACCTAAAAGCTTTTCGCCTCCTCGCGTCCCCCACAACCCTCCGAGCTCGGGCCGCGCTTGGCTCGCTCGGAGGGCATGTGCCTCATGCGGATCTGAGACTCGGCGTTCCGACCGGCCTCAGATCCCTCCCAAGCAGTGATCTCCTCAACCTAAGTGCTACGGCCACACCAAAACCCCGGCGGTTTTCGGTGGCTACGGTCGCGAAGTAGCGCTCAAGAAGGGGAAGGAGAACCTGCGTAGGGCGACCAAGTAGTCAGTCGAAAGGGCCATCCATGGCCAAGCTCCCTGTGTCGTTACCTCAAAGTGTCCACGCTCAAACCGACGCTCGAGTAGCCACGGTCATCTGGCATGAGCTCGACACAGAGGGGAAATGTACCGATTAAGACAAGGAGTAAAAATTGCTTTCTTGAAGCATTCTTTCTCTTACATCATTCAGAAACATACGGACGCGTAATGGACCCTTACGACCTACCTTACATGATCGTCGACTAAAGCTAAAAGGCTAAACAGATCAAAAGCCTGTTGCTGTGCAAAAGAGGCATCACGAAGGTGGACCGCCGTCTTGGATAAGGAGGACATCTGCCATTACGATGTATCTAACCCTCCAGAACCAAGAGCGGACCACCGTCTTAGCATAGCATAAGCGTGGCTCTACTTAGGGGCATAGCAGTACTTTCGAGGCTGCTTCATAGGCAACAACACCACGAGAGGCACCGCGGAAGGCACCCGATGCACAGGTGCTGCCCCGTCCGTAAGACTCTGGATGCTCAAAGAAGCACCTCGCGGCGACCCCGGGGCGGTGTACCTGGCGGGATTTGGTTACGGACAGCCCGTTGCTGAAGCGCCTAAAGGGAGTTCGAGTCAAAGGAGGGCGGTTGGCCAACACCTTCCTCCTGTCGGCCTCGTCATCAAGTCCTCGGCGCACTTCGCCTCGCCACCATCTCCGCGCGCCCGCACCTGGCCCGTGCACAGGCGAGTCCCCGCCGATCTGTGGCGGTCGCCGCCCGCGTCAAAGGCGTCGCGGTGGCGCGGCGAGCAAGCCGCGTGCTACGCCACCACCAAGGCAACCCTCCGCCCCTGTGGCGGAAGCGCTCCGTGGGGCAAGCGGAATGCGCCGAAGACGACCATTCGGGCGAGGCACGAAGCGTCTTCTTTGGTGGTCGCGTTCAGCAGCTCGTCCAAATCATCCCGAGGCCTCACGCTCCTGCCCATGCTTTCGTATCTGGGGCGAAGCACGGAAGGAAGAACCTCGTCCTCCTCACATCCGGACAATCTCGCTTCGGCGGCCAGACGCAGCGCCCATTTCAAGCCTCCGACCTTTTCGGCCTCGTTGGCGCCCGTAGCGCCTCCATCCCAGCGGCGGAGGTACCGGACGATCGTCATCAAACAGCGCCGGTGACCTCTGTGATCTCCTCCCATTCGAAGAAAGCGAAGCGTCGTGCCATTTGCCGGTCGGGCTGCAAATACAAAACCATCACCATTAGATCTTGAAGGTACAAGTTTATGCTACCACAAAGTTGTTAAAACTTACGCGGCGGCGGAGTTCCAAATAGAAGCTCGGCGAAGAAGCGACACGAGCTCACTCCCGCGGCTGACATGGGGCGTCCGGCGTCCATGCGGGGCCTCTTGGGGCCGCCACCCCGTGAGTCTCCCTCCGACAACCGCCCGTTGGCCCCCTCACCGTCCTCACCACCGCTCGCCATCCTGTCCGCTCAAACCTCCCCGCTAGACAAGCAAACTGGAGGAAGGATGGAGGAGAGCGTACACGAGTACCGGGTAAAATGCTACTTCACCTCCAAACCCCTATTTATAGGCGGAGGGCGGTGCGGTCCGACCAACCGACGCCTCGTCCACGACGTCGAGACGTCCCGTCCGTCTCGTGGCTCGATACGGGAGGCCATCATGGCGCATTAAAAAGCCACGTCGCGGCTGAGGCGGCGGCAGGGGCGGAGACGGCGAAAGGACATCATCGCCTTGACGGACGGCTGCGGCGCTTGATCCCCCACAGGTAGAACGTCGTGCTGCCGAGCCGCCTCGACCACGAGCCACCAATGCGTCCGGTCGGCCGCAGCCCATGCCTAGTGCCACCCTGCTCCGGCCCGTTTTGGCCCAGAGGCTGAGGTAACCATTTTCTTGACACCGCTTGCGTCCCCTTAGAACCTCAGGGTTCCGTACCAGCCGCACCATGCTCCCCGCAAATGCATGGAGGCCTGTGCTTCGTGCGCACTTAGTGGGAATAATGGCCCGATTGATCGTTATTTTTTCGCATGGTAAACCACCTCGACCCAAAGCGCCCGGACCTACGCTACGGTTTCTAAGTGGCGCTTCGTGGGGGTAGGGCATGTCCATGTGAAACGAACAACGACCTCCCGGCAACGCTCTCCTCCCGCTTAAGTGTGTGCGAATGTGCTACAAGCCCGCTAAAGGGCGAACGCTCCGCCAGCTTTGGCTCTGCCCGGTTCTGCCCCCTTCGATCCAAGCACTATGACCTACGCCTTAGCGGCAACGGCCACGAAATAGTGTTCTGCGAATAAGGGGGTACCCACGCTCCACGAACCATGGCTGGTCGGAGTATTCGCTCCCTCGTGCGTACGCACCAGCTTGTGCCTCCGCATCCGCGGTCACCTTGTATCTTCATCTACGTATCAGCACTCCAACCTACGTTCGAGGGGCCCCGGCGACCCCGAGGACGACGACTGTCCGAGTAAGTGCGTGTTACGGAAGAAAATACAAGCATCACAATCCAGATTATCAAACACACCAACAGCAAATTACCCCGGAATGCAAACAGTTCCATCAAAGCAAAAACAAAAAAAAGATCACGCATGCCGCGCCCGCGAGATCACCCGGCAAAAGTAAATAAATCGTCGTCGTCATCATCATAAATCGCCGCCGACTGCGACCTCGGGGCCCATGGCGACCACCTCTAAGCCTGCCACATAGCGTCGACCGCAACCTTGCCCCTCGCGGGCGTGCGCTCCGCATAAAGCCGGGGAGGTCCTCGGAACTTGGTTGCCCAGGTAAGCCAGCGTCTTGCTCGCCGGCGTTCGAGGCTCGTCGCGATTTTACGAACCGCCGGGCTCCGCGTATGCTCTCAAGCGAGTAGAGCGAGCATGCCCGAGCTCCGGCGCATGTGCGTGCACTCCGCATACATCACGTCCGGCAGCGATGCGGCGTTCTCGGCGAGACCGCCACCTTGCGCCTCCTCCGAGCGAGCCGCCCGGCCTTTCCTCGGCGACAATGGCTCGAGCGCGCTGCGCCTGCGCCCCCTCGAGTGCCTTCGTGAGCTCCTTCTCAACAACCTGGACCCGCGCCCGCTACCAAAACACGTCCGCCTCACGGGCGGTAATGGCAACGACACAGGCGACAAAGAGGCCTCGGCCTCGCCCGGCGCCGCCCAAATCTGCGCCGTACCTCCCGTCGTGGGAAGACGAACCTGACGCCCATGGCGGAACGACAACCGCCGTCTCGTGCGTCGCCGGTGGCGGAAGCAAACCGAGCGAAGCGGCGGAAAAGGAAGAAAAAAATCGCATCGGCAAGAAGCGAGATCAAGAGACTAACGCCCGGTGGCGGACCCTTACCTCGATTGAGGGTTCCCAATCACGAAAAGGCAAGCGAAGGCACCGTGACCTTAATCTTACCGTCGCCCGTGAGAGATCTGCCGTGTGAGGACTTCTTAGAAACGAGCCGTGCGGTTCCGCCTCCGCCACTCGCTTCCGGCCCTCCGTCGTCCCATGCCGGACATTTCTCGTGAGTCGAGCGGAGCAAAAAGGCGAAGGGGCGGTAGCGCGTATATCTGGCCAAGCGTGGTCGTTGTCGCCTCCCTCAACCTATTTATATGGGCGGCGAAACAAGCAGAAGGAAGCGGCAGCGTCGGACGGCGGTGGCAGCGCATTAACTCCATGGCGGGGCGGAGCGGCGGACCCCGCCACCTCCCTCCTCCCGCATTAAATACGAGAGGACCTGGCAGGGGGAGCACCGCTCCCAACAAAGGAGCACCAGATGCCCTCGCTTCAAGCATCCGACCCGCCACTATCGCACCGGGCGTAGCAAAGGCAGAACCACCGACTGAAGTCGGAACACAGCTAAGACAATCCTTCTCTAAAGCTTGTTTGTCCCTTCTCCCGACCTCAAGTCTTTGTGTGCGACACATCGCCCCCACGCACGCGCTCGAACTCTAACACCCTACGCCCTTGCGGTGATGGCACGACCAGACCACTCGGTTCTCTCTGACGGCAACCCTACTGATCTAAGCGTTACGGCCTACGCCTCAGTGGCTATGGTCGCGAAGTAGCGCTTTGTGAAAGAAGGAAAATGCCCAAGTAAAGGGAACTATGGCTGGTCGGGAACGTTCAGGCCCTGCAGCAGGCATCAAGCAAAACATCCCAGTCCTAAAACGGCTATTTACGCCTCCTCCGAACACCATGAATAGCGCGCCGACTTATGCTTGGGTGACCTCTGTGGTTTTCTAAAGCTACAATAAATAAAGCGCTATCGCGAGGCGTAAATCGGCAAAATATCGGATTCGAGGGCGATCCGACCGGCCAAGCAAACTCCAAACCAACGTTCAACAAATTCCTACACCAACAAAAGCCTAACCGGCTAATCCTCTCCCTCATCCCGATGGAGGATATCCTGCTGGCGATATCCGGCCGGCGATCGTTGCGGCGTCTGGGTCAATCAGGAGTCCTCGGCTCTTGACACCTTTCGTCGGTTTGATCTGCAGCGACCCAGTCTTTGATGACCTCGAAGTCCGCGTCGTCATAATGGGAGGCGGCGAGGACAAATCTGAGGTAACCCAAAGCTCGGCCCTCGCTCACGGCGCTCGACATCTCTCCGATCGCGAACGGTAGCGGCGGCGAAGGCTTCGGGCTGAACAAAGCGACTCAGAGCACTTTCGGCAGCGAACCTCTGGCGGCTTCAAGGGCGTCGGCTCGGCGATGACGCCACGGACAAGTCGTCCTCCGCCAACTTCTTCTCCGCCAGCGCTACATCACGCGACGCGAGTGCCGCGTCACGTGCCTCCTCGGCCAATTTCTGCACTTCCGCAGCATCGTCAAGTCTCTTCCGCAACTCTGCAGGCCGCTATAAGCGTCAGAAGCATACTAGACAATCTACGACAGCAAGATCTTCAGGCCAGAATCGGGTGGCTTACCGTCAGTAGAAGCCTCCAAACGTTGGAGATCCTCTTCGGCCTTGGCTCGGGCCCCCCTTTCGTGCTCGGCGCTCCTCCTCTCGAAATCAATCTCCTCCGGACTGGTCACGTTGGTGCAGGCGGGACATTCCGACAACGCGACTCCTCGCGGCAGCGGCAGCATCCTCATTTGTTGGCCTCCGTCAGAAGGGACTCGAGTTTCTGCTGCATCTCGCCGCCTCCGCCCATTCCGTCGAGGCGTCCGAACCTGACCAGCCTCGGTGCGAAAGCATTTGGTTTCCTCTCACCTTGGTGTCGCGAGATTCGGAGGAACGGCTTTGTCGCCGGCGGAGCTTCGGTTCTGCAAAATGCGGGCGCCCATCAGACTCATTGTTAAATCGGAAAACAAGTCGGACACTGAAGCTAAGGTCGACTTGGCTCCGCCGTGCGGTTGGGATATCCACCCGAAATCACGGCAGCGCCTGCGTCAACGCATAGCGAATAACATGACCAAACTTTTACGGGCACGACCCACGAGTCGTGATCCGCGCTGCCGTCCTCAAATGTCTTCCACAACTGGCCTCTGATCGTCATCCAAAGCCTGAACAACGGCTTCTTGCCGGTAGGGTCGCGACCGCTCGAGACCGGCACGGTGGCCCCAGTGGCGGGGATCGGCCCGTCCCCCCCGCTGCAACCGGCCATGGTGCGCCCGCCCTGGCCCCCTCAATGAGTTCTGGTAGCGGTATAAGCGAGAATCGCCGGACCTTGGTCCGCTGACCCTCGCCATGGGACCGGCTCCGTCGGTCAAACGCCCCCTCGAAGGTCCGTCGGCGGCGGCGGCGAGGCGAGTGTTGCCGGCACGCGATGGGCGCAAGACGGGCCTGCCAGTGTGGCGCGGAAGTCGCCCTCCCCATCCCGACCTCCACACAAGGTCCCGACCCGTCGGCCGGTCGGCAGGGAGCTCCTTATGTCCAGTCCTCCGTGACCGCTTCCCCTGCGCCGATCCGGGATCACCGTCGGCGGCACCGACCACCAAAACCCGCAGCGGGCGGCGACCGCCGGGCGTCCGCGTGGCCCGGCGTGAGCCGCATTCTCTTCGCCGACCCTCTGGCGAACAAATAATCCCCTCGTTTGCCCAGAGATGTCTCCCGAGGCACACCTCCGCTGAAGCGCGGCAGCGGTAACGTGGCCGCGAGCCCTGCCGATCGCCCGAGCACCGCGACCGGAAGACCATGCGATGGGTCGGAAAGGCCGCCACCGCCGGTGCTCGAGATGACTCCGGTCGCCCGTCCCAACGATGGTTGACTTCGGGCGTCCTGCGCCGGCGACCTTCTGGCGCTCCTTCCTCTTCCTCCTCCTTGACTCCTCCCTCGCTTCTTAAGCGGACTCCTTCTTTCGGAAATCTTGCGGGCGCGGCCCTGCGCCTTCTCCTCGGCGGTATCACCGAAACCATCGGCCAACCTGGATGGTATCAAGGCGCCCGGTCGGACAAAACCTGAATCGCGTTAGTGGAAGAAATAAGAGGACGGGCCACGGCTTACGGTCGGGAGGATGACTTCGAAAAGGGCTCGGGTTGGCCCACCGCCGGTGGCGCAACCGACAACACGGCGGCCACCTAGCCTCAACTTCGCCACGGCGTCGTCCGGTAAAAGGTGGGGCACTCCCCTCGGTTCGCCGTAGAACCATTCGAATGCCACCCGGTTCGACGGCGGCGACTTCAAATCGACATAATCCGGGCGACCACTGGCGCATCGAAGAGCTCGCCGCCCATAAGCGCCGGGGACCCGTCGTGATCCTTCCTCGACTTGGCATGGAAAAAGTACTTCCAGAGCGCCCAGTGGGGCTCTATCCCCAGGAACGCCTCACACAACGTGATAAAAATAGCGATGTGAAGCACTCCATGGGGATTGAGCTGGTGCACCTCGACCTTGTAATGGTGCGACAATCCGAACGAACGGTGGAAGCGGAAGTCGAACAGCCGCTTCGTAAAAGAGGCGACACGCGGCGATCTCGTCGTCGGCAGTCACGAGGACGCGGCCCCGTCGGCACCCTCCCGCAAGGCGTCAAGCGGTAGGAGGAACCCCTTCCTCTCCAAGCCATGCTTGGCATTGGTGAGATGGAGCATTCGAACCCACGACATCTCCGTGCATGAGGGTGGGAGGCGAGAAAAGGTAAGGCGAACTCCACGGACCTTTTTTCGCTTTCTCCTTTTAGGCAGGAAGATGCTTGCGCGTAAAGGGAAGCAGGCTTTGTCCGGCGCCTCCCGTGTAGGTTTTTGAGGCACGAGCGGTATTTGTCGAGACAGATTGACCGTCCATGACGTCGCCTCGAGACAAGCGACAAGCGGCCCGTCGAGCTACCACAGCACCCCAGCAGCGTATCCTTTCAAATCTTTTTCGCATTAAATGCCAGACGGAGGGGCGCCAGGTGCACTGCCGCCACCTGTTCTAGCTACCTGAATGGGCCAACTAGGCCGTATCGGTGAAATGTCCGCCGGGCCACGAATGGCCTCGAGGCGGCCAGAGTATTCAGATGCCCCAAGGCTCGAAGCCTTGGTAACCCAAGAGGTTCTAAGGCATACAGGATCTGAAACTAGCGAGGGGCGAGAATGAGGTGAGCCGGTGGGCCTCCGGTTAGGTCGGCGAGACTGACCCAATCGCCAAAACTTCGTGTCGAGACCATACTTCACGCTCTCCCGCGGAACCCGCCGTAGGGTGGCGGCCGGCTGCACCGGGTCGGTGACGACTTCGGGGCGATGCTGAGATCGAGTAAAAGGTTCTCATGGGTGCGCCCCAGTGAGCCGGACCTTGAAACTTCGAGGACCGTCCGCTCGGAAAAAAATCCTTAGGAGGATCTCGAGGCCCACTCGGATAACCGTCAGTAGCTCCTGGCCTTGGTGCTCAGCGGCGCTAGGCAAGCACTGTGGCTGCTCACCCCTCTCGAGTCCCACACTGCAGACGGGGCGTGCTTGTGGGGACAGGGCAATGCCCTTCCTCCCGCGGATAACCTCACCAAGCGAGTTCGGGAGGCATGCAGCCAGAACTCCGGTGTAAAGCCGGTAGGAGATGCGACCGACCTCTGGCGCTAGGCGCCTAGAAGCTGAGGGCCTCGTCAAGGCGCGAGGGCCTCCCCACCAGCCGGGGCAGCGACCAGCCGAGACGTAGGATCAGATCTCTAGTCGGGAAAACCCCCCAATCAACTCTCCAGGCACCGCTCGGGGCTCTAAGGCTACATCCATGAGGGTCTTCATGCGCGCACCAGGCGAAGTCGACTTACTAATCCGACAGGATCCCACCAAAGCCTCGTAAACCCACCCGGAGGCTCGGAACAGGCGACATCTCCTGTGCACACTTCGGCGAGATTCATTGGCGAGTCGGTGGGATCCCGCGAAAACAGACCAGCAGGGACGCCCGCCTAGCTCGAACCGTCAAATGCCTGATGTAACCACCCGACCAGCTCTCCAGAGCCGCTCGGGGCTCGAGAGCTACACCGGCGTGAGTCGCTTCAGCGCGACCGGAAAAAAGAACTATGGCGGACCGGGGCGGCGGCACATCAATGATGCGGCACCACCGAGGCAGCGCCAAGCGTTCGAGGCGGCCGAGGGCTCTTGGCGAATACTTATGCAGGGTACCCCGCCTAGACTTCATCCTCATGAAGGCGCTATCTTCAAGCGATCAAAATCTCGGTGGGCGATTCGGGCCCACCCAGAAAAAGGCCCGTGGTGAAAAGAACTATGGGCCCTCATGAAACGCGGGCATCGAACTTAGTCGGAGCCGCCCGAAGGCTCCGACCAACACCCAGGTCGGACGTCCACGAAGCCTCCGACCGGGGGTCAGCTCGGACGCCCCGACCAGGTCCCCAGGCAAAGTCCTCGACAAGCCTCAAATTGGGGCTTCCACCGCAACGCCACCTAGCCACGGGGAGAACACCTGTCTCGCGAACACAACGCCTTCGACAGGAGCAGGTGGGTCCGTCCGAGAGCAACCCGGAGGGCGCCCGAGGTCAAGCGGTTGTCCTTGCAGTCACGCGTCACGAAGAAAACACGCACCCTCCCAAAGGCAAGCCCGAGACCGGTCGCCGGGGCGTCGGCCTTGGTCATGCGCCTGAGAGGCGATCGCGCGTTCCGGAGGAACGGGACACCCGCACCAACTCCGTGTGTCTATCTGCCCGGTATGGCGAAGGCGGTGACAGACGGATAATGAGAACAGAGAGCAATTCAAGGCCGAAGACTTGTCACCTCAGCATAGAGCGCATCGTCTAGCCGCTGGGCACCCCTTTCTCGTTTTTTGTATATCCTCCGAACTCCCGTGTAACCCGGCTTCCCTGTGCCTATAAAGGGAGAAGCGGGACCCCAAGGGAGGGGGTTCGAACACACATCCAAGCCATCGCAGTAGAAAGGGCATTCCCTTGGACTGTCCGAGTTGTAACCAAGCGCAATCCTCTGCGCCCCCCATCAATACAATACCACCTCACGAACTGGACGTAGGGACATTCAGCCCGAACCAGTATACACCCTGGGCTCCTGTAGTCTAACCATTCAAGGAAGCGGGGCGCTTGCCACCGACTTACAAATTTACTTGCGGTTCTGAAACAACGACAAATTCTAACAAATATGGATCAATTAGAATTCCCTCGAGGTGACATATCTCCAAATGAGATGGATTTTACTCCTTGTGGATGCATAGCCATGTCACCTTTCTTCTCTTCAACATCTGCATTGCAATTCTCGGCTGTAAGCGCATTGTCAACACCACTTGCATCGACCTTGTGACTCCCTTGCACTTTAGCAGCAGCAAAACAAGTAATGTGATCATTTGGAGACTTAGAGTCATGAGACGATACAACAATAGCGGATATATCCGCATCATATGGCCTTTTTCAAGGGCTATTCACATGGGAAGTTGGCATGTTCCTAAATGAATAATGGAACAAATATACCATGAGGTGATCTTGTTTTGACAGGTTTTGTATGAATAATGGAACACAATAGCGAGACTGCGAGAGATCGAGAAGCATTGCACTACTACAGAAAGGGCCTTTAGTACCGGTTCAAAGCTGCCTTTAGTACGGTTTTGAACCGGTGCAGAATATCCGGGGCCGATGCTCAAGGGCATCGGTCGAGTTCCTCACCCAGTACTAATAGAGTATCGATGCGGTTCGAATTCTACGTGGCGCTCGTGGTGAACCCTGTGGACCTCATTAGTACGGTTGGTGTCTCCAGCTGATGCTTGATAAAACCCTCATCGATGCAGTTGGTTTCTCCAGCCGTGCGATGTTTTTATATATATATGTCTATTTCTCCAGTAGCTATTATATATGTGTGTGTGTTAAATCACAACTAATTAAAAGCACAGATAATCAATCATGCACTTTGCACGATAATTAAATCCTTGAACATTCATTAACAAATTTAATTACATCTAATGTATTAAAATATGTACACATGTTTGTTCTTACGCTCATCGTCTAATGTATTACAATATATATGTACACAACTTTAATTACAACTTTAGTATTTCTTTTCTTTCTATTCATCGGGATCTTTTACGCGCATCGCTCTTGCTAGCCGTAGATGTAAACCCCGACGATTCACGGTCCTTATCGAAGGGCCCCACTTATTTTAAATTTGGTTAAATGAAACTTCGCATTTTGGATTCTGACCTCATCATAAATAAAGCCGACAGTTGTTCTTGGATTGCTCTCACTGCGTCTTGCGAGAGTTCGAACCTTGTTCCGCCAAATATTGAGGCACTTATCGTTAAGTCATTAACTAATCAATACTTGAATTTGTACAAGATATAAGGAGTACCTATACATCATTAAAGCTAGTAATTATATTTACTCACCCCCTTGTTGCCTTTTAGCATGCGATCGGTGGCTCGGTTTGGGTGTGCATAAACTCGCATACATAGTAGCCGCATAAATTGTTACCCGTTTGAGTCAAGATCTGCGGTGGAAAAAGTTGAAAGCGTGAAATGGATGCAAGGAAATTAAGTTAACTAACTAAAAAGCTAGCATTATGATATCATTTACGAGAGCAATTGTAATGTCAAATTTCTCCTTGAATCATACGTTTTTAGCACGGAACCGTGTGAATGCACTACACATGTGATTCTGAATTGTACATGATTAGAATTTGTTTCAAATTGAAGAAAATAGAACTAGTATGATAATGAAAGGAACAAGAATTAATACCGGTTGAGCATGTCGATAAAGTTTTGATACTTTTCAACTGGTCTCCTTTGCGAGTCCATAATTTTGATCGAGCTACGATCTAGCTCGATCATAAGAAGAATCCGATGAAAACTATACATAGATGTGTCAGCGTAGATAACTAATTAGTTCTAACATCGTGTTATGAAAAAGGAGTAGAATGAGGTGGTGCGAAAACACGTACTCAAATGAGTAGGCTAGATATACCTTTGACTTATATCTTTGACCCATTAAGCGCATTGAATCGTTAGTCTCTGTTTTCGCTTGGGTGGTCTCTAACGGTTGTCCGTTGATAACTCTTTGGGTCCATGAAACCTATGTCGAAAATACAATCCTTCGGCATCTTTGTATCTCCATGCTACATAAGAAATTAGTTAGGCTTGCAAGTTAGTATAGTACAAGGAAGTGCACGATAGTTTTTGTAAATAATTAAGACACTTACGAGTCCGACAACCCAACAAGCTCGCGTTGAGGCGTCACATGCGGTATAGATCATATATGTAGTCTCATTCGACATAAAATTCACCTTCACCATGAAAAAAATCTTGTTGCTTAAACTTTACAGCGAACAACTCTAGACCATGCTTGGTCGCGTCCAAGTACCATTCATGAAATTGCCGCATCTTTGTCGTTAGCCGGGGCAGCTCCTCACTCCTGACCAATGATCTGCCCACTTTAAATGACCATCTTACTTGGGCAAACTCAATCTCCTTGGTGCCTAATATTTGATCTGGGTCAAGGCCAGTTTCATTGAAGAATTGTAGCATCTCCTTACCCTTCCCCTCAGCTGACATCTTCTTCTTGGGGCATTCCTTACTCAATGTGCGCTCGTAGTTTGATTGGCGAGGCATTTCTTTTTTATCCTTCAAATTTTTAATAGTCATTAAGCCTTTATGAAATTCTTACATGCGAGTTGAACCTTCTTCTCTGGTGACTTGGGTTTAAGAAATTTAGTTACCTCTCCTTTTACCATCTTCTTGGTCTCCTCATCGTTCATATCATACTGGACGCCGAAAGTTCACCCGACTTCTTGGATTGGGTGGAGGACCTGTCTTCTTGGGAGCTCTTGGCCGGTGGCTTCTTTCCTTGGTCGGCGCCTTCTTGGGAGGAGCGGGCTTCTTCGAGGGCTTATATGCACGGGAGATGGTGTAGGAGGCGGGCTTCTTGTTGGGCTTATATCGCGAGGAGGTGGTGTAGAGTCGGCGCCTTCTTGGGAGGAGGCGGGTTTCTTCTCGGGCTTCTTAGCGGAGAGGACACGTCCATGTTATCTCGAAAATTATGTACCGTTTGCGCCACAGGATGAAATTGTGTCTGCCTCTCCTAGCCGTAGTCCGTCACCTCCGAGAATTTGAGGTCAAGGTCCTCGTACACAAGCAGACCTCCTCCACCGAGACCTTGGAGTATCTGACGGTATATGTTGGCCATGGATAAGCGCCCGGCACCAATGGGTGAGCCATGCCATCGGCCGCCTTGAAGGTAAGGTTCAGCGCTTGGACATGCAGCTCACAAGGTGTCCATTGTCGATGTCGTCTCTGGGATACTTGTCCAAGTCCGCTTCTAGCGAGCCACCGGAGCCTTGTTGCCCTTGCCGGAGGCTGATGATGTTGGATTACTTGAGGTTATTGGCCCGTCTCGCTGTTGTTGGCTCAAGGCTAGCCGCACCTCTCTTCGGATCTCTCTGTGTTTGATTCAGGCGTTCTTCAAGCGCACTAAGTTTGTTGTGTCTGTCGAGCCTTGCTCTCGCCCAAACTCCTATAGGTCTCGGCGTCTGGCGAAACCAACCTTCCACGGGACAACGCCGCGCCTCGTGTATGTCGAGGTGCTCTGGATTTTGCAAGGCCCTTGTTAGCTCGTCGTTCTCCTGTTTGGCACAAAGCTACTACAGGAAGACTCCTCGATGGGTATACAAGCCTTACGGCCACATCTCTTAGCACCTCCCCAAACCAACATTGCCGTTATCATCAAGGGCACCGCCGTGACCATAGAACCAATGCTTTGCTCTGTCGGGCCAATCCGTTGTTGCGGGTGCGATACCCTTCGCTAGCAGGTCCTGTTCCCTCTTCTCCCATTTTGGTATTGCTTGGCGGTAACCACGGGGCGAGTCGGTGATGATAATTCTTCTTACATGCATTCAACTTATTCTTCTCACTCAAATTTTGACCTTCGTCCAAAGTCTTGTAGTTCTAAGCGCATCCTAGTGATCTTGCAACTTTGGGTGCATGTTGAAGTCGGCGTTCGATTCTTCTTGATATACTCGTGTTCGACTTCTTTTTGTAAGTCCGGAATCGACCACCATCTTCTTGAGTGTAACTCTTCACCTTCTCTTGGTCCCTTGGGGAAGGTGAATGTCTCCTTCACATCGTTCCAAAGCATGTTCTTCGTATCTTGGGGACTGATCCCATTTTGCTATGCTAATTGTACGTGGTCCCTAACGTGAACCTTTGCATGCCCGAATGCAAGAGAGTCGGTCATCCTCGTGACCGGTGACAACATGTCTTGCCTTCTTCTTCTTGTATGGACCTCGTGGCGTGATTATTGCTGGTTGACCGATCTGGAAGCATGGTACAATCATGAGCAGGTCGAATGTTGGCTTAGCATGATAGTGGAACCAACAATCATGAGCGTGACTAATTGTTACCTCGCCCGGCCTCATCGTGCTCTGCTGACCTCATTGGCCTCGGTGGCCATGAGGCGGTCACGAGCTCATTGTCTCATGACCATCACATCCGAAATCAAACTTCTCATAAATTCTTCTTGATCAAATCCTTCACCGTCCATCGTCGTTTCTTAGGCTAGAAGAAGCCTTGAATATTAACGAAAATAGATCACATTTCATGTAAAGTGATGGTACTACTCTAAAGCAGGCGTGGAAGGCGGTGGGAAGAGACGGTGAGAGAGGATGGGCGGACGCGAAGATGTTCCTAATGTAAGTCGGCCAAATACTATCGACAAGTATACTTATACATATACATACAAATCTCACATATCGTAGAAACTTCACATATACATAGAAATTTCAAAATTCCCCGAAATTAGAATAATTCACATGATACATATTCATTTGACATGATACATATACATTTCAAACTTCACATATACATAGAAATCTCACACATACATAGAGATCTCACATATACATAAAGCTGATCAATAAAATAGAAAATTCAAAATTCACGAGAAATTAGAATAATTCACACGATACATATACATTTCAAACTTCATATATACATAGAAATCTCACACATACATAGAAATCTCACATATACGTAGAAACTTCACATATACATAGAAATTTCAAAATTCACGAGAAATTAGAATAATTAGTATGATACATATTCATTTGACATGATACATATACATTTCAAACTTCACATATACATAGAAATCTCACACATACATAGAAATCTCACATATACATAGAAAGCCAGTCAATAAAAATAGAAATTTCAAAATTCACGAAATTAGAATAATTCACATGATACATATTCATTTGACATGATACATATACATTTCAAACTTCACATATACATAGAAATCTCACATATATGTAGAAACTTCACATATACATAGAAATTTCAAAATTCACGAGAAATTAGAATAATTACAAGATACATATTCATTTGACATGATACATATACATTTCAAACTTCACATATACATAGAAATCTCTCACATACATAGAAATCTCACACATACATAGAAATCTCACATATACATAAAGCTGATCAATAAAAATAGAAATTTCAAAATTCACCAGAAATTAGAATAATTCACATGATACATATTCATTTGACATGATACATATACATTTCAAACTTCACATATACATAGAAATCTCACACATACATAGAAATCTCACATATACGTAGAAACTTCACATATACATAGAAATTTCAAAATTCACCAGAAATTAGAATAATTCACATGATACATATTCATTTGACATGATACATATACATTTTAAACTTCACATATACATATAAATCTCACACATACATAGAAATCTCACATATACATGGCCGATCAATAAAAATAGAAATTTCAAAATTACATATCAACGTATAAAATTCATGGTTAACATATATCAACTTTTGATCAACCATAGATATATACTAACAAATGTCACCACGAAAATTAAATAATATCATGGGCTAGAGTAAAATGTTAGTATTTATACATGCAAAAGAGAGTAGTGCAAGGAATCATTTTGTTGCCCAAAGACAAAGATGATGAGTTCATTGTTAATTGAGCATAAGCACAAATCGCAACCAAGTATATGACAATATCATAGTAAGTGAGCTCATAAACAAGTATCTTGGCGAGATGCGTAACAAGGAGCAATAATGGAGTCATATAACTAGTAATAATACTCAAGTTGATTCCATTTAAATTGTTCTCAGATGTTGGGTTGCCTTTAAAGGCCATCCTCATCACTAGGGCAAGATATAGATTTGTTTGTGACAACCTTACCTCAATTAACGGTTTATATACTTGGCGGTTTATTATTTGATCAATTGATAATCTTTAACGATTGTAGCAGATATACATAAGCAAACCGGGATATACAATGCTTTCTTGGGCCGAGAAGGTAGCGACAATAGCATGGATGAAATAAGACTACCACCGGCGAATGAAACGAGCAGCGGTATGCCTATTGAGCGACCTATGTATGGATCTACAAGTCACAATTATCAATCAAATGATCTACCAAATCTTGTAATCTATGAAAGTTAATTTTGTTGTCACAAACAATCTATCTTACCCCAATTCCTCACAGAACAACAATCCCCCACAAGCAAAGTCCCCAAGCAATCAAGCGGCTCCAAAACACGGTACCCAAGTTGATTGGTAGGCCTCTTTCGCAATATAAGCGAGTAATCACAACTTGAATGGAATAGCTGGCCTAATGCAACCGATGGCAAAAACAGCATGCATACTGCAGTCATTGCAGAACATCATGCATAGGCACTGGGCATGACTAAGATTGAAAGTGATGGCCAATACTACTTCAAACAAATGGCCCTTTATTAATGAACCAACGAATTCTACAACTTGCAACTGGAAGTTTGCAATGACAATTAATAGATAGAACCTAACAATGGCAGATAGCCACAAACTGATGGACTACAGAGAACCAAAACAGGCACGAATATGCATGTTTTTCGCATCAAAGACAACCAAAACATGCAATCATAAGCAAATTTAAGCCATTAACTCATATCAACACCTCTCAATTTCTCAACTTCATGAAAGCGAGGCATACTTGAGCACTTGATTCGATCCCATTCATCACACGAGCAGTGAATTCGTAACACTACAAAAAGGATTGAAGGAGGCTTTACCGTAGGTGAGGAAAGACAGAGCGAGGTCGTCCGGCGAGGAGGATGGCGGCGAGGTCGTCGAGGTAGCGGTGGGGTCATCGGAGGTGAGACAGCAGTGGCTAGCTAGGAGGAGCACTGGGCAATGGCGGTGGGGTCATCGAGGCGAGGAGGGGCCAGCTGGTGGAGGTCGTTGGAGGCGAGGAGGTCGTCGGAGGTCAATGAGCGGGAGGAGGAGATTGGGGAACAATGGTGGGAGTAGCAAAAATTGGGGAAGAAGAGGCAGCGGGAGGGATTTATAGGTGCACCATCGGTCCGGTTGGAGTATTCAGCAGGGACCGATGTATCTATCGATCTAGGTTGGGAGGAGGAGGAGATTGAGGGAACAATGGCGGAGTAGCAAAAATTGGGGAAGAGGAGGAGGCGGGAGGATTTATAGGGCACCATCGGTCCGGTTGGAGTATTCAACGTCTTGATGTGATACATCGACCGGTTGAATACACCAAGGGATGATGGGTCGACCTCGGCAAGGGAGCCCTAGGCACTATCGGTCTCGGTTGAAGACACCAGCCGGGCCCGATGGGTCACTCTCGGCGCAAAGGAGCCCTAGGCACTATCGATCTCGGTTGAAGACACCAATCGTCTTGATGTGAAAAGGCTCAAAATAATTTAGCGCCCTTACTACTCGACAAGAAATCTTCTTCCCCCTTGGCTAGCGAGGTGCTTGAGTCTGTGAGGCTCTCCCGGCCGTGAGGTCTCGGGTTCGAGCCCCTTCGTGCCCCTAGCCCTTCTTTTTCTTAGTTCAGCATTTAACGTCTTCTTTTTATTTCTTTTTTTATTTGTTGTTTAACGATTGTTTCATTAAATAATTTGTAAAATGCTTTTACCACTTTAGATTCATTTAGCCTTTTTTTAAGATTTCTTTTTTTATTCTTTGTTTAACTATTGTTTCATTAAATAATTTTTAAAAATGCTTTTACCACTTTAGATTCAGTTAGCCTTTTTTTTAAGATTTTTTTTATTCTTGTTTAACTCTATTGTTTCATTAAATAATTTTTAAAAATGCTTTTACCACTTTAGATTCATTTAGCCTTTTTTTTAAGATTTCTTTTTTATTTATTGTTTAACTCTATTGTTTCATTAAATAATTTTTAAAAATGCTTTTACCACTTTAGATTCAATTAGCCTTTTTTTAGATTTCTTTTTTTAAATGTCTTTGTTTAACTATTGTTTCATTAAATAATTTTTAAAAATACTTTTACCACTTTAGATTCATTTAGCCTTTTTTAAGATTTATTTTTTTAAATGTCTTGTTTAACTATTGTTTCATTAAATAATTTGTAAAAATGCTTTTACCACTTTAGATTTATTTAGCAATCTAATATATATTAAAATTATTTTCGACACTCTAATATAAATTAAAATTCAGATAGTCTTTACAATATTTTTTTCCAACCATGTAATATAAATTAACATTATAGAAAATTGTAAGAAATAAAGTAAATTTTCCACTCTTATAATTCCATTGCAAATTGTCACCTTGTTATATTAGTCTGAGAGGACTTTGAACAATATTGTTAGTCAAATATTAGTACAATTTGAATAGCAAATCACGAACAACAGGAAAACCACTAGAGGAATGAGAAACTAGTATGTTAGTAGTCTATTACACCAAAAAGCAAAGCAATCCTTATTTGCTAACATACTTTGCTTTTACAAGTGATCCTTCATTATGATCGCGGCGTCGTAGGGGAGATTCCTCTGTATCATTCAGGACATTAATGTCTCGTCCACCGTGAAAGGAGGCTGACTCGTCGGCTGATTATACTCTTCTTCGTCCGTGGCGCCCTCAACTCAAACAATCCTTCTTTTACCGGGAAGAACCACGTAGCGCCTTGGCTGATCGCTCTTGCTAGTCTTCTCATACCTTTTTCGGTTCTTTGTTGTCGGCGTTTGTTACAAACAATAATGAAAAAGGGGCTAATTATTGGATCGGAAGCTCAATGGTAGCACAAGGCGCGATGTTATCTGAGTTCGGGCTCTCACGGTGGGAATAATACCCTAGTCTGTGCTCTGGAATTATATGTGGCTAGCTTATAGGCGATGATGTTGTATATGCTTGATGTCTCCGCCCCTCCCTTTATATAGCGGAGGCGGTTACAAAAGAGTCCCACTCGGATACGAGGTGGAGACCATGCCTTATATATCTCTTTCCTTATCCGTTATACATGATAGCGGTTAGGATTACAATTGTATCCTCCTAAGGTTGGTTTCCATCTTGAGGTTTCCTTGTTCGCGCATGGCGGCTTTGCCTCTGAGCAATACCCATCTTCATGTAGTCGGCTTGGCCCATCATGCAGAATACGGGGTCCATATACTCCACAGTGGCCCCAGAGTGCTGCGTCGAATTGCCGCCTTCTGGTCGCGACTCAAGCGGAGTCAAGCTTCACGCAGAGTGCTTCCGATTCTTGATGTAGTTTCGACTTGTTTTCCTTTCGGTAGAGTGCCCATTGTAGGCAAAGAGATCGTGAAGGACTCAATAGAGTTCCGCGTTGAATTATATCCATTTACATTGCGGCGTCGGTTGGTGGCTCCTCATGGGGCATACCGTATTCCAAATGATATCTGAAGTCTAACGCTTTTTTCGCTCAAGCGAAATTCAGCGCCGCTTCCTTTAAATTCATTAAATCGCCGAAGTTCTTGATGTTGTCGTTGAGCGTTGGCCCACACGCGTCGCATCAAATTTAGTAGCCACGAAATCATGTATATGCAGAACTTGGCAATGTAAAAACAATTCACTTTCGGATGTGGTGTTATTTGGTTTATGTATAATTTTAGAGTTTTTTACTCCTTTTCCTTATTGATTTTGAATTCATCAAGTGGTTTGACTCTCTTTGTTTAAACACTCTGCTTGAGCTAGTCTAGCCCCGGCGTCGGTCGGCTCATGGCTCTTTTTCCCAGACCAGCGTTTTGGGTGACTAAAGTTCACCGTTCATGGGAATTGAGCTTCACAACTTGGAATTGCGCTTTCAGTTCATTTGCAATCGTTAAATAGAAGAAAAATACAACTCGAGAAAAGATGTGCGCATCGCTTTACTATTAAAGAGTAACCCCGACTTCTTGCTTAGTTGTGGATCAACTAAGTAGCAAGTCAAGAAAATAACAATTTTATTCATAATGACATAATTGAGTAAAAAGCGACTTAGCGCTTTATGCTCCATGTGTTCTTGACGATCGTGCCGTCCTTGCTCGTGGCGCATAGCGTGGCTCGTGGCAGCGCCGAAGGTGGTGCTTTCGGGGCACGAGCATAGGCTCGTGGCCGTCTTGAGGTGGCGCTTCGGGAACGCAGCGTGAGGCTCGTGGTCGTGCGAAGTTGGCGCTTAGGCTCGTGGCGATGTCGGAGTTAGCGCTTCGGGACGCCTGCCGTAAACTCATGGCCGTCTGCGAAGTTGGCGCTTCGAAGCGCGGCGTAAACTTCGTCGCCGTCTTGCGAATTAGCGCTTCGGGCGCGGCGTAAACTCGTGGTCGTGCGGAGTTGGCGCTTCAGGCTCGTGGCGTGCGAAGTTGGCGCTTCGAAGCGCGGCGTAAGCTTCGTGGGCGTCGAGGTTGGCGCTTCGAAGCGCGGCGTAAACTTCGTGGCGTGCGAAGTTGGCGCTTCGAAGCGCGGCGTAAAGGCTTCGTGGCCGTCCGAGTTGGCGCTTCGAAGCGCAGCGTAGGCTTCGTGGCTGTGCGAGTTGGCGCTCTGGGTTGTTTGTAGTAGCCGACAAAATAGTCAAAGGGGTGGCAAGACTGACCCCGAGTTTAATGTCGGCGAATCGATCGGTGGAAGCGCCGAGTTTAGTGCCTCCATGCATTATATGTGTCGGGGCTTAATCTGACACCAAAATAATTTCTGAAACAATAATCGAGAGGAATCGAGTAGTATATATCTTTTGCAAAAAAACTACCCGAGTGATCGAATAATTTTTTAAGCCACTCGGATATATATAAAAATTAAAATTGCATATTTGAATGCATAATTTAAATATTAAAAAGACTTAGTGTTAGCTTCATGAGACTAATTTTGGCACGGTTCCAAGTGGTCGGATGGCGAGCTCTGTTCCCTCGATTTGATTGCTTCTCCATGGGAATTAATGCTTGTGACGTCGTGTCACGAACTCCTAGGGCGTGAGCATAGCACCTCCCGATGACCTTGAGAAGGTTTACATTTGCTTCTCGTCCTCGGTGGTTCAGTAGAATTCTTTGGTCTTCTACTTGACCCACGGGGCTACACCGTCAGACCTTGCAGCGCCGTGGTGCGAGATCCACCGCCACCTTGCCGGTGGTATCCGAGGGCACTACGGGCTTGGGGTGACCCTGAGCCGTGGGCGCGCATGATCTTTCTGACGATGGGCGTGGCGGTCGATCTTCGGCGGACGGTGGAAGCGGGTCCGCACCTCGACTTCTGTGGCGCATAGCCGCGCCGGGGACAAGGCGGTAGCGTCGACTTAGCGCACCACGCGGTGCCTTGGCTTGGGCGCCGCGCAGCATGTCGGCTCGGTAGCGGCGAGTTGCGGTCGAGTGGAGCCGCCTCTCTGCGCTTCAAGGGTGAAGTCCCAGGTGCAAATTTCAACGCCGCCATCTCGGCTTCCAGCGGTGCAGATCGCGATTCGCCGCCACCACCGCCGAGATATGAGTATGCACACAGCACTTTTGGCGCCGCTCCTTGTCTGCGCGCCAATGTCACATGAAAAGCGGACAAACAAAACTCAAGCCGCCACCAAAGTCGTTGAAGATCGCCATCGAGCTTGCTGAGATTGATCTAGCGCAGCCCTACTGGCGGCATAGCCGCCGACGTTTATTACCGACAATAATGAAAAGGGGCTAAGCGCTGGATCGGAAGCTCAATGGTAGCACAAGGCATACGATGTTATCTGAGTTCGGCTCTCACGGTGGAGATAATACCTAATCTGTGCTCTAGAATTATATGTGGCTAGCTTATAGGCGATGATGTTGTATATGCTTGATGTCTCCGCCCCTCCCTTTATATAGCGAGGAGGCGGTTACATAAGAAAGAGTCCCACTCGGATCACGAGGTGGAGACCATGCCTTATATATCTCTTTCCTTATCCGTTATACATGATAGCGGTTAGGATTACAATTGTATCCTCCTAAGCGAGGTTGGTTTCCATCTTGAGGGTTTCCTTGTTCGCGCATGGCGGCCTGCCTCCTGAGCAATACCCATCTTCATGTAGTCGCTTGGCCCATCATGCAGATACCAGGTCCATATACTCCTGTTGTCCATATCCATCACATAGAATACGTGTCACATCATTAGCGAAACACGAGCGGTTCGTCCCTATAGGCTACTTGCTTGAGGTCCACAGTTGTCATACCGTGCTTATCGATATCCACGGTGTCGGTTTAACCCATTGGCACCAAAAAGAGGGACTTTTAATGGCCCGTACTCGGCTCCTGATCTCCTCTATGAAACCATAGTAGGTGTCCATCTTTCTATTTTTGTCCAAGGCATCTATACGGACGCCACCGTTTTGGTTGGTGCTCTTGCTATCCTGGGTTGTTGTGTAAAATATGTACCCATTTATCTCATACCCTTGGAATGATATGATTGTTGTGGGCGGTCCTCGAGCCAAGAGTTTCAATTATTCATAAATGCATCAGTTTGCCCAATGATTGCTTTTGTAACCAAGCTGCGAAATGATCCATTTGCTCATTGCGATCCACTTATCTGACTTCTCTGGGTATTGGACGCGTAGACTCATCTCGTGATCATAGATATACGGAGCCACTACAGTTGCTTGTTTCAATACCGTGAAATGTGCTTGTTTAAATGCAAGTAGATCGTCGCTATAGGATTCTTTTCTCCCTAAAGTCCCTTTTCTCCGTAGCCTCCCCTCATGGCGTGATACAAGGACGCCAATTGGATTCAGATCATCAATGTAACTAACACAAAACTCGATCACCTCCTCTGTCTTGACACCTGCATGAATCAATGCGCCTTCAGGCGAGACCGATTCTGAACATACTTCTTTAGAATACCCATGTACCTCTCGAAAGGGAACATATTGTGGAGGAACACGGTCAGAGAATTTCTATCTCTTTAACAATGTGGACCATGAGATGGACCATAATATCAAAGAAGGATGGAGGAAGATCATCTCAAGGCTAACTGGACTATTGACCATGTCATCATGCAGATTAGATACCTTATTCGACTCGATGACCTTCTGCGACACGCGTTGAAGAACGAACCGCTTTATGATTGTCCCTCGTACCCAATCTGGCGGAATACCTCGCACCGCCATCGAACAAGCTGTGTCATCAACACATGACAATCATGGAATTTTATGTGTACGATTTTATTCTCTTTCATGTTTATGAGTCTCCTTATGTTCGAGGAGTACCTAGAAGGGACTTTCACACTGTTCAAGAACTTAATCATGTTTTTTTTCTCTTCCTTGCTCAAAGTGTAGCTCGCGGGGTGGAGGTAATGTTGTCCTTTCTCTCTCTTTTCCGGATGTAGGTCGTTCACGAGTCCCAATAGGCAGAGGTCCTTTCGTGCTTGAAGTGTATCTTTTGACTTCTGTACATATCTAGGAAACCTAGCGAGTTCACGAGACATTCTTCATGATATGCATGAAGTCCGGTGAGTGGCGGACCTCTAAGTCTTTCGATGAGGTAAGTCCCAAAATATTGACTTCTTCTTCCAAATAGCCTTCGTGTGACCTTGTTGGTAGGAGACGGGTTTGCTACGAGGACCTTTTCCAAATACTACTTTCGGATCCTTTACCAAAGAAAATATAAGCGTCCCCTGCGATGCATGGGCTTCTTCGTTTCTCTTACGTCCCATCAAAATTCTCACCCTTCCTCGTGCTTGGGTCCTTCATATGGAGGAACCTACGATGGCCCATGTACACAACCTTTCGAGAGTTTTTAGGTACTTCTTTGTCAGTATCCTCTAGCGGTGGATGCGGGCTTTATATCCTTTGATAGATAGGCTCGATAGGTTACCAAGTGCGAGCGGTCATTGATGATTCTGAATAGCAATGCCGTAGAGTGAAGTGCTCTCTTTTGTACTCATCCCATACCGTACACCAACGTTCCACAGTGTTAACAGATCTTCAACCAACGGTTTGAGAACACATCAATGTCATTTTCAGGTTGCTTCGGCCTTGGATAAGCAATGGCATCATAATGTACTTCGCTTCATACACGGCCAAGGAGGAAGGTTGTAGATACATAGAGTCACGGGCCAAGTCTTTGTGGCTCGCTGCTCATATCGCCGAGCAGGTTCATCCCATCCGTGCTCAACCCAAACCTTATGTTCCTTGCATCCTCAGCAAAGTCCGGGTATGTTCTATCGACTTTCCTCCCTTTGGGAGCATCGACAAGGTGCCTTAGCCTTCCGTCGTCCTTATGGTCTTCCTTGTGCGGTAGCATCATCTGGGCATGCGCTTTGTTATAAATAAGCGCTTCAGCAGGGGATTACATGGAAATACCACACCACCTTAGGAGGTCTCTTCTTCTTCTGTTGCCCTCTACCTCACGGGTCATCACGCCTAGTCTTATACCGTGAAGTTTTGCACCGGACAAGCTTAGAATCCTCATGCGATAAAGGATACAATCATTACGACATGCATGTATCTTCTGTACCTCCAACTCCAAAGGGCAGACAACTTGTTTGACATCGTACGTAGTTTGGGCGATGTGTTCCCCTCTGGAAGTAACTTCTTTATGAGGCATAACAACTCGTCGAATCCCTTATCGGACAATCCATTGGTCGCCTTCCATTGCATCGAGTTCTAGTGTGATACGCAACTTTTTATGGCCCTATCGGCGGTTTGGGTACAAAAGATATTCCGTGGTCCTCCCATAAGTATTTGGAACTTTTAGTAATGTATTTCATCGATGTATTCTCCTCTCCATCCATGACATCTGGTCTAGGACATCATCACCAAACTCCTCCAATGTATCTTGAAAGAACCGTGTTGACCGGCGTCAGGGATATTGATGTCCGCCTCTTCTTCTTCACCGTCTTCTGTATAATCTCTTCTTCACCGTGTTTGGTCCAATGGTATAGTTTGACATGAAACCTCTTGTGAGCAAATGAAAGTGAAGGTGGCTGGATTTTGGCCACTCCTTCTCATTCTTCACGATCTATGCATGGACAGACATATATAACTGACGTCGTGTATGCATCGGCCGACGAAGAAAATCTTGCAAACCACGCAAGAACTCCGGGGAGCGTCGGTCCATGTAGATCCATCGCCGATCCATCTACATTATGTTACATCAAGATAACTGTTAGCTCATTTTCCAATAATGAATTGTTGAACCAAAACCAAAATATTAGCTAGATCCACACCTTCAATCCGAGCTAAATAATAATCCAAGCAAAATCTAAACTCACACAATAAGTTTTTGCAACTTACAAAAAAATTGGTCGATCAGTGCGGATTCAAAATTAGAACAAAATTCACGACGACTTTGTTTGCAAATTACTGTTGAAATTGTAACACCCTAAAAATTCCCAAATTATTATTCAATCATTTATTTTTATTTTTTCTAAATCTCTAGCACTTAATTAATGATGTTTTTAAAAATAATTTCTTGATGGAAATTAAAACTAAAATTATACTAGAAGTAATTTTTCTAAGTTTAAAATATTCCAAAGTATTTTTGAAAACTTTTCTCAAATTTTGAACTCATTTTATATTTTCTATTCATATTTCTGATATTATTTTAATTAGCAAATGAATTTAAATTTCTTCTTTTCCACATAACTATCGCCATTTCAAGATCTCAAACTCCATGATTTTCATACACCATTCTCCCCCCAACTACGTGCAACCAAACCTCATCCTTCATCGATCGATGGAACTAAAACCTAAATCTAAGCTAGATCCACACATTAAATGCAAGCTACATTATAATCCAAGCAAATTCTAAGCTTACACAACAAGTTTTTATATCCTATTTGAAAAGATCAAGCTTGATCTCTATATTCATAATCTTTCATCAATTATGGGAAAAGATCAAAATTTTTTTCATAATTCAAGCAAAAAAGAGGCTCCATTTAACACCAAATGAAGTGAGGAATGATGTTACTAACCTTAGTTACCTTGGTTGTGAGTAAAATGACCAAAATTTTAAAATTTGGGCAGCACCTCCCCTTCCTTGAAGCTCTTGGCCGACCCTTTGTTCTTGTCGGCGCCTTGAAATGATTTTGGTGCGCGGAGAGCGGGAGGAGGAAGAAGTTTAAATTGTGACTTAGTACGGTTGAAGGCACCAGCAGTCTTGATGGTCTCACATCAATACCGGTTCATGTCACTAACGGTACTAGTGACCTCCGCTAAATAGTACCGGTTAGTTACGAACCAAATCGATGAGACCATCGAGACGGTTGGTGTATTAAAGCTGATCTTGATCTCCATGACCATGGCCGTTGAACCGGGATGTTCTAACTCTCGGTCCGGTTAAGTACTAACCGATCTTGATGGCCCGGTAGCAAAGGTGGGATTCTGTAGTAGTGTTGGGATGTGGCACATTTTTTTTTAGCAATGGTAAATTCCTATTCTAAATGAAGGAATTCAACAGGGCTTAGAAAAAAAACTTCTGATTTCTGTAAAAAGCTCAGTAAAATTTATATGCTCCAAGCAGGCTAGATCGTATGACACCATGACGATCAACATGTGCCTGGTTTTGGAGCTAGCTATTCGTCCACCATGACCAGATAAAGAAGATACTGCTACAGTGCTGCACAACTTGTGTACATGTTGCGTTGCCCTCCTCCACACGATTCATGGTTCGTGCACACAGGCCAAACAGTACTGCGGCTTGCGTTTTCATGATCGTTGCAAGCAGGACTGCAGAAGCAGCAGGAAGCCGCATCACAGATAGAATATAGCTAGAGGTCAACATCATCGATCGGCAAGCTGGACGGGACATGAGAATTCCAAAAAGCTTCGAACCAGCATCGGACTACGAATTTTTTACTGTAGTGGCATTTTGGCCGTATTATTTATCGAAAATGGCGCTTTTGGTGAGGAAACTGTGGATCTAGCCCCATGAGAGGCGAATTCAGCTCTCGGCGAGCGCTTAAATTTTTTTCCATTTTTTTTATGCAGCGGTCAGGAATCGCTTAAAAAAATTATTTTTTTGGAAGATTTTAGCAGTCCGAAACCGCGTGATTTTTTTTTAAAAAAATTTTCCCAAAAGTTTTCAGCGGTACGACGGTCCTAGACCGCTTGAATTTTTTTTTAAAAAAATATTGTCCATGCAGGAAATTTTCAATGCTGCTGCATCGCTTGTTTTTTTCGTGCCCAGAATTTTTTTACCGGCCGTATTTTTTTCCAAGATCGCTCTCGTGCTGACGAATTTATGAGTCAAGCCTGCGGTTCAGGCCGGCGGGATTCTTCTTTTCTATGGCCGTGACACGCTGGAGTTTTTTTTTGTGTGGTGAAAATCTTGCAGTAGTTGCGGAGCGCTGAAATTTTTTTAGTGTTTTATTTCCATCGGTACCTGAGCGCTAGACGCGACAATGACAACACACCGCCTATTATTTTGTCAGCCCGATTTAACAACACGCATCCCCGCTTTCTCAGAACGACGGACTGACACTATTTATCTTAGAGTGAAGTGACAACACACTGCCAAAAGGCGCACTGCTATCGTACTTTTATCTATGTTTGTGGCTGCTCTGTCCCGTCATTTGTACTGTCCAAACTGTATGCGCTATGTAATCCCCCGTTTTTATGAAATACTATATTTCATTCATTCCATTGTTTTTGAACTTTAAAAATACAATGAATGTTTTTTTTTCAAAAAAGACCGTTGTCGCGTCCAGCGCTCGGGTTCCGTTGGAAAAAAACACCAAAAATTTTTCAACGCTCTACAACTTCTGCAAGATTTCCGCTGCACAAAAAAAAAAATCCAATGTGTCACGGCCATAGAAAAGAAGAATTCCGTTAGCTCGAACATGAAATATATCTGCGCTCAATCTGCTGCATTTCCACTGTGCTGAGCTAAACTCACAAATTTGTTGGCACGAGAGCAAACTTAAAAAAAATATAGCCAGTAAAAAATCCTTGGCCCGAAAAAAACAAGCGATGCGGCACGTTGAAAATTTCCTGCGCGGGAAAATTTTAAAAAATTCAAGCGGTCTAAGACCGCTGCAAAATTTGGGAAATTAAAAAAAAAATGCAAACGGTCTGTCTTTGCTGAAAACTTTTGGGATTTTTTTAAAAAAATTAAGCGGTTTTGAACCGCTGAAATCTTCTGGAAAAAAAATTTAAGCGGTTCCCAACCGCTGTGCTTACTGCATAAAAAAATAGAAATTTGCCTCTCATCGGGCTAGATCCACAATTTCCTCGCTAAGAGAGCCATTTTCAAAAAATAATACGGCCAGAAGGCCACTACAGTAAAAAATTCTCTGACTACAAAACCATTTTTGAAAAAAAAAATATAGAAAACGTATGCTCCATGGCCGGTCGTGGTTTAATTTCGTTAGTTACCGACATGACCCGCTTGAAAAACACACAGGAATCTGAATTTAACAATTGTATAAGAACCTATCAAACTAGACAAAATTGTCTAGACTGGGAAAAATATTAATTTCCGTACTCGGAAATTCGAGTAGTTTAGAAGATGTGGGGATGAGGGGCATTGAGATTTCTTAAAAACATGGTGTCTTGTATTTGTAGTTTGCAAACCATTTTACAAAAGATTTTTCATCGCCTCAAAGCCGCACATATCAGCTAGTACTCCTCCACTACAAATAGTTACCGTTTTGGATTTTGGATATAAGTGCACTTAAACTTTTGAAATCCTTACTGTCAATATATTTTTAAATATTCAAATCAGATACAAGAAAATCATGTGTAGATTGTTTCGAAAAATACTTTCATAACATTACTCCCTTCGTTGATAAATATAAAGCGTATTTTAACTTTGCATAAAGATTATGGTTACGATGAAATTGAGAAAGACATAAAACACAAGGGAAAATGACTTACGTACCCTCTTTAATTGTCTTAAAAGATAAGTAATAATATTTTGTGTGAGTAGTAATGAATAAGTGCATATAGTTGAGAAAGAATAAATAAAAATATAATAAGAAAGACTCTTAAATCTACATGCGAGACTATTTAAACTACATACCTTACATTTATCAATAGAGAGAGTATACTTTTATTATACTTTATAAATGTATTGTAATAGAAATTAATAATTAAAACTGTGTTTTAGAAACTGTGTTAATATACAAAACAATTACTATTTATCACTAGAGGAGCAATACATGCGAGCAAAGTACAGTGCCTTTAAAAAGCACCTTCCTTTATTTCCTGAAGAACTTGTACGGTGCACTTTAATCACCTTATATTACTCCAATTAAGCTCCACGAATTCATACTGGTTGGTCAAACATTACCCCATGCAACGTTCAACTAACTCCATCTCCAGTACGGATCCGAGCGCAAATGTAAATGTAGATTGTTTCAAAGTACATTTTTCTATCGTTAACAACCTAAGTTTGATGCCACTGTGAGTATACTATAAACTATGCATATGATGACTCATTAAACAGTGTTTGTTGTTACAGTTGGAAATTAATTAATCATGTTCGCCTCCGAATTAACTGTTGGTCTCGCCGAATATACCACCATGCACGCGGCGGCATAGCTAGACGACGGAATCCATGTGACGAGAGATCCGTACTACGTGCAGGCGAGATCGATTCGTGCAGTACGTTGATCGTCTCGGGCTCCGACCGGCTCAGGCCGCCACCTAGCTCGCCGTGCGCCGATAAAAAACCAAGACGGTGCAGACCAGGGTTCAAAATTTCGCCAAATCTCGCATTTCATACGAGGATGAGATTCAAAAATCTGCGGAATGTAAAAAATTTGAAAATTAGGGTTTGCTACTGTTATTTCAATAAATTTTGGTAAAATCTCAGTGATTTCAGCCGAAATCTCGACATTTTGGATTGGTTTGTATGGTTTTGGACTGAATTTCACACTAATTTTTTTGAGATTGTAATGCCTTTTACGAGGAATACATATGAAAAGTTTACAAAAATACATATACAAATTATATAACCCTAACTAACCTTAAAATCTAAATTGGATTTCGGTCTTAAATGATGTATTTCGACCTAAACTCTAACTTAGCTTTTGGCTTGAAATTGTATTTCGGTTTTAACCCTAAATCCTAGCTTGGATTTCGGCCTTAAATGATGCATTTTGGCCTAAACTATAATTCCCTAAACACTAGCTTGTATTTTAGTCTAAACCCTAATTTGGGAATTTTATATGCAAATACTTAATATTTTTAGTCAAATGGATAGAAAATATAGATAAATGCTTGCATGGCTTTTTCATATTTTTCCCAATTATTTCTAGCATTGGGAGACCATTTAATAGGAGTTTGAAAATTATCGAAATTTTGGCTAATTTCGCCAAAATTTGTGTGATTTCGGCAGAAATTTCGATTTTTCCAATTTCAAATTTACAGGATTTCAAATTTGCTTTTTAAATTTCATCCAAGATTCTAAAATCTCACCGAAATATCGAATTTCAACCATCCCGAGTTGTGATTTGAAAAAAATTTCAAACCTTGGTGCAAATCGTGCATGAAGTATGTGTATTTGTATATGCAATTATGCATTAATTACCTTGATCTCGTGTCATGTAATATATGTGTGTATATCTGCGAATTTTTTAAATAATATAATTTTTAAAAGATTTCTGAAATAATATCTTTGGAAGTAAAATCATAAAATGCACCATCTTTGTAGCCATTTGAAGCGGCGAGGAGAGTTGCCTGTGGTCATAGTCTCTTCGCTATAGTAAAAGGGAGAAATAGGCGGTGCTGGCCAACAAACCGCTTGACGCCAAAGGAGAGAAAAGGGGAGGAAGAGGAGAAGAGAAGAAGAGAAGAAAGATGAGGAGAATAGAAGAAGAAGGGGTGGAAGAGGAGGAAGAAGAAGGGAGGAGAAAGAAGAAGGGGAGGAAGAGGAGAAAGAAGAAAATGAAGGGGGAGGAATGGGAGGAAGAAGATGAAGGGGAGGAGGAGGTCATCAGTAACGTTGTAGGTACATTTTTGTTCCTATGAATTACATTTTGAAGCATAAGTTAGCGACCATATTAATTAGATTTGTAAGTAATTAACTGTGTGAAGATGCAATAGTTGCGTGCATATGTAGGTATTTGTATATAGTAGCAATAGTTACCTAGATATTTAGGTATTCGTAGATTTGTAGTACTATTTTTATAGCTTAGGATTGGTCAGATTCAACATGAAAAATTTTGAAAAGTATGTGGGGGCAAGATATAGTTAAAACATTAAATTTATGTATGTTTACAATAGTTGTTTCATGTAGAGTATAATAGTTTGTCGTCGTACATTTGTCTAATTGGATATTGTTAGATCAGATATTCATAGATTGTATCAAATCGAAAATGGGTATGGAATTTAAAGATTTTATCAACTTTTAAATTTTCAAGATGTTATCGACTCTAAATTTTCTCAAAAATGGAAACCATGATGTCCCTAATAGGAAAAATATTTTAAATAAGGAGCAAAATATGCATAAAAACTTATTAATACATAATTTATTATTATAAACATAATTCAACAAAGAATACAAATGTTGGGTCATTATACGGTCGTCATGAAATTTAAATTTTGTATGTTTCCGTTTGTATGTACAAACTCATTTTTTCATTGTAGTAATAGTGCACGCTTGAATTACATGTATACGAGGTGATGAGATACGTGCACAACCACCGTATGAGTTGCTTGACTCGCCACAACATGACACACCACAACCGCTTGTCCATCTTGACCCTGACAAAGGGTGAGCTGGCAATTGAGCTTGACTCCCTCCACTTGCGCACCCCGATGAGGACATGGCTGATCGATGCATGTTGGATTCCAATGTGAGTGCACCCATTTCACAGTAGTGTTAGGACGTGGCATATGTAACACACGAGCATAGTGACAATGTCTTTCTGTAGGTTGAGAACAGTAAGACTACTTCCTTTAGCACGGATGGTGGAGGTGATAGGCGCTGACGCGCAAGACAGACATGGTGTCTCCAGGAGGTTTTTGTATGACAAGTGCTTACTGATGGCTTTCATCGATCGCTGGCGATTGGAGATACACACATTTCACCTCTCGTGTAGGGAGATGGCTCTAACACTTGAAGGCATCAGCTACCTGCTAGGCCTTCTGTACAATGGGCATGCGATTGTGTCTTAGGACGTTAGCCTAGAGCGGTGTACTAAGTTGCTCAATAGGTTCGACGAAGTGCTACCCGAGGAGGCATCCTACATACCATTCTCTAGTGTGCACGATCAGACGGAGCCTACCAATCGCCGACTGTTGTGCTTGGTTTCTCACAGCTCCCAGGTTCGCCCGAATATATAGAGCCAGCCATCGTTTGTTGTCTTTGTTAGTCCTCCAGCACTAGTACGGCTTTCCAAGAGCACTTGGGGAGTGCCACCAAATTAGCTTACGTACCTATCCAGATATGTGCAGTGCCGTTGTAGACCTGGCACCACACTGGGTGTTGCACCGTGGAAGAACTACGACTAGTGTTAGTTTTTTCTATGTTATTGCACTTTTGTGTGGACAACTACATTCGCAGTCTCATTACTTTTGTTAGCTTGTTTGTTATTATTGTACCTTTTCTTCATTACTGTTTGTTTGTCATTTCTTTTCAACCTGTTATCGATGTCGTCTATCTTTTCATTTCTCATTTCACACTTGCTCCACTGCACTACGACAATTTTCCTGTCAATCGGCCAAAACCGCTTCGAATTTTTTCCAACATGGTACATGGACAAGAAAACCGTGATGTCCATTTACGCTAAGAAATCTAACGCCCTATCAATATTTTCTTACAAATTACTATTTTGAAATAACCAAATAGCCTCTCTTCATTTTAATCGGGTGGCAACAAAATTTGCATAAATAATATGCCGAGAATTCTCAGCAAAAATAATTTGCACAAATACTTCGTAGCAAAAAAATTTACAGCAATACCTAAGGCTCTCTTGCCATTTGAAACGGTGATAGAGAACCTGTCGCCGTTTCAAATGGCGCCAGGTAGGTATTGTTGTCAAATTTGATTTCAGCATATTATTTGTGCTAACGTTTTTTGAAAATATATTATTTAAAAAATTCGTATACCTGCTGCTCTCTTCCGAAGGAACCTGAGTAAATTGGAATTGCATCCTCTGGCGTTAGTACTGTAGTGGCACGGTGCCATTAGCACTGTTGATGGTTGGATAAAAAAGGAAACGCATGAGATTCATCCTAGCATTGCAGGACACTATAGCAACAGTGAATACTGTAGCGGTTAGATCCTGTCCGTCGCTCCCTTGATCCAACGGATGGCGATAGGCAAATGTCACCGTATTGTTGACTCCCTGCCATTGCAGTTGCAATGGTGGAGGATGCGATTCTGAGCAGATTACTGGCCGTAGCAAATTTACAACACCTTGGCACGACGCAGCATGATCTAGCTAGGTAGCACATATATAATCGAATTCTCTGGTACATGGTCTGGAATTTCCATATGCGTCAGGTCCTGTTCGAAAGGAAGGTTTTTTTGAGACAAACTTTTTTACATAGGAAGTTAGTTCATATGGATTTCGCGAGAATTTTATAGAATATTATTTATTTAACGCGGGAACTTTGAAAAATTCTTGCGTTAGAAACTTCTCCCCTTCTTGCTATAGCTACAAGGCAAAGAATATAGTCCTATAACCCAACTCTAATCACTAATTTATATTATAATATATTTATAAGAACTTAATAAAATTATAATATTATAAAAATACTTTTAATCAATTTACACATATAAACTTTTATGAATCCAATTAAAATATTTAAAAATATCGATAACTAACGTTTTAGAAAGTAAGACATGTTTTTTCGTACCAGTGGACTAGTGGAGTATGGCAATATGACTTGCTATTTCTGCCTCTATCAAGAGGGCGTATCACATAGTAATCACCAGATAGTCATTAATTAATCTTAAACTTTATAGTTTCAGCAACAACGTACAGCTACCGCGGCAAGTCGGACTAGAATTCTTGCTACTCGCTTGCATTGGACTTGACCGGTGAAGAAGAAAAATCAAAGATATATCTAGGAAAAGTGTATGGAAATGTGAGCCATCCAACCGGGAAATTTTCCAGAACACTTAAACTATATCCATTTCTTAATTTTCCTGAGCGGATGTACGCTGTACTGTGCAGTTAGGCCAAATCTTTTGCATCTGCTCTACTGCTAGTGTACGTACGCAAGCCTGATGATCTCTTGTACGGCTTCGTAAGCACTTACGTATATGCAGGACAGCTTGCACCACTTGCACCATCATAATTTATAGTATATTATTATATCTTCGCTACCTTTGATAACTGACCTCTGATATTTTTTCTTATACAGGAAAATAGTTCTATATTCTTACTCTAAGTATACTGTTTAAATGGTATTTTCATATCTCTCTATCCTTTTAAGTACACTCTAATACTAATTATAAGATACTCTATAGTGAGTTCCATAAAAATTCCATCATGATCCATTTTTTATAGCACAATTTGTTTATTTACTTCTTTTACATATGGAAAAGTGTATCAATGAAATTTTTTCAACCATGTTGTATTGGAGTATCTTATAATTACTATTGAAGTATACGAATATGATAAAAAGTATAACACATTTGTTTAAGTGGTATATTAGAGGTGGGAGTATGTATGCCCAGAAGTATGGAAAAGGCTATATATAATTAGTAGTATTTAAGGGTGTGCTCTGCGGAGAGGATTTCGCTCTTAATTGCCGAAGTTGACGAAGAAGTATTTTGAACTCAAGGGTGCTTCTGTTGGTGGCCATGGTGCGCACACGACGGTGGAGACTTGCGGTCGCCGGTGAGCTGTGGAGGTATATTTTTTAAAAAAAACTAATATAAGGGCAAGAGCTGTGTCAGTTTTAGATTTCTATTTAACCGGTTGGATAAATGTGTTCCATGGTGATTCCCTGCCCGTCAAATGGCACAATATAATTAATGTTACATCAAGAATATATGTGGGAATAATTTTCCAAGGAACAGCGTCGTGTCCTGCCATCCTGTAACTATCAGTGGAAATGTGGAATATGCACTGTCTATTCATTAACATTCTTCATTATATATATATATATATATATATATATATATATATATATATATATATATATATATATATATATATATAGAGAGAGAGAGGAATTGTGTTTTTTCTGCCTAGTCATGCGATTCTTTTTTAATCTGAAGAATTCGATTTTACTTGGAATATTCTGTTACTACCTGCCTTAACATTTCTTCTGGAAAAACAACGAAAACATGGTTCTATTGTATGGAATTCATCATTTATTTAGTTCAAATATTTTTAATAATATTTATAGAAAACCTATCATCAGTTCAAATGAAATGGCGGCGAGAATCACATGCAAGAGAGAACAGTTCTGTCACCATTTCATTTGGTGATAGAGTCCTATCGCCAATGAAATGGCGATGGGTATTTTTATCATTTTTTTCTGCAAATTATTTGTGCAATTTTTTCTCAAAATTATCGACATACTATTTGTACAAATTTTATTATTCTTTCATTTAAAATGGAGGGAGAGTGTTCGTTTTTTTAAAATATTAATTTGTATGACAATATTGCCGTACAATGCATTAAAGGAGGACAAAACCAACATTCGAAAAAAGCATGGAAAAATTCCTTGCGGTTTTGTTGTAGCGTGATGTAAACCCGGTGCGATGGAGCAAGTGAGAAATAAGAAATGAAAAGATTGATGATATCGGTAATAGGCTGAAAAGAAATGACAAATAAACAGTAACAAAGACAAGAAAAAAATGTACATACAAATATTAGGGTACATACTCTGACATAGAAATATTAGGGTACATAGCATCACATCGTGGATATAGCATGACATAAAAAATGGCATAGCTTAGAAATAGAAAATGACGAAAGAGACATGGTGTGATGATGATATGAATGAACCATGAATGAAAACTACAGCTAAGGTACGTGTACACCTTTTGGAATATGAAAAAAGTCATGCTTCTTATCGTAGATTCTACATAGAAGGATCCATTGGTGCCTTCTTTGATTTAGCGAGGCTTAGTAACTCCTATAGATATCCACCCAATAATAGTCTTTAGGTGTGATCTGAAGCTCCTTGAATGCGTACACTTATACCACTTCAGCTTTCTCCTTCATCTTCTTCTGATGTGTCTGAAGCTCATCATGTGCCTTCCAAAAGTGTACTTTGCCAGGGTGGGGGCCGCGGTGGCTTTGGTTTATCTTCCGTGGTCTAAGGCTTAGGGTTCCAACATTTATATCGCTCGGGCGCTACTGGGTAGCAAGGTACTCAGTGTGTTTGTAGAATGCCCTGTCGTACTTGTCTGGCCCATCAATCCACTGGAAGAAGTAGCACGTAGCCTCTTACTAGAATTATGCATGGATAAAGTTAGAGCTCAGTGGAACACAACATGCATTACGAAATGTACATGCTAGTCGTTAGGTTACGATATGCTCGCTACACCTGCAGAAAGTGCAATCGGTGGAGACTACATGCTAGACTGCATGATCCATACCGGAAGACCGTAGTCGCAGTTTAGCTGGGGAAACTCCGAGGACACGATTGCATCATTGTAAGAACTATTATGGCAGGCTGCCGCCTTCTCAGCCTTCCACTTTCGCTTTCGAAGACTCTCCTCATAGTGGGACATCAATAACTCTGACGGTGTAGGGGAGTGTTGAGTGTGGCGCTAGCACAGATCTATTATCCGCGATGAAGGTTGGGCTAGTCAAGAAGTGCTACTTAGGTGGCCATTGGTTTTATGGGCAATGTGTATCTACAAATATAATTAATCTGATCGCTAAGTCCTGTACCTGTGCGATTATTGCTATTCTACACACCAAATTACTTACAAATCTAATTAATATAATTGCTAATTAATATTACAAAAGGTATTAGACATGACAAAAATTTATACCTATGAAGTAGCCCACAACCTCCTCCTGCTCCTTCTCCCCTACTTCTTCCTCCTCTTCTCTCTCTTCTTCTCCCCTTCCTCTTCTCTTTCTTCTCTTCTTCCTTCTCTTCTACCTTTCTTTCTCTTGTGCGAGGATTGATCTAGGCCACAGAGGTATTTTTTTAAAGTTGTAATTTGCAAGGATTTTTTTAAAGTTGTAGTTTGCAAGGAAATATTTATAGAATAGGGGATTTGTTTGTGCGGTACAGGCGGTCGAGTGTCTTCATCAATTTTGTTTGAGAAAGCAGGGGCTACGTGTTGTCAAATTAATCTGAAAAGCAATAGATAGTGTGTTGTCACTTCATTACGAGAAAGCAGGGGGCAACGTGTTGTCAAATTTAGCTAACAAAGAAGTGGACATTGTGTTGTCACTTTGCTTTGAGAAAGCGGGGGGTAACATGTTATCAAATCGGGCTAACAAAATAGTGGACAGTGTGTTATTACTCTGCTTTGAGAAAGCAGGGGGTACCGTGTTGTCAAATCTAACTTACGAAGCAATTGTGAGTGTGTTATCAGATGAATGCAAAAAATTTGACCTAGAAATTGAATAATTGAGAACAATAATTCAACATACAAGTGTAATTGTTCAAAAGAATAAAATTCATACAACAGCTAAATTCCATACACCATTTTGACACATAGAAGGTATACAACAATTTAACATGCGAATTGCATTACACCCATACCACCTTTCATGGTTTCTGCACCGTTAGACAATTCTTGAAATTGTGGCCAGTCTCCTTGCAAAGCGAACATTTCTTGACTCGATACCCACATTCTGCTACCTCCATATCATTCCTAATATGCCTTGTTTGCCAACACCTGATGCCCTTTAGCCTCCCCATATTAAGAAACCACCATGTGTCCTCCCAGTTGTGATGCTCTGTGAATGAACCAACCACATTGAAACTATATATTTATCCACTCCAAGTCCACTCCACCTTGCCATCTCAGTTTCTATTCATAGTTCTTCCGTATTGCCATTTGTCCCGTAGAAATAGCAAAGCAAATATAGTCACAGATCTGGACTTTATGTGCCATGTAATTCATAACTATATTACAAAATGCTATGTCTGGCTTTATCCAGCTTATTCAAATAAGTAATATTACTTCATCTCCTTACATTCATACAATGACTAAGCACTATATTCAACACATGCATGTAAAGAATATAAACTAAAGATGGATATTTATTAAAGGTATAAAGGGAACATCACACTAATTTTACTTTGGTATATGAAATACGCTCCAAATTTATAGACAAAACCATTCAAAAATATGACTTGTAAACTTGGACTGAGGGGGTAATTTTAAACATACGTATGCACCCTTATTTAGTGTATAACTTTTTGACACGCGAAAGCAAATGTTGATAAACATTCAAAGGCAAGTTAAGGCATTTGTCCGAGCAGGCGAGAGAACAATGACAGAGGGCCTCCCCTTGGCATGGTCATCATTAATTTGCCCTAGTCGTAAAGATTTTTTATCATGGTGTTAAACTATGAAATCTCAAGTTTACGCTTTATTACTTTACATATAACATCGAATTCTTCCATATTTTGAAATACAACTAGGGATTTCTTCCATAACATTAAATCCCTATTGAAATTTGAATTTCTTAAAATGAAATATTATATTTTGAATATAATACCACCTTTTAATTAAAAAATCATTAAGGTTTAAAAACTAAATATTTAAAATTAGAATTTAAATATATGTGTTATCTTTTACAAGTTCTACGTACTTGGACCTTCATAAGATTATTACTAGAGATTACTTATTTATTCCCATTCTCCTGATTGTGGGACCATTCATAACAAAGTAGAGGAATTTCAGCTCAAAAGAATCTCAATCTCTCATGGAAGAAAAAGTTCTCTGCATGATGAATCCAAAATTTGCATAATTCCGCCGACTTTTCTCCCACCCTTTTAGCCATATTGAGTTAAATACCAATTTCACCCCAACTAAATCATTTAGCACTATTCTTCAAACCAGGTACATTTTGTAACTATCCCTAACAATATAAAAAGCCTTGGATACTTAGGGTTTCCACACCCAGTGGCAATCCACTTCTCTCTCCCTCACATCCACCCCCCAATTCACCGTTGAGCCATTTCCTCCCACGTAGAAGCTCCACATCAGATCTCTCCCCTCAACCCTCCAGCCATGCTCTCTAAACTTCATTCCCCATCAAACACAACACCACAATGATTTACATCATTAGTTCCTTTGTATTGATTTGGCGAGTTTGGGGCCACATCGAGGTTTGTATGTGACTGTTCTTGTCTATTTGGTGTCAACAAGTCAAAGTTAGATGCTTATTGTTCATGATTCTTATGCCTTACAAATAATTATCCGCAATCGTACGGAATTCATAGTAGCATTTCACCATGGAGTATTTTCGGGTATTATATTTTTCTTAGAGAAGCTATTTGTTACAAAATATCAAACCAACAATTTATCCAAATATCGCCTGATCTTTTCAGAATGAGGATAAGCGTATGATAGGAATATGGGTATCAAATCTAGATAAGTTCCACCTGTAGATAGCTATCCAGAGTCTAGGTGGTAGGAGTAGGAGCAAGTAGGTGGTTCCTAAATAGTGGTTTATGACTTTACTAAGCTAAGTAAAATGCTACCAAACTGAGGAAGCGAAATGCAACACACTAATAACCATTTCACAAAAGCCATACTAAGTGTTGTCACCAATTTAGTCTAACTCTCAGGGATGTAGCTGGATTTGTTCTAGAGGATCTCTAGATAACACTTTTATAATCGTGCACTACTATAAGAGTATAGGCTTTGCATACATATGATTAAAAGCAGTGAACCAAGAATAAGCGCTAGTAGTAAAGCATGCACATGCATAACCCCCTAGCATCATGTAATAGGCAACTATGCAATGAAGACACTCGTCTCAGGCCCGAAAGTGCGTTGGCCTTACCACTACTATATTAGGGGGATTACAACCTAGACCCTAGATGTTATTTTTAAAATGGATTGGTCCTCAAAGCATAAAGTTGTCATAGATTGTGGTTGAAGTGCTGTAACCATTGAGAGTCCTAGGGGTGAGAAATTGGAGTCTAAAGCCACTATAGTACATGATGGTCAACAGTGTGAAGGCTATCAGTTTGGAGGATGTTCTTGTGGTTAGGGATTACCTAGACATTTTTCCTAAGGATCTACCCTGAATACTGCCAAATCGGGATATTGAGTTTTTTTATTTATTATCATGTCTGCCCAATAGCTAGGAGATCATATCGGATGCCTGCCAATGAGTTAGCAGAAATGAAGTGGATCAAAGAGCTTCTAGAGAAATGTTTTATGAGACCTAGTTCATCTCTATGGGGAACACCCGTTATGTTTGTCAGAAAGAATAATAGAAGCATGAGAATATGTATAGATTATCGTTTGCTTAATGAAGTGACAATCAAGAATAAGTATCTGCTTCTTAGGATCAATGATATGTTTGATTAGTTAAGAGAAGCATGAGTGTTTTTCAAGATTGATCTTTAATTAGGATATCACCAGTTAAAAATTCGTTAAGAGGATGTGCCTAAGTTGCATTTTCAACTCAGTGTGAACAATATGAGTTTACGATAATATCTTTTAGATTAACCAATGCTCCTGTTTATTTCATGAACATGATGAACAAGGTTTTCATGGAGTATTCTGACAACTGTATGGTTGCGTTCATTGAAGATATTTTTTGTCTACTCTAAGACTGAAGAAGAACATGTAGAGCATTTGACTTGAAAGGCTTCAAGAGCATTAGTTGTATGCCAAGTTTAGTAAATGTGACTTTTGAAAGAAGGAGGCCGGATTCGTTGGTTATGTGATAACTGCCAAATGAGTAATTGTTGATTGAAGCAAAGTTAAAGCTGTTTTGTGTTGGGAGCAACCAAATTCAGTAACCCAAACTCGTAGTTTCCTTGGAATGGCATGATATTATTATTAATTCATAGAAGGATTCTCGACTCTTGCTAAACCGCTCACGTAGTTGTTAAAAAAAGAGAAGAAGCTTGCCTAAACACCAGAGTGTGACAAGAGTAGAAGAAACATTTTAATTCAGCACCAGTGTTGGTACTACTAGATATCTATAGCAGTTTTGATGTCTACTGTGATGCTTCATGTCAAGGACTCAGTTGTATGTCGATACAGAAGGACATGGTTGTTGCTTATACTTCTAAACAACTGAGACAACGTGAAGGGAAATATCCGACGCTTGATTTAGAGTTAGCTGCCGTAATGCATTCTTTGAAGTTGTGGCATCATTATATTATTGGTAATCGTTGTGAGATCTATACAAACCACAAGAGTCTGAAGTATATTTTCACCCAGTTAGATCTCAATTAGAGACAGTGGGCTAGAATTGATAAATTATTATGATGAATGAATTCACTATCACCTTGGAAAAGCCAATGTTGGGGCAAATGCCTTGAGTCACAAGAACTACAGTGTCAATATGCTTATTCAAGGCAATCAGCCTAAGTTGCATGACAAGTTTCAGAAGCTAAATTAAGAAGTGGTTCCAGAAGGATTCCTAACTAACTTGGAGGTAAAATTGACTTAGAGGACTAGATTCGTGAGGCTCAAAAGGATGATGTCTAGATTAAAAGCATCAAGTCCAAAATAGAGGAAGGTAAACCTCAAGATTTCTCCTTGGATTATTAAGATACTTTGTAGATTAAAAGTCGAATTTGTGTACCAAATCGGAAGGATTTGAAGCAGTTGAAACTTGAGAAATCTCATGAATCGAAGTTCTTGATATACCTTGGAAGTGTTAAGATGTATCAAGATCTTAAGAAAAAATTCTAGTGGCCAAAGCAAAGCATTAGAGGCCAGTCTGATTGATACAACTGCTCAAAATTCTAAAACGAAAGTAGAAAGTACTTGGTATAGACTTCGTCACTAGTTTGCCCAGAACTCAGTCTGGTTAGGATTCTATTAGGGTGATAGTTGATCACCTGATGAAAGTTGCCCATTTCATGTTGATTTAGACTATATACAACGAAGATCACTTGGTAGAGCTAGGGGTGAAGAACGGATCATGTTGTTCACTTTGTCAAGCATTTCCCAATGTTGATTTCATGTTGTTCATGTCTCTCAGCTAGGGGTGAAAACGGATCAAATTTTCTCCACCCAATCTGGATCCGAATCCGATCGAAACTGGATTTGGGAAGGATTTTAGATATTCGGTCGGATCCAGATCCGGATCTGGATATTTGAATCTGGATATCAGATCGAATTCAGATCATGAACTATTCGGGAAATATGGGTCGGGAACTGGATATTGGATATGTGACCATTCGGATATCCGTTTTGAATTTTTGATCCAGGCATCCAGCCCATCCGGATTCTGGCCCAGAACGGCAGTACCCCCTGGCCCCCATTTGGCGAGTGGCGACGGCCGACTGGTGACCCAAGCTCCCTCCACCCCGGCCGTAATCCTGTAAACCCTAATGGTTGGCGGCTACAACCTGCACTGTGAGGGGCCGAGGGCTGCGTGAGAGTGAGATCGGCTGCTATTCCCCACCCCAGCACCCCCACCCGGCCACCCCTAGCGGTGTGACCAGCGTCTCGGCTCGCCCCATCCTTCGGCGGACGGGGGCATCTCCCTCCCTAGTGGCATCTCCCTCCACCCCGGCACGACGGCTCCCTCCACCCCGGCACGGTGGCTCCCCTAGCGGCGTCTCCCTCCACCCCCGACGGCAGCGGTGTCTCCCTCCACCCCAAACAGTAGCTCCCCAGGACATCTCCTCCACCCCCTTGGCGGCGTCTCCCAGGTCTGATCTCCCTTGGGTGGTAATGTTCATTCATTCTTTCTGATTTCCCCTAGGAGGTATGCGCATTTTAAAGATCTGATCTCCCTTGAAAAAACTGACTATGCATATTCTAAAGCGGTATATATGATGGAGTAGTACTTCGCAATGATGGGATTAGGACATTAATTTCCTAAAATTATTTTTGCTATTATTCAGTCTATTCCATTTTATTAGCGATATTAAGTGACTGAGTGTGGAGTATGTGGACCCCGGGTATCTGTATGGCGGGCCGTGAGGACCACCCAAGAGGGGATGGGCTAAGCCGACTACATGAAGATGGGTATTGCCGGGAGGCAGGTTGCCATCTTGTGACAAGGAAATCTCGAAGATGGAAACCAACCCTGCTTAAGGAGGATACAATTGTAATCCTAACCGCTATCATGTTTAACGGATAAGAAAAGAGATACAATCTCCACCTTGTAACCGATTAGGACTCTCCTTTGTAACCGCCCTCCTCTACTATATAAAGGGGGGACGGGAGAACATCAACACACAATCTCATCAGCAATAACCTAGCCACATATAATTCCAGAGCACAGGACAAGGGTATTATCTCCACTACAAGAGCCCGAACCTGTATACATCCGGTGTCCCGTGCTACCATTGAGTTTGGATCCAGCGCCTAGCCCTCTTTTGATTATTGCCAACAACACACGTTGACAGTTGGCGCACTAGGTAGGGGCTGCGCTAGGATCAATCTTAGCAGGCTCGATGGCGATCTTCGACAGTTTTTGGTGGCGGTTTGGAGCCTCATTGTTTTGTTTATCGACCTCTTGTTTTTAGATTCGTGGCTAGCGAAGAAAAGAAAAGGAGACGAAGTCTCATCGTCAAGCTTCTCCGTGTGGTGGCGTAGATCCGATCTCGACGGCTGCATTGTTTCCTCGCACCTAGATTTGGTTGTGCCTGCACCTCTGTTGGCCGGAGATTTTTCATGCGATCGGAATTCTGAATGTCCTGGCCGAAGATTTTTTTCCCCTAGCGCCAAGGCTGGCCTTCCTGGACGTCTTGCTATGCATGCGTGTCTAGTTCTTGCACTCTTGTGTTGCATGCATGCATGCTTGCGTGTGGAAGATAAAAATCAAGACCGGCAAGTTTTGGCGTTTTCAGCGACTCGAAGTTTTAGGGTTTGTGCTCTCGGCGGCTGGTGGAAAAAGATTTCGGCTAGCGTGACAAAAGGGTTCGGCGACGAAGACTGCGCATGCATGACAACTAGAAGTCCTGTGCGCGATGCTTTGGAACTGGCGACTAGAATCTTCTGATCATCCTGCGCCAGCGCCACCCTTTTCAAGACCACGAGCCACGCCACGTTGCGCCGGCGCCACCTTCGGCCGCGCCACGAGCCACACCTACGCCGGCGCCACCCGACACGGCCACGAGCCTACGCCTGCGCCCCAAACGCCACTTACGGCTCGTCTACAAGCTTACGCCTACGCCACGAGCAAGGACGGCACGATCGTCGGCAACACATGGAGCATAGAGCAGCTAAGTCGCTTTTTACTCAATTATGTTATTATGAATAAAATTGTTGGCTTTCTTGACTTGCTACTTAGTTGGTCCACAACTAGCGATGAAGTCGGAGGCTACCTAATAGTGTGCTTATACGCACATCTTTTTCTCGAGTTGTGTTTTCTTCTTTTACTTAACAATTGCAAATGAATCCGAAGTCGTTAATTCCGAGTTATGAAGCTCTGACCCCATGAATGGCGAACTTTAGTCACCCAAAACGCGTGCCTAAGAAAAAGAGCCATGAGCCGACTTCCGACGCTCGGGGGCTAGACTAGTCGGGCAGAGTGCTTAAACAAAAAGAGTCAAACCTTTCGAATGAATTCAGAATCAATAAGAAAAAGGAGTAAAAAACTCTAAAATTATATATAAACCAGTCAGACATCACATCCGAGTGAGTTGTTTTTACATAGCCTAAGTTCTGCATATACATGATTTCATTTCAGGGCTACTAAATTTGGATGCGACGCGTGTGGGCCAATGCTTCAACGACAACATCAGCAACTTCGGCGACGAATGAATTTAAAGGGAGAGGCACTGAATTTCGCCTTGAGCGGGAAAAGCGTTTTGACTTCTGCATATCGTTTGGGATACGGTGTGCTCTAAGATGAGCCAACTGCCTGTATTCCAATAATTGGGCTGAGTACTACTCAGAAAGTTTAGCGCGTGGAGCTCTATTGAGTCCTTCACGATCTCTTTGCCTGCAACAGGGCACTCAGCTGGAAAGGAAAACCAGTCGGGAAACTACATCAAGAACTGGAAGCACTCGGCGTGAAGCACGACTCAGTTGGGCTGCGACCAAGAAGGCGGCAACTCGATCGCAAAGCACTCGGGGGCTACTGTGGAGTATGTGGACCTCGGGTATCTGTATGGCGGGCCATGAGGACCACCCAAGAGGGGATGGGCCAAGCCGACTACATGAAGATGGGTATTGCCCAGGAGGCAGGTTGCCATGCGTAGTAAGGAAATCTCGAAGATGGAAACCAACCCTGCTTAGGGAGGATACAATTGTAATCCTAACCGCTATCATGTTTAACGGATAAAGAAAGAGATACAATCTCCACCTTGTAACCGATTAGGACTCTCCTTTGTAACCGCCCTCCTTTGCTATATAAAGGGGGGACGGGAGAACATCAACACACAATCTCATCAGCAATAAGCTAGCCACATATCATTCCAGAGCACAGGACTAGGGTATTATCTCCACCGCGAGAGCCCGAACCTGTATACATCTGGTGTCCCGTGCTACCATCGAGTTTGGATCTAGCGCCTAGCCCCCTTTTGATTATTGCCGACAACACACGTCGACACTGAGCATGCAGGGTTATTCATCGAGGAAATAGAGCTTTATTTATTACTCAAGACTAGCAAAACAGTTTTCATATAATAGCTGATCAATACATGCTGGTGTTTGTGCTAGCTAGCAAACAAGATGTAGTGCCCTTTTTTCTATACTGAGAAATTATTATTCTCTCTTTAGCTCTTGAACTTTAACTTCAGACAGATGTTCCCTTTGCACCTTATTTCACACATACTTCATTGTTCAGTCTTTCTAACAAATATATTTGAAAAATAATTCGAAGATTTGGCCCAAATTGACGAAACTTACCAGTAAATCAGTTGTCTACCTGGTGCAATTTTGGTTAATTTATTGTGAACTTTTGACCCAGTATACCCATAAATTTGATCCGTAGTTTTTTTCCATACGAGTTGCTATCAACAATTTATCATCAATAAGGTCTAAAGTCTGACGACTGTCTCTTGATTGGAATTTGTTCAAGAATGGGTTTTGGAACCCTGCCAAGCTACAACCATTTTGAATGATAAAAGGTGAGGTTATCTTTTTATTTGCTCCATAGATAAGTGATCTATTGAGTCTGGTTTGAATAAAGTAATTTATGCCAAATTTGTTTAATTGTTACAACAGTATGGCATATTTGCAGGACAAATGATGCTCTGTAGATCATGAAGCAGATGCCTCCATTACCTATGTTTGTGTAGAAAAATGAGGAGCTTGGTCCCTGGTTGTTCGTTCATTTTGTATCTCCTTCTGTCCTTCCTCACCTTTTGCTCTTTACATTTTCCATCTAGATGTTGAGCTTGTAGCAAACTACCAAGTGTTGCTTCTACAGTGTATCAGCCTCCAACTTTGGCATGTTTGTAATACCTAGCTGATTGCTTTTGATGTGTGGATTGATTCATCATACAGTAGTTTTGTTAATATATAACTTACTAAGTTGCTATTATTTTCATGTATTTATGTGGATTGATTCACCATGTATTACTCAATGTATGCGTGCGTTATCAGTATATCTCTATCCATTCCCAATCCAAATCCATCACATATCCGACCTGTATCCATATCCCAAATTATCCAGTTCGTATCCAGATCCGACTAGCCCATATCTGGTTCCGAATCCAGAAAAAAAATATGGGTTAGAATAAAGGAAGAGTAATATCCGCCTGTATCTGACCCGTTTTCACCTCTACTCTCAGCTCAAGAAGTGTCTCTGAGTGTCAACCAAGCAGACATCTTTAGAGTCAATTGATCTGCAAGAGGATCTTGCCTATAAGGGGCAATCAATCAAGATTTGGATGTGGCTGAGCATTAGACTAGGAGAAAGTCATATCATTTTCTGCACAGTACAGTGGAGCAATCACTCTGGGAGTGAAGCCACGTGGGAGCACAAAGAGGATCTCAAATCTAAGTTTCATTGTGTGTTTCTCTAGTCAACTTGAATCTCGTGGTCGAGATTACGTTAAGGGTGAAGTTTGTAACATTGCAGTTTTTGCCTCCTTAAAAATCTTTTGAGTGGTTTAGCACTCCAAAAATTTTCACCATTTACTTGTTAATTAAAGCTTAATATGGGACTTTCGAAAATAAAAAATGATTTAATATGATTAATATTCAAGGGAATAATTTTAAAAATATTTATGTTCTTTGTGCTTGGAAGTATTTTCTAGAATTTTATAGGAATACCACGAGTGCATTTGCTATTTTATTTATGATCTTTTGTATTTTAAAAATACTAATTAAAAAGCTAGAATTTGGCCCGCAGGCTGAAACCCAAGTCGTTGGTCCATTTTTCCACAATGGCCTAGCCCATCCTACCGTATTGCGCCACCTTGGCTCGATCTGCTCGGGCTTAGCCCATCACTGTGCCACAGCCTAGCAGCCCGTGCACCACTGCTGCTAGCTAGTGAGACCTCGCCTATCAACCACACAGTTTTGTCTTCTCCACATATGCACCATCGTATCCGACCTAGACTCTTCTGCCGTGCCCCTTGCTAGGGGATAAAAGGGGAGCGCAAGGCTAGGAAACACATCCCCACCACTCGAACCCTAAAGTTGTCGCCTCGATTGCACTGTGGAAATGCCTAGGAGGAAAACCCTAGCTACTGACCTAGAGGTCTTCGTTGCCATTTCATGACACTGTCAGTGAGTTTGGTTGCTCTCCAACCCTACCATCATCTTCATCTCATCGTTCCTCACCCCACCATCACCTCGGTTTCGCTAAAGCACCAATGGATCTACTCGTTCGCCTTGGACCCAAGCCTCCTCTACTTTGAGTCACTATAACCTCGTTAGCAATGACCCTTTGTCCCTATGCCGATGTGCATCGTGACTACGGTACTCTTCGCTCTAGATTGCACCCCTTCACATCAATCGTCGTGTCACCGTTGACAGAACCCTCAGTTCCCAAGCACCTCCGCTCACCGTTATCATTGTCCCCAGCATCGTTAGTTGACATGGTAGCCACATCAATGTCATACCGTGACCAACTCACCTAACCTAGATCGGTTGCAGATAGATCTAGTTGTCCACCATGATATGTGTTTATGACACAGGGGACCCACTTGTGAGAGAACTATACTATGTATCGAGTTTACCGTAGACCATGCACTTTGTCCATGGACCTGGTCTATAGACTAAGGGCCCACATTCAGCCTCTGGTTATATTCCAAAATTCTAAAAATTAAAAAGAAATTCAAAATATTCCTTGGTCCCACTTGTCAATTTATCAGAGAGGAATATTGTTGGAATATTCTCTTTTCTCTCTTAATTTCTAGGATTTAATTATCCGATAAATCTTCCAAGTGTCCATTCTCCTTCATGCAAACTTTGATTAAGACTGTTTAAGTTTATAAATTTATCTAATATTGAGCCCTACACTCCAGCATATTTTATTTTATTTTTAGTTTGTTTTGCCTCTATTTTATATTTATTTTTATTGGTTGTTTCACTTAGACATTAAAGTGCTAGTAGCTTCGAAGGGGAACAGTTGATTCAAGATCAAGATTAGGAATTATTTCAAGGCAGGTTATGCTTTGATCATGTTGAACCATGTTTTATAAAAGTTATTTTATTTTAAATTATTGCTTGCTAGTATAAATTATAAACTACTTAATTATTTCAAGAATTAGTTATGCATCAAATTTAATTATACCTATCTTGTCATTCATTATGCCATGATCATTTTTCACCCTAGGATTGGATAACTAATAGTAAGTGAAATGTATCACCAATGTTGGTTTGGTTTAGAATATGTTTAGTATACTTAGCCATGCAACAAGTTATCAATATCATTTTAAAGTGCAAATTCAAATATGACTAATTGTCTACAGAACATATTTATGAAAAGGCTATGTAATGTGTTGTCACACGATCGGTGATGTTGATAGCATGTGTAACATGATAATCAACTAGGGTGATAAATAATTTTGATTGGGGCAAGTGGCAAGAGTCTATGTGCCACGTGAGTCTATATGACATTGGGATGATGATTCTATGTGAATCAATTGATATGGTTGGTGTGAATAAATGTAAGGTCGAGGATGCCAACTAGAGGGGGTGAATAGGCGGCTTTTAAAAATTACTTGTACGAATTTCTACAAAGCAATTCACCCCTAATTACCCTAATGCCAAAACCTTAACAATTATCCTGACACTTTGTAAAACGCATTTGTAAGGATCAACACATGATCCCGACACTTTGTAAAACACATTTGTAAATACCAACATATGCTCTAGGATCGAAACCCACAACTTCTAGTTCATTCGTAAAACACATTTGCAAATAACAACTTCAATCACATAAAAACAAATCTTGAGCTATGAGATGATCAACACATGATCCCAATATATTGCAAAACACATATGCAAATACTAATCTCATGCTCCAAGATAAGAAGCATAAACATCAATATTTTGCAAAAACACATTTTGCAAACACAAAGCATTTAGCCCAAATGCATGAGCTCTCTATTTGCAACACACAAATATCTAGCTCCATCCCAACAACCATTAAAATTAAGTTGCATGAGCTCTCTCCTTTTGCAACACATGCAAAGCTTAGTTCCATGCAAAAACCACATAAACCAAATTGCATAAGCTATCTCCCTTTTGCAAGCATGCAAATCCATAACTCCATGCAAAAATCAGATTAATTAAGATTCAAATAAGAAGCAAGCATGAGCTCCCTTATTTGCAACACATGCAAATACTTAGCTCATGCAAAATCCAAACAAGAGAGTGAGCTAGAGTGAACGAATTGAGTTCATTAACACATGATGAAGCTCAAACTAAAAGACTCAACCTCTTAATAGTATAACACCTAACTAGAAATCCAGTCTCCTATCCAAATACTGAGACTGATAAAAGATTAGGAGTACATCCTTAGCCCTAACTAGTTATACCTTTGCTTCTAACGATCCACTTGGAGGTTTCCAATCATTTTCTCTCTAGGATCGAATCTTCTTGTTGTTGTTTATCAACACATGATGAACCTTCTCTAGCCTTTTTCTTCACTTCGGGATCATCTCTCGAAGCTTATCAACATATTATGACTTCTCGTTTCCAATTCTTTATCTTCTTGGACTCAACCTACTTAACAACTCATTGATGATCATTAGTCCAACAAATGTGGTTGCCTCAATCATCACTTGCACTCCATTAACACAAAATAAATGCCTCTAAGATCGATTGAGCACAACCCAAATCAATTTGATAGATTTAAAGGTGTCTTGAGTACTTTGATGCAACTAATACTTCATTATATTCAAGAACTTTTCGCTTGTCCTTAACCAATGAAGAAACACCATCAACACATAATGAAGCGTTCTTTGATTGATTGAAAGACAACTGAACTCAATTTAAATTTTATTTAAATTAATATGAGTATATATTAACTACACGATTTCATATACTCAATTTGATGGAATGTAATGATCCAAATATTATATGGAGTGGAGGAAAAGGATCAATACATTTTAAACCATCAACTATAAAATAAACTCCATTTAAATATGTGCATATAAATAATTGAACTTGGAATCAATATGCACATAATCAATCTTATAAAGCATTCGAGTTTATCCCATATTAATATGAGTATACTACAACTACACAAGTTATGTATACACAAAAGATTGTTTCAAAATCTTGATCCTATATATTATTTTGCAAGAGGATATAGATCAATACAATTGAAACATCAAGTTAAAATATAAACTCTCCTAGATGTATTCATTCATGTATATATGGATTTAGAAACATAATGCACATATTTGGACTTAAGCAATGGAAGAGTTCATCCTTTAACTTGAATTCTAAGTATGCATTAAAACAATAGAGTGAATACAAGTGCATACCTTGAGTTTTCTATTTTTCATCCAAATTTGAGACTAATAAGAATGTAGCTCAATTTTAGATTTGTTATTAAATAATTATTAAACATTAATATTAAATCAATCACCAAAACTAATTGAGCTTGAACTTACAACAAATAGATTGGAAATATTGCCTCGATCAGTTAAGAACTTAACTTTGTAAGCTATTGAACTGGGCTAAACATATAACCATATATTTAGAATGGAATTGACCTAACTCAGTAAGTTACCGAATTTTGAATATGATACCTTAGGAGGTAAACCAAACTGTGTGCTTGGTTGGGGAAGGTGTGTGTTACAGTGGCTCAACATCTTAAACAGTTATTGTTTCTAGTCCAACAGTGATTCTCTCCTATTTTTTTGCTCTATGTGAAGGTGGAATGACAAGATTAGACTTATCAAGAGGGTCGATGTTTGAATAAAGCTTCCAAAAGGTTTTGTCGTGATCTTCTTAGTAGCATACCAAAAGAAGCGTGTAATGACAAGCGTTATAAGACTGATCATATCTTGTAGGTAAAGTGTGTAACCTCTGCGGAGTGTAAAACTATTCCAATAGCCGTGTGTCTGGTTATGAACAATGCTCGAAAATTTCATTCAAGGATTAGATTTTATAAAACCGAACTACAATAGAAAAAAATATATGATAGATACCTATCAAACCAAACCTTACAACAAGCAAAACACAGTATATACTCTAAAAAATGGTTACACTACTACGAATAGGTCATCACTTTGCCGGTTCGTCACGCCATTCTTGCGGTTATGGGCGCCGTGATCATTGGTCGGCGATGATACTCGGGGTTATCACTGCCGGTGAGAAGCGATGATAATAGATATCTTGCCGGTTCATTATACAACCGCGGTGATATTAGACTATCTCTGCCGGTTTACACTAGCATCCGGCGGTGATACTCAACTATCTCTGCCGGTTCAACCTAGAATCCGGCGATGATATATGTATATCTCTGCCGGCTTATACGACGAACCGGCGGTGATCATGTATCATCCTTGCGGTTCCTAAACAACCGGCGATGACAACGAATTCGAAAAAATTTGTAGATGTACTTCATAGATTACTCTACCTGTATAAAATTGCGAGTTCAAATTCAATACATATGAGGACTTACAAAAACTCTTTTTGTAAGTCCTCATATATATTGAATTTGAACCTTCAATTTTATATATAGGTAAGTAATCTATGAATACATCTAAAATTTTTTCGAGTTTTCGTGACTTTTATTAGTTGGTGTGCACGATGTGTACAGGAAGGTCTGTGTGCACATGATATGTTGCCTTCAAATATATAGTATATGAAGCGTCGTTAGATCATAATTAAAATATATTAAAGCATCACAATATTTAGTTTTTACAATTAATAGTCATTCACAAATGTAGTGTGAGTACATCTCGTTCACTTTAGATCGTAGCTTCCGTCGTAGAACTACGCCCTTTGGATCGATGACATGTTAGTCAATGAATCCAACGATATGCTCTTGAATTGCTAAAATTTCTTTCGACGATGGATTGGTTCTCGACTTGAGCGCTGTTATTGAAGAAAAAGAAATTTAATTAATGATGATAGATGTTAAATGAAAGAAAAGTAGGCATGAATGTGTAATTATATACCATGTCTTCGTTATAGCCAGCGCATCTTAAGTGACAATTGCATGTAAATTTGTACATCGTAGTATCGCATAAACTATTTCCTGGTCTGTCTCATGCATGGAAAGTCTGTTATTACTTTGAAAGTTGTCAGTAGGGAAAATGGACCACCTTTCTTGCAATACCGTGTGAATCTTGCTGTGAATGATTTTAAATAGTAATTAACCTTAAATACAATAGAATAAAATATTACTAGAGCAATAGCATAGCGATCGAGTTTACTGTTCATCATCTTCCAAAATTATGTTCATACTCACGAAGTTCTTTTCTCAACGAGTCCAAGACATAAACCCTGCTAGCTTCTAACTCGATGACGAGGAGGACCCGTGATAACTAGACATATATGTTAACACTGACCTATTAGTCCCACACCGTGTCACGCAAAAATAGTAAAACAATATTAGAAGTAGGGTATCGTCTTTGAAAGTTATAGGGTACAAATCACGGAGGTTTTATTTCTCGGCTTGAAGAAAGTCTTAAATAAATAGTCTTCAACAAACTTTGGGTTATCACGGATGAGTTTCTCGTTAACAAGCCCGGATCGAAATCCTAAAGCTTCATCCTTATTTTTGCACATAATTGTATCTCCATTCTACATATGTAAAAAAGTAGACATACTGATTGAGCGGTAGAAGAATATACAATAATATAAATAGAGACTTACAAAGTCCACAGTCGACCCGATGTGGCGTCGAGCATCTGGCGGTACAACATATACAATTCGCAGAACTCTAACGAGAACATGCCATCCCCATTGTGAAAATCCGAATCTTTGTATTTCAGGGATCGCCCACATACCCTCTTAGCGCTGCTGCATGTATCTTGATGGGCCTTGCCGCAATTTTGTTGTTAGGTTCTCTAAATCTTTTGGGAGCCATCGGTTGCCCTTAATGTACTTCGGCTTAGACCTAGCTCGTAATTACGGCGTTGTTCATGAACATCTTTTTGAGCTTGCGACATCGGCGCCTCGGCACTAGCCATCTTCAAGTTTTGCTTTCTAGAGATCGCTCGTAGTCAGACATTTCCGAAGGTTGAAGCCATACTGTCTCTTTGGCTTTTGCCATACTCAAGAAAAACTCCTGCGCATTAGCATCGACTTTAGTCTTCTCGGGTGATGGCACCTTTTGGAAGTGAGATGTTACCTCGGCCTTTGTTTGCTCTTTGCGTTCTTCTTGATCATATCGGCGGTAATTTCTTACGAGGTGTCTTGCCTTCCTGAGATGACGAGATTTGGTACAAGGCGATGCGGACTTCGAGATGGTGTGATGTTCGACTCTTCTTATGTCTGCGGTGAGGAGTTGGACTTTTCTGGTGGTCTTGGGAGGAGGAGTTGGACTTTTACGGATGGTGTCGGCGGAGGAGTTGGACTTTTCTGGCTGGTGCGTGGCGGAGGAGTTGGTCCTTTTGTGGATGGTGCATGCGTGGAGGTTGGACTTTTCTAATGGTGCCGCGGAGGAGTTGGACTTTTCTGGTGGTCTGGCGGCGGAGTTGGTCCTTTTGTGGATGGTCTTGCGGAGAGTTGGACTTTTCCTAGCTGGTGCGCGCGGAGGAGTTGCACCGTGGGTGGCAGGTCTGCGTGTGGAAGTCGCGGCTCATCATCATCGTCGTCGTTATCGGCCTCATCGTCGAGCCGAACATAATCAAGCTCTTGCGCCACGCGAGAAGCCATGCGTTTTCTCCAAGTTTGTTTTTCCGTCCTCGCTAGGAATCTCTACCTCCATTTTGCGATATTGTCGGACTACCTTTGTCTCGCCGACCTGGCGAATCCAGTGATTATAGGCGGCGGTCACGGAACCCGCGAGGCGCATGGCCAAGCCACGCCATCGGCCACCTTGATGGTAATGCCATGTCTTGGACAAATCGGCTTTGCAGTGTCGGTTCTGTGATGTCATTCCTGGAAAATGGAGTCGATGCTCTCCGGAATCGTTCTTGGACCAGCAAATGCTCTTAAGAACACCGTGGCCGAGGTTCGGAGGTCATCATCGAGTGGCGATCGTGAGCTCGAGCTTTCTGTCTTGCTTGCTCCACAACTTGATCGGCTTCGCTCTCTCTTCCTCTAACGCTCTTGCCCTGACATCTTGTATTTGACTTTGCGGTTCATATTCTCTTATTCTTTTCGGCGCTTGTACAACAATGTGTCATCTGGGAAGCCTTCTTTCCGGCACCAAACCAACTCCTCGGGTGCGCCGGGATGCTCCCTGTTACCAGAACCATGATCGACTCATCATTCTCCTTCGTGGCATGAAAAGCCCTTGGGAAGACTCCGCGTGAGCATCGATATTTTCTGCGACACCTCCGGGCTCTATCGCTCCACGAAGCTCAAGTGCCATCTTCGAGAGAAGTCCCCTCCCAAGCAACGATGCTTTGATCGTGCGATGAACTCGGCCGTCGCGAGAATGCGCCCTTGAGATTAGCTCTTGTTCGCGCCTATCCCATCAGGTATTTTCTTCCGTAGCCACGATTGCCTAGTGTGTGAGGTACATATTCTTATCGCGTTAGCCTTGTTCTTCGACTCACTTTATGCAGGCTTCTTGAAATTCTGTACTCCACAAAGTCCTTCCAAAATTCTCTTATCTTTGGAAACATGTTAAAATTTGGCGTGACATTCTTCTTCACATAGGTCTTATTCAATTTGAGTCTTCCAATTCTTCCGGCATGTGCACATGATACCTAGTGCACGTTTCTTTGCAACCAACTCGACCCTTGGGGAAATGGAATACTTGTTTTAGCTTGCCCCATAGCGAGTCCTTGGTCATCGAGGAACCACCCTTGATCACCTTGGCGGCGGTCCATGATCTATAGATGATGGGCACGTTATCCCTAACAAGTACTCGCATCTCTTTGTCTGTCTGGCATACGGCGACGCTGGTATAGCGAGTTCCCGACTTCCTAGAGTGGACTATGTTGTGAACGCATATAGGCATCTTGCTCGGACCACGACACCGCGCGGCTTTGTTCACTAGGCGTTTGAGCCTACAATTGGATCTTGTTATTAGTCGTATGACCCTACAATGTTTTGGGAATCTGGCGTACTAATACTTTACCTCGCCCATGTTAGTGGCGTCGGCAGTCCATGGCGTTGGCGTCGACTTGGTCCATAGCGTCGCGTCGATTTGGTGCATGGTCATGGCGTCGGCTTGGTCCATAGCGATCGCGTCGATTTGGTCCATGGTCGTGGCGTCACTTGCTCCATATCAATATCAGCAGGTTCAAGTAGCCACTTGGGCTACCCTCCTACCGTGTACATTCGAGGGCGAACTCCCTCGGCACTTGTCCCCGATTCGAGGCAATTCCTAGCAATCCAAAATGTTATTGGGTTAATTATATTGCATTCATTTATGGTTGCTACATGACATCAATCTTGTGAATTCAAACAATGGTAATTTGCTAGAGTTGAGAGGAATAAGTGATGTTGTCACCTCATGCTACAAACATGTGCACATGTAACTTTAAAATGATACTTATACATTAGAAAAAAATCACATGATACATATACATCTCGAAATGAAAAAATTCATATATTGTTAAGAATATATTCCACACTAAAATGATTTTAAAAAAATAAGCCCTGCAAGTTCATGTGTCCAAGCATGGGTGTCACGATCATCTTCAGCGTCATGAAATTACAGAAAAGCGAAGCCATGAGAGACATGCTCGCAGAAATGGACTTGGGACTTAGTTGCTGCTATCTTCTTCGCGTACCCTTGTCTATAGGCTTCCTCCGCTCCTCTTCTTCATTGATCATGGAGTCTGCGTGTCCAACTTTTCCAATGAAAAATTTCATGTTCTATCATCTTCATAGAACATGAAATTTTCATTGACACCCATGCTTTACACTTGCAGGCTTATTTTTTTTAAACACATTTTTGTCAACAAAATATACATACACATAAAATTGTAGGATCAAATTCATTATATATAGAGTTACAAACAAGAGAAAATTCAGCAAGTTTAAACTCTATAAACTTGTCGAAATTTTCTCTTTTTTAACTCTCGATATAATGAATCTTGAAATTCATACAAGCGCTTACTATTACAATTAGTGACACAACTATGAACTAAATGAACTGCAACTACTTACTATTACAATTAGTGGCACAAAACAAATATTTACAACACATGTATACATCTTTCTGAAACAAATATTTACAACACATGTATACATCTTTCAAGAAGATATACAAAGCACCAAATTGAAGTTTACTTTTATTGCAATATAAATAACCACAGAGCAAAATGATCAAAAGCAGCACATGTGCGGATGTGAATTCACAAGGCAACTAGCATAAAGCTCAACTTGTTTATTTTGAGTGTTCTCAGATGTCGGGTTGCCCAAAGGCCCTCCTCGCCACAAGGGACGAGTAATAGACTAATTTGTGACAACCTTACCTTAGTTATTGATTAATTCCCAGCGAAGTAAATTAATTCAGGATTAATATATCAAAAGAGTTAACGAAAAGATCAAACACAAATGCCCAAAAACTCAATGATTAACAAACCACAAACAATATTTAAACAACAGGGCTGGGTGTACACAACAATGGAAGTATATGCTTCTATCAAGCCATTTACTCCTATAAGTTTAAAAGATTATATGATCCTGTTGAAACATCACATTAACATAAATAGTAGCTAAAAGTATAGAGGCTACATGCTAGGAAGTAACTAAGTCAAATCAGAGAATCAATAAAGGACATCAAGTGGCGATTACATCATAATTTTTGTGTGTTTGTTCGTGCATGAAACTCAATATCAACAAGTAGAAAAATTCATGAAGAATAGGCGAGCATAGTGATACAAGGAAAGTTACAATAATTATAAATGCACGTTCAGGTTTGTTGAAGAGTTGTCCATAGCAAATTAGAGATGATGATGCTCCATTAGAGTGCAGTTGAATTTTGATACTAATAAGCAATGCAGTTGAGTTTTTAACTCAATACTATGAAGCAATTCAATACCGTGAAGCATTAACAAAAATATCGGTTTGTATTTTAACATAAGCATAATCGGGTAATACCTTAATATACGCAACAAACTAACAATAATGCATAAAATACAAGTATAACTAAAATGAACCGAAGTGAAGTTTGCACATCATGATATTATGCAATCTATCATAGTTGACCACGTTACTTCCTACTCTTATCATATAAGAATGAAACCATATTGCACAAAGGTGTTCTGGTGCCTCCCTTTATTTCAATGAATTTGCTCAATACACAGCACAAGTATGGTAAGTCAACACAAATTTAGGGTAAGTGTTGTGTTATGCGAAACAGTCATAATGAGCCACGTTTTTCTTGTGAAGCATTAACATATTAATGGAAGCACAATGAAGAAAGCCATATATCAATAGCGATAACAACTACCTTTTTTACGGTGAAGCATTAACATTGCCAATCAAGCATGCAGTTTTTGAATACCAAATATGTAGATTGCCCATGTAAAAATAACAGTGTGTCACAAATTGTCTATTTCAGTCCCAAATCCTCACTTGAACACTATACCCACATGTTAGGTCCCCAAGCCAAAGCAATTGGTGGCCCTTAGCATTCATCGCACATTCACATCTGCACATTCACAATCACATTCACATTCACATCGCACATTCACATTCACACATCATAAGAAGCAATCTGAGAAGCGACGGGGACATCAAGCAACATTGAACATTAAGACCTCTGTCATAATTTACGCAAGAGGTGTACCACAGGGAGGCGCGGGAGGTCGAGGCGACAGTGGGGAGACAGCGTGGAGGTGAAAGCGGCGGTGGGGAGGCGGCAACGGCGTGCTCAGGCGAGCGGGCAAATCTGAGTCGAGGCGACGGCGGCGGTCGAGGTGCGGCCGACGTGCGTCTGAGTCGAGTCGGCGCGGGCTCAGCGGCAACCAGACGGCGGTGGTCAAAGCGGCGTCGAGAACTGAGGCGACGGCGGCAGAAAAGTGAGAGGAGGGCACGGAGGCTAAGGTAAATGAGAGGAAAGCGCGGCGTTTCTATTTATAGTGGTGGAATATCCGCGGTTGGTCATACCAACGGCGGTGATATCTCTTCTTGGGGCCATGTAACCCGGCGGCGTGATAGTGGAACTACTCTGCCGGTCCATTGTACAACCGGCGGTGATAGTGGAATATTATTGCGGTCCATTGTACAACCGGCGGTGATAGTGGAATATTACTGCCGGTTAGCAGTTGTACCAAGCATTGATAGTGGAATATTACTGCCGGTCCATTGTACAACCGGCGATGATAAGCTCTTTGCCCATGTTACGTTAAAATTTGTCTTTTTATTACTCTTAATATAGGGACGAATTTGATCATGAAATTTTATATGTAGATGGGGTAAGATGAGATGTACATCCATGATTTTGTTTCAGAATTTTTGGAAACTTTTCTTGGTTGGATTGCAGCGGTAGCATGATTTACTATACGAAAAGAAGTGAACATCATTGCCATTTTCCTAGTTACTTATGAAAGTTTCAGTTTAAATCTAGTTACCCGTTCATATAAAAATCAGATTGCTAACTTTTTAATTGTTTTAATATTTCTAAAATCAAATAATCTTTGTCAAATTGAACAACAAATGATGTCAAATTCGAACAAATTCAAGTGCAGTCAAAATCACAAAAATCCAAATCAATAAAACTTTCAATTTGATAAAAAAAGCAAAACCTCAATTTCCATTATTGCATATATTACATTAATTGTTACATATGAGAAAATAAACATGTCGTTCATACAAAAAAAGCATACATTTCATTACTACAACTAAGCTACGACTCGACCTTCGTTATGATCGCGGCGTATGTATGTAACCGTCCTTTGTCTTCCATGGTACTTAGGTCAACGTCCTCTCCAAAGGGGAAGCTCATCGAATTGGTTGTATTCTTCCTCGTCGACAACATTCTCAACTCCGACAATCCTTCTTTTTCCTTGAATAACCACGTGGCGCTCCTTGTTAGCGAATTCGATTACAAAGAAGATTTGTGTATGTAATTAGCAAGTACGAATGGTTCTTCTCTGTGTCAAGCGAGTTTGAGGTCCACGGTAGTGATGCTTGTGCTTGTCGATATTCACGCCCGGAAGTCGACCCATTGGCACCGAAAGAGAGGGACCTTCAAGGACCATAGTCAAGCTCCCAAATCTCTTCTATGAATCAGTAGTAGGTTTGCCTATTTCCATTGCTGTCATAGGCATCTATACGGATACCGCTATTTTGATTGGTGCTCTTTTTATCTTGCGCTCTTGTATAAAATGTAAAACCATTTATGTCGTATCCTTGGAATGTCCGAATTGTAGTTGACGGTCCCCTGAGCCAACATTTCAACTGAGTGCAGTCTGTCTCCGTACGCATCATGTGTCTACACAACCAATCGCCGAAATTATCTCTGTGCTCTCTCGCGAGCCAACCCTCGACCTCCACAGGTTTGTTTTGGATAGCACGTTCTTGTGCATGTCGACATATGGGGCCACCACAAGCTGATTGTCCCAAAAGCTGCGAAATGTGCTTGTGTAAATCAAAGCTAGATTGCTAATACGTCTTGATTTCTCGCCTAGTGTCCCTTTCCTCGTAGCCTTCCCTCATGCGAGATACTGAGCACACCAATCGGTTTGAGATCCATATAATCGGCGCAGAACAATGACCTCCTCGGTTCCCCGACCATCGGCAATGCACCTTACAGTGTCGATTTGATTCTGAACATATTTCTTTATAACCCCATGAATCTCTCGAATGGGTACATCGATGTAGAAATACGGGACCAAGAATTAGTATCTCTTTCACAATGTGAACAATGAGATGGACCATAATATCAAAAAGATGGAGAAACACATCTCAAGCTCGCATGAGTGTGAACCACGTCTTCTGCGGCTTGTCTAGTATTAATGGATCGATGGCCTTCGTGAAATCGCGTTGAAGAATGAACACAACTTGATAATTGGGTCTCGGACTTTCTCTGGCGTAGAACCCCTAATTGCAATTGGAAGCATCTGTGTCATCATCACGTGGCAATCGTGAGACTTCATACCAATTAACTTTAAGTCTTTCATTGAGACTAGTCTCTTTATGTTAGCGAGTAACGAGCGAGAACTTTGATTCCGTGCAAGCATTCGCATAGCGCTAATTTTCTCTTTCTTGCTCAAAGTGTAGCAGTTGCGGGAAGGTACTTTTACTGTATCCATTTCTTCGTGATGCGGCTCCTTCCTCGATTTCATATCTTGAGGTCCATCCTTGCTTGAAGTGTATCTTCGTTTTGCGGTATGTCGATGAAGATACCAAGCAAGCTATCACACGTTCTTCTCTATGTGCATGGCGTCGATTGCGTGTCGAACTTCCAGTCTTGCCAATAAGGTAGGATCCAAAATATTGATTTCTTTTTCCACAAAGAGCCTTATCCGGGAAGTCGGAATAGATGTCTTGCCGGCACCCTTTCGTGAATAATTGTAAGGTCCTTCTGGCGGCAAATATCTGTTTCGATCGATTCTTTGAGCTAATCACGGTCTCCTTTGTCCGTCAAAAGCTCTCTTATTATTGCGGTATGGGTGATCCTTACGGAGGAACCTCGATGCCGCATGTAAGCCATTTTTCATTTGTTCTTGACCACCAGGCTAGTTGTATCATCCGAGCCTTTGGGCGCATCCGTTAAAGCCTTTTGTTATGCGGCCGACCAGTTGCCAAGAGCGGATAATCATTAATGGTTACAAACAATAATGCCCGTAGGATAAAGTTTTCTCTTTTATACTCATCCCATACCATACACCATCGGTCCACAATATTAGAAGATCTTCAACCAATGGTTTGAGGTACACATCGATATCATTGCCGGGTTGCACGGGCCCTTGGATCAATAGTGGCATAATAATGTACTTTCGCTTCATGCAAAGCCAAGGAGGAAGGTTGTAGATGCATAAAGTCACCGGCCAAGTCTTTGTGGGCGACTACTCATGTTGCCAAAAGGATTCATCCCATCTGTACTCAACCCGAACCTTATATTCCTCACATCATATGCAAAGCGCTTCTTATATTTTCGTCGATGTTCCTCCATTGCACGAGAATCGCGAGGTGTCTGAGCATTCCATCCTTCTTACGCTCTTGGCGTGCCATCGTAACAATTGGGCATGCCTTTTGTTGCATAAACAATCGCTTGAGACGGGGATTATAGGAAATACCACACCACCTTACGGGGACACCTCTTCTTCTTCGCCTCACCCGACATCTTCGTTCTCGATATCGTCGTCGTTGCCTTATCTGCTTTGCTTTGCAAACAACACGAGCATCCATGTCACGCAAACTCATTCGCGATACAATATGCAATCGTTTGGACATCGTGTATTCTTTGTACTTCCGGTCCCAGCAGGCGGACAACTGCTTGGCACGATGCGTAGTTGAAGGCAACACGTTACCCTTTGGAAGCAAGTCCCCAAGAGACATAACATTTCGATAAAGCTCTTATCGGACCAACCATTGCTTGCCTTCAAGCTGCGATAGGAAAGCACGGTATGCGACTTTACGTGCTCCTCCTTGCGGCCGGGTACAATGGCGTTGTAGAGTCCTCTACCATCTGTTGGAACTTTTGAAACTCCCTTTCACTCGTGAAGTCCCCTCCCCATCCATGACATTTGATCTAGATCATCTTCGTGGGTATCAACGAACGCATCTTCCACGCCGTCATATCGTTGTCTCCGTCATATCCATCAATGTGTTGCCCTTCATGTACAATATCATCTTCATCAATGTGTTGCCCTTCATGTACAATATCATCTTCACCGTGCTCGATCCAACAGTATAGCGACCTTGAAACCCCTTGAAGCAAGTGTGCGCGTATCGACTCTATGTTACAAAACATCTTCTCATTTTTGCAATCAACGCATGGACAACACATATAGTCCGCGAGTTTCTCGACTTGTGTGCATGGCCGCATTGAAAACAAGTCACACCATTAAAGAACTCTGCACCACGACGGTCCGTGTCATACATCCACCTTCGGTCCATCTCGATTAATTATATCAAACTACATTTCAAGATATGAACAAGCGATATCAAAATAATTTATTCTTTACATGAGTCATGCATTGCTAATTAATTAAAGCGATAAACACATTATAAGCACATAAGCGCAAATAACAATATATAATTGTAAATGATTAGTTTTACAAATACATCTAGCAATTTTGCCTATATAATACATCAAACCTTTTTCACTATTCAAATATCCATCTAGCATTTTTTAATTATTTAGAAGATTTCTTCATTTCATTTTGTTATGTAGCGCTAGCTATTAAATTAAATTAATCTACAACAAATTAACAAGCATATAATTGAATATAAGGATATATTTCTAAATAATTATTTATGTTCCAACTTTCATTATTGCAAAATCCATCTACCATTTCCCATTATTTAAATATTCAACTAGCAATTCTCACTATTTATAATTGATCATCTAGCAATCTTTACTATTAAAAATCCATATAACAAATTTTCATTAATTAAATTAATTACAATTATGCATAATTGTCCATCTAGCAATTTTATTACTTAAACATCCACTACATCACTAAAATGGATATGAATTTCTGCAAATAACAATATATAATTGTAAATGATTAGTTTTACAAATACATCTAGCAATTTTGCCTATATAATACATCAAACCTTTTTCACTATTTAAATATCCATCTAGCATTTTTTAATTATTTAGAAGATTTCTTCATTTCATTTTGTTATGTAGCGCTAGCTATTAAATTAAATTAATCTACAACAAATTAACAAGCATATAATTGAATATAAGGATATATTTCTAAATAATTATTTATGTTCCAACTTTCATTATTGCAAAATCCATCTACCATTTCCCATTATTTAAATATTCAACTAGCAATTCTCACTATTTATAATTGATCATCTAGCAATCCTTTACTATTAAAAATCCATATAACAAATTTTCATTAATTAAATTAATTACAATTATGCATAATTGTCCATCTAGCAATTTTATTACTTAAACATCCACTACATCACTAAAATGGATATGAATTTCTGCAAATAACAATATATAATTGTAAATGATTAGTTTTACAAATACATCTAGCAATTTTGCCTATATAATACATCAAACCTTTTTCACTATTTAAATATCCATCTAGCATTTTTAATTATTTAGAAGATTTCTTCATTTCATTTTGTTATGTAGCGCTAGCTATTAAATTAAATTAATCTACAACAAATTAACAAGCATATAATTGAATATAAGGATATATTTCTAAATAATTATTTATGTTCCAACTTTCATTATTGCAAAATCCATCTACCATTTCCCATTATTTAAATATTCAACTAGCAATTCTCACTATTTATAATTGATCATCTAGCAATCCTTTACTATTAAAAATGGCGTTGAATTATAATTTATTCAATAATTTAGCTACAATATGAATTATAATTTATTCAATAATTTAGCTAGATCTTAATTTGAGCGATCCGAGCATAAGCTGTTCTGCCAGTACAATCGGCAATTATCAACATCTATAGCACTCCGTAAAGTAAAATTTTCGACAAATATAACATACATCAAAGTCGGTAACCTCGAAAAATTTTAATACAATTTTTTAATGACAACTCCCAAGATAATCTGACTCCTCTTTGTTTTGCTCGGCCGGAGAAGATGTCGATTCGATGAAAAATATGAACAAAATCTTGACACCAAATTTCGACAAAGCACCTCTCCGGAAAAATACACCCGAGCAAAAGCGCTCCTCTCTTACGCTTCGGTAGAAATCGTCGGTCGGAAGATTGCTATATAAATAGCTTATCCTTTGGGAGTTACGCCAAGAACGGCGGTAATCAGGATCGAGATGAGAAGGAGGACGAGCACCGCCGCACATCAAGCGGTAGCTCGGCGAGGAGGAGGAGGAGGAGGAGGAGGATGGCGGCGACGGCGAGTTTTGGATATAGGGCTTCGCGCCATTAGACTATTATAATTAGGACTAAATATGTAATCTGAACAAATTATGCTTTGTAAATGTTATTTTAATTAATACATATCCATAAATTACAAATTTGCTTTCATATATTCTGCTTTTTAACTAATTATGCTTTCATATGTTACTTTTTTTAACTAATTATGCTTTCATATGTTACATGCGAGATAAATTACAATGTTTATTATGTTACATGCGAACTAATAATGGGAACAGTAATATCACTATCGGTTCTATAGTAAAACCGGCGGTGAAAATGGTCTTATCACTTGCGGTTTTACTATAGAACCGCAATAATAAATCACTACGGTTTTACATATAAACCGGCGGTAATATCTTCTTATCACTGCGGTTCTCTATTAAGCGGCAATGATATTACCTCCATTGCTGCGAGAAATTGAAACTATTCTTATCTTGCCGATTGAAGTTTGAACGGCGGTGATAATAATATCTTGCCGGTTGAATTTGGAACGGCGGTGATAATATATCCTTGCCGCTCGGACCTACCGACATGATGGGAGTCATGGATGAAGGCGATCTGTAGTAGTGTTATATCGATGCAATACATCTACTTCCAAATGTTATTCGCTCTCCATTGGAAATTAAGTCGCTTAGATTTGGGGTTTCAAAAAAAAGTTGCTTGGACTTGAACACAGATAGGATGCATGAGACCGAATCTTCACTCTCAGTATGACTAATTGTCTCAGAACATATTTATGAAAAGGCTATGTAATGTGTTGTCACACGATCGGTGATGTTGATAGCATGTGTAACATGATAATCAACTAGGGTGATAAATAATTTTGATTGGGGCAAGTGGCAAGAGTCTATGTGCCACGTGAGTCTATATGACATTGGGATGATGATTCTATGTGAATCAATTGATATGGTTGGTGTGAATAAATGTAAGGTCGAGGATGCCAACTAGAGGGGTGAATAGGCGGCTTTTAAAAATTACTTATGCAATTTCTACAAAGCAATTCACCTAATTACCCTAATGCCAAAACCTTAACAATTATCCACGACACTTTGTAAAAGCGCATTTGTAAGGATCAACACATGATCCCGACACTTTGTAAAACACATTTGTAAATACCAACATATGCTCTAGGATCGAAACCCACAACTTCTAGTTCATTAAGTAAAACACATTTGCAAATAACAACTTCAATCACATAAAAACAAATCTTGAGCTATGAGATGATCAACACATGATCCCAATATATTACAAAACACATATGCAAATACTAATCTCATGCTCCAAGATAAGAAGCATAAACATCAATATTTTGCAAAAACACATTTTGCAAACACAAAGCATTTAGCCCAAATGCATGAGCTCTCTATTTGCAACACACAAATATCTAGCTCCATACCGACAACAACCATTAAAATTAAGTTGCATGAGCTCTCTCCTTTTTGCAACACATGCAAAGCTTAGTTCCATGCAAAAACCACATAAACCAAATTGCATAAGCTATCTCCCTTTTACCAGCATGCAAATCCATAACTCCATGCAAAAATCAGATTAATTAAGATTCAAATAAGAAGCAAGCATGAGCTCCCTTATTTGCAACACATGCAAATACTTAGCTCATGCAAAATCCAAACAAGAGAGTGAGCTAGAGTGAACCGAATTGAGTTCATTAACACATGATGAAGCTCAAACTAAAAGACTCAACCCCTCTTAATAGTATAACACCTAACTAGAAATCCAGTCTCCTATCCAAATCTGAGGTGATAAAAGATTAGGAGTACATCCTTAGCCCTAACTAGTTATACCTTTGCTTCTAACGATCCACTTGGAGGTTTCCAATCATTTTCTCTCTAGGATCGAATCTTCTTGTTGTTGTTTATCAACACATGATGAACCTTCTCTAGCCTTTTTCTTCACCGGGATCATCTCTCGAAGCTTATCAACATATTATGACTTCTCGTTTCCAATTCTTTATCTTCTTGGACTCAACCTACTTAACAACTCATTGATGATCATTAGTCCAACAAATGTGGTTGCCTCAATCATCACTTGCACTCCATTAACACAAAATAAATGCCTCTAAGATCGATTGAGCACAACCCAAATCAATTTGATAGATTTAAAGGTGTCTTGAGTACTTTGATGCAACTAATACTTCATTATATTCAAGAACTTTTAAACTTGTCCTTAACCAATGAAGAAACACCATCAACACATAATGAAGCGTTCTTTGATTGATTGAAAGACAACTGAACTCAATTTAAATTTTATTTAAATTAATATGAGTATATATTAACTACACGATTTCATATACTCAATTTGATGGAATGTAATGATCCAAATATTATATGGAGTGGAGGAAAAGGATCAATACATTTTAAACCATCAACTATAAAATAAACTCCATTTAAATATGTGCATATAAATAATTGAACTTGGAATCAATATGCATAATCAATCTTATAAAGCATTCGAGTTTATCCCATATTAATATGAGTATACTACAACTACACAAGTTATGTATACACAAAAGATTGTTTCAAAATCTTGATCCTATATATTATTTTGCAAGAGGATATAGATCAATACAATTGAAACATCAAGTTAAAATATAAACTCTCCTAGATGTATTCATTCATGTATATATGGATTTAGAAACATAATGCACATATTTGGACTTAAGCAATGGAAGAGTTCATCCTTTAACTTGAATTCTAAGTATGCATTAAAACAATAGAGTGAATACAAGTGCATACCTTGAGTTTTCTATTTTTCATCCAAATTTGAGACTAATAAGAATGTAGCTCAATTTTAGATTTGTTATTAAATAATTATTAAACATTAATATTAAATCAATCACCAAAACTAATTGAGCTTGAACTTACAACAAATAGATTAGAAATATTGCCTCGATCAGTTAAGAACTTAACTTTGTAAGCTATTGAATTGGGCTAAACATACAACCGTATATTTAGAATGGGACAGATCTAACTCAATAAGTTGCCAAATTTTAAATATGATACCTCAGGAGGTAAACCAAACTATGTGCTTGGTTGGGGAAGGTGTGTGTTACAGTGGCTCAACATCTTAAACAGTTATTGTTTCTAGTCCACGATGATTCTCTCCTATTTTTTGCTCTATGTGAAGGTGGAATGACAAGATTAGACTTATCAAGAGGATCGATGTTTGAATAAAGCTTCCAAAAGGTTTTGTCGTGATCTTCTTAGTAGCATACCAAAAAAAGCGTGTAATGACAAGCGTTATAAGACTGATCATATCTTGTAGGTAAAAGTGTGTAACCTCTGCGGAGTGTAAAACTATTCCAATAGCCGTGTAATGCGGTTATGAACAATGCTCGAAAATTTCATTCAAGGATTAGATTTTTATAAAACGAACTACAATAGAAAAAATATATGATAGATACCTATCAAACCAAACCTTACAACAAGCAAAACAGTATATACTCTAAAAAATGGTTACACTACTACGAGAATAGGTCATCACGCGGTTCGTCACGCCATTCTGCGGTTATGGTGGCGGCGATGATTGGTCGGCGATGATACGGGGTTATCGCTGCCGGCTGAGAACCGGCGGTGATAATAGATATCCTTGCCGGTTCATTATACAACCGGCGGTGATATTCGACTATCTCTGCGAGTTTAAACTAGAATCGGCGGTGATACTCGACTATCTCTGCGGTTCAACCTAGAATCGGCGGTGATATATATATATCTCTGCCGGCTTATCACGAACGAACCGGCGGTGATCTATGTATATCCTTCGGTTCTGAACAACCGGCGATGACAACGAATACTGAAAAAATTTGTAGATGTACTTCATAGATTACTCTACCTATGTATAAAATTACGAGTTCAAATTCAATGCATATCGGGACTTATAAAAATTCTCTTTTTGTAAGTCCTAATATACATTAATTTAATATCTATATACATAGGTAAATAATCTATAATACATCTAAAAAGAGTTTTCGTGACTTTTATTAGTTGGTGTGCACGATGTGTACAGGGAAGTCTGTGTGCACATGATATGTTGCCTTCAAATATATAGTATATAAAGCGTCGTTAGATCATAATTAAAATATATTAAAGCATCACAATATTTAGTTTTTACAATTAATAGCATTCACAAATGTAGTGTGAGTACATCTCGTTCACTTTGGATCGTAGCTTCTCGTCGTGGAACTACGCCCTTTGGATCGATGACATGTTAGTTAATGAATCCAACGATATGCTCTTGAATTGCTAAAATTTCTTTTGGCGATGGCGATTGGTTCTCATCTTGGAGTATTTGTTATTGAAGAAAAGAAATTTAATTAATGATGATAGATGTTAAATGAAAGAAAAGTAGGCATGAATGTGTAATTATATACCATGTCCGTTATAGCCGACACTCTTCATGACAATTGCATATAAATTTGTACATCGTAGTATCTTTATAAACTATTTCCACAGTCTGTCTCATGCATGGAAAGTCTGTTATTATTTTGAAAGTTGTCTGTAGGGAAGATCACGGACCACCTTTCTTGCAATACCGTGTGAATCTTGCTGTGAATGATTTTAAATAGTAATTAATTAACCATAAATACAATAGAATTAAATATTACTAGAGCAATAACTCAACGATCGAGTTTACTTGTTCATCATCCTCCAAAAATTATGTTCATACTCATCAAGTGCTTTTCTCATCGAGTCCAAGACATAAACCCTGCTAGCTTCTAACTCGATGACGAGGAGGACCCAGTGATAACTAGACATATATGTTAACATAGCCTATTAGTCCCACACCGTGTCACGCAAAAATAGTAAAACAATATTAGAAGTAGGGTATCACGTCTTTGAAAGTTATAGGGTACAAATCACGGAGGTTTTGTTTTTCGGCTTGAAGAAAGTCTTAGATATATATTCTTCAACAAACTTTGGGTTATCACGGATGAGTGTCTCGTTGACAAGCCCGGATCGAGAAATCCTAAAGCTTCATCCTTATTTCTTCTACATAATTGTATCTCCATTCTACATATGTAAAAAAGTTAGACATACGGTTGAGCGGTAGAAGAATATACAATAATATAAATAGAGGCTTACAAAGTCCACGGTCGACCCGATGGCGTCGAGCATCTGGCGGTACAACATATACAATTCACGAACTCTAACGAGAACATGCCATCCCCATTGTGAAAATCCGAATCTTTGTATTTCAGGGATCGCCCACATACCCTCTTAGCACTGCTTGCATGTATCTTGATGGGCCGCGCGCAATTTTGTTGTTAGGTTCTCTAAATCTTTTGGGAGCCATCGGTTGCCCTTAATGTACTTCGGCTTAGACCTAGCTTCGTAATTACGGCGTTGTTCATGACATCTTTTGAGCTTGCGACATCGATGCCTCGGCACTAGCCATCTTCAAGTTTTGCTTTCTAGAGAGATCGCTCGTAGTCCGACATTTCGAAGGTTGAAGCCCTCCTGTCTCTTTGGCTTTTGCCATACTCAAGAAAAACTCCTGCGCATTAGCATCGACTTTAGTCTTCTCGGGTGATAGCACCTTTTGGAAGTGAGATGTTACCTCGGCATTCGTTTGCTCTTTGCGTTCTTCTTGATCATATCGGCGGTAATTTCTTACGGTATCTTGCCTTCCTGAGATGACCGAGATTTGGTACAAGGCGATGCGGACTTCGAGATGGTCTTGATGTTCGACTCTTCTTATGTTGCGGTGAGAGTTGGACTTTTTCTGGTGGTTGGACTTTTTACGGATGGTGTCGGCGGAGGAGTTGGACTTTTCTGGTGCGGCGGAGGAGTTGGTCCTTTTGTGGATGGTGGTTGGCTGGTTGGCGGAGGAGTTGAACTTTGGTCCTTTGTGGATGGTCTTGTGGAGAGTTGGACTTTTCCTAGCGGTGCGGCGGAGGAGTTGCACTTTTCGTGGCGGCAGTCTGCGTGTGGAAGTGTGGCTCATCATCATCGTCGTCGTTATCGGCCTCATCGTCGAGCGAACATAATCAAGCTCTTGCGCCGCGAGAAGCCATGCGTTTTCTCCAAGTTTGTTTTTCGTCCTCGCTAGAATCTCTACCTCCATTTTGCGATATTGTCGGACTACCTTGTCTCGCCGACCTGGCGAATCCAGCGGTATTAGGCGGCGGTCACGGAACCTGCGAGGCGCATGGCCAAGCCTACCATCAGCCACCTTGATGGTAATGCCATGTCGCGGACAAATGCAGCTTGCAGTGTCGGATTACGTGATGTCATCCTTTGGAAAATGGAGTCGATGCTCTCCGGAATCGTTCGCGGGCCTGTTTGCTCTTAAGAACACCGTGGCCCGAGGTTCGGAGGCTGTCATCGAGTGGCGATCGTGAGCTCGAGCTTCTGTCTTGCTTGCTCCACAACAGTCGGCCGCTCTCTCTTCCTCTAACGCTCTTGCCCTGACATCTTGTATTTGACTTTGCGGTTCATATTCTCTTATTCTTTTCGGTAGCTTGTACAACAATGTGTCATCTGGGAAGCCTTCTTTCCATGGCACCAAACCAACTCCTCGGGTGCGCCGGGATGCTCCTGTTACCCGAGAACAGCGATCGACTCATCATTCTCCTTCGTGGCATGAAAAGCCCTTGGGAAGACTCCACGTGAGCATCGATATTTTCTGCGACACCTCCGGGCTCTATCGCTCTGAGCTCAAGCTGCCATCTTCGAGAAGAAGTCCCCTCCCAAGCAACGGTGCTTTGATCGTGCGATGAACTCGGCCGTCGCGAAATGCGCCCTTGAGGATTAGCTCTTGTTCGCGCCTATCCCATGCGAGTATTTTCTTCATCTAGCCACGATTGCCTAGTGTGTGAGGTACATATTCTTATCGCGTTAGCCTTGTTCTTGACTCCTTGTCAGGCTTCTTGAATTCTGTACTCCACAAAGTCCTTTCAAAATTCTCTTATCTTTGGAAACATGTTAAAATTTGGCGTGACATTCTTCTTCACATAGGTCTTATTCATTTGAGTCTTCCAATTCTTCGGCATGTGCACATGATACCTAGTGCGTTTCTTTGCAACCAACTCGACCCTTGGGAAATGGAATACTTGTTTTAGCTTGCCCCATAGCGAGTCCTTGGTCATCGGGAACCACCCGATCACCTTGGCGGCGGTCCATGATCTATAGATGATGGGCACGTTATCCCTAACAAGTACTCATGATTTGTCTGTCTGGCATATGTTGTGCGGGTATAGCAAGTTCCCGACTTCCTAGCTGGACTATGTTGTGAGCGCCCTTAGGCATCTTGCTCGGACCACGACTGCTTGCGGCTTTGTTCACTAGACGTTTGAGCCTACAATTGGATCTTGTTATTAGTCGTATGACCCTACAATGTTTTGGGAATCTGGCGTACTAATACTTTACCTCGCCCATGTTAGTGGCGTCGGCTTGGTCCATGGCGATGGCGTCAGTCCATGGCGTCGCGTCGATTTGGTGCATGGTACGTGGCGTCCATGGTCCATCGCGTCGATTTGGTCCATGGCGTGGCGTCGGCTTGCTCCATATCAATATCCTGTAGGTTCAAGTAGCCACTTGGGCTACCCCTACTTCGTGTACATTAGGGCGAACTCCCTCGGCACTTGTCACTGATTCGAGGCCATTCCTAGCAATCCAAAATGTTATTGGGTTAATTATATTGCATTCATTTATGGTTGCTACATGACATCAATCTTGTGAATTCAAACGATGGTAATTTGCTAGAGTTGAGAGGAATAAGTGATGTTGTCACCTCATGCTACAAACATGTGCACATGTAACTTTAAAATGATACTTATACATTAGAAAAAATCACATGATACATATACATCTCGAAATGAAAAAATTCATATATTGTTAAGAATATATTCCACACTAGTATGATTTTAAAAAAATAAGCCCTGCAAGTTCAAAAGCATGGGTGTCACGAGGCGTCAGGTACAGGAAGCGAAGCCATGAGAGACATGCTTCGCTTGAAATGGACTTAGGACTTAGTTCTGCTATCTTCTTCAGCGTACCACTTGTCTATAGGCTTCCTCCGCTCCTCTTCTTCATTGATCATAGATCTGCGTGTCCAACTTTTCCAATGAAAAATTTCATGTTCTATTTAGAACATGAAATTTAGAACATGAAATTTTTCATTGGAAAAGTTGGACATCAATGAAAAACATCAACATTTTTGTCAACAAAATATACATACACATAAAATTGTAGGATCAAATTCATTATATATAAGAGTTACAAACAAGAAAATTACAGCAAGTTTAAACTCTATAAACTTGTCGAATTTTCTCTTTTTAACTCTCGATATAATGAATCTTGAAATTTCATACAAGCCCTTACTATTACAATTAGTGACACAACTATGAACTAAATGAACTACAACTACTTACTATTACAATTAGTGGCACAAAACAAATATTTACAACACATGTATACATCTTTACGAAACAAATATTTACAACACATGTATACATCTTTCAAGAAGATATACAAAGCACCAAATTGAAGTTTACTTTTGGCTGCAATATAAATAACCACAGAGCAAAATGATCAAAACAGCACATGTGCAGATGTGAATTCACAAGGCAACTAGCATAAAGCTCAACTTGTTTATTTTGAGTGTTCTCAGATGTCGGGTTGCCCAAAGGCCCTCCTCGCCACAAGGGACGAGTAATAGACTAATTTGTGACAACCTTACCTTAGTTATTGATTAATTCCCAGCGAAGTAAATTAATTCAGGATTAATATATCAAAAGAGTTAACGAAAAGATCAAACACAAATGCCCAAAAACTCAATGATTAACAAACCACAAACAATATTTAAACAACGAATTTGGGTGTACACAACAATGGAAGTATATGCTTCTATCAAGCCATTTACTCCTATAAGTTTAAAAGATTATATGATCTGTTGAAACATCACATTAACATAAATAGTAGCTAAAAGTATAGAGGCTACATGCTAGGAAGTAACTAAGTCAAATCAGAGAATCAATAAAGGACATCAAGTGGCGTTACATCATAATTTTTGTGTGTTTGTTCGTGCATGAAACTCAATATCAACAAGTAGAAAAATTCATGAAGAATAGGCGAGCATAGTGATACAAGGAAAGTTACAATAATTATAAATGCGTTCAGGTTTGTTGAAGAGTTGTCCATAGCAAATTAGAGATGATGATGCTCCATTAGAGTGCAGTTGAATTTTGATACTAATAAGCAATGCAGTTGAGTTTTTTAACTCAATACTATGAAGCAATTCAATCTGTGAAGCATTAACAAAAATATCAGGTTTGTATTTTAACATAAGCATAATGCGGGTAATACCTTAATACTACGCAACAAACTAACAATAATGCATAAAATACAAGTATAACTAAAATGAACCAAGTGAAGTTTGCACATCATGATATTATGCAATCTATCATAGTTGACCACGTTACTTCCTACTCTTATCATATAAGAATGAAACCATATTGCACAAAGGTGTTACGGTGCCTCCCTTTATTTCAATGAATTTGCTCAATACACAGCACAAGTATGGTAAGTCAACACAAATTCTAGGGTAAGTGTTGTGTTATCGAAACAGTCATAATGAGCCACGTTTTTTCTTGTGAAGCATTAACATATTAATGGAAGCACAATGAAGAAAGCCATATATCAATAAGCGATAACAACTACCTTTTTACGGTGAAGCATTAACATTGCCAATCAAGCATGCAGTTTTTGAATACCAAATATGTAGATTGCCCATGTAAAAAATAATAGTGTGTCACAAATTGTCTATTTCAGTCCCAAATCCTCACTTGAACACTATACCCCACATGTTAGGTCCCCAAGCCAAGCAGATTGGTGGCCCTTAGCATTCATCGCACATTCACATCTGCACATTCACATCGCACATTCACAATCACATTCACATTCACATCGCACATTCACATTCACACATCATAAGAAACAATCTGAAAGCGGCGGCGGGGACATCAAGCAACATTGAACATTGGACCTCTGTCATAATTTACGCAAGAGGTGTACCACAGCGAGGAGAAGCGGGAGGTCGGCGGCAGTGGGGAGGCGGCGTGGAGGTGAAAGCGACGGTGAGGCGGCAGCGGCGATGCTCGGCGAGCGGGCGTCTGGTCGGCGGACATGGCGGTCAGAGGCGGCGGCGACGGCCGAGTCGGCGGCGGCGAGGGAACTCAGCAGCGAACCGGCAGCGGTGGTCCGGGCTTGGCGGCGTCGAGAACTCTGCGGCGGCAATAAAAAAAGTGAGAGGAGGGCACGGGAGGGCTAAGGTAAATGAGAGGAAGCGGCGTTTCTATTTATAGTGGTGGAATATCCGCTGCGGTTGGTCATACCAACCGGCGGTGATCTATCCTTCTTAGAAGCCATTGTACAACCCGGCGGTGATAGTGGAACTCTCTGCCGGTCCATTGTACAACCGGCGATGATAGTGGAATATTATTGCGGTCCATTGTACAACCGGCGATGATAGTGGAATATTCTTGCCGGTCCGTTGTACAACCGGCAGTGATAGTGGAATATTACTGCCGGTCCATTGTACAACCGGCAGTGATAAGCTCTTTGCCCATGTTACTGTTAAAATTTGTCTTTTTATTACTCTTAATATAGGACGAATTTGATCATGAAATTTTATATGTAGATGGGGTAAGATGAGATGTACATCCATGATTTTGTTTCAGAATTTTTGGAAACTTTTCTTAGTTGGATTGCAGCAGTAGCATGATTTACTAGCACAGAAAGGAAGTGAACATCATTGCCATTTTCCTAGTTACTTATGAAAGTTTCAGTTTAAATCTAGTTACCCGTTCATATAAAAATCAGATTGCTAACTTTTTAATTGTTTTAATATTTCTAAAATCAAATAATGCTGTCAAATTGAACAACAAATGATGTCAAATTCGAACAAATTCAAGTGCAGTCAAAATCACAAAAATCCAAATGCAGTAAAACTTTCAATTTGATAAAAAAAAGCAAAACCTCAATTTCCATTATTGCATATATTACATTAATTGTTACATATGAGAAAATAAACATGTCGTTCATACAAAAAAAGCATACATTTCATTACTACAACTAAGCTACGACTCGACCTTCGTTATGATCGCGGCGTATGTATGTAACCAAATCCTTTGTCTTCCATGGTACTTAGGTCAACGTCCTCTCCAAAAGGGAAGCTCATCGAATTGGTTGTATTCTTCCTCGTCGACAACATTCTCAACTCCGACAATCCTTCTTTTTCCTTGAATAACCACGTGGCGCTCCTTGTTAGCGGAGTCGATTATAAAGAAGATTTGTGTAATGCAATTAGCAAGTACGAATGGTTCTTCTCTGTGTCAAGCGAGTTTGAGGTCCACGGTAGTGATGCTTGTACTTGTCGATATTCACGCCGGGAAGTCGACCCATTGGCACCAAAGAGAGGACCTTCAAGGACCATAGTCAAGCTCCCAAATCTCTTCTATGAATCGTAGTAGGTTTGCCTATTTCCATTGTTGTCATAGGCATCTATCTGGATACCGCTATTTTGATTGGTGCTCTTTTATCTTGCGCTCTTGTATAAAATGTAAAACCATTTATGTCGTATCCTTGGAATGTCCGAATTGTAGTTGCGGTCCACGAGCCAACAATTTCAAGCGAGTGCGATCTGTCTCGACGCATCATGTGTCTACACAACCAATCGCCGAAATTATCTCTGTGCTCTCTCATGAGCCAACCCTCGACCTCCACAGGTTTGTTTTGGATAGCACGTTCTTGTGCATGTCGACATATGGGGCCACCACTGGCTGATTGTCCCAAAAGCTGCGAAATGTGCTTGTGTAAATGCAGCTAGATTGCTAATACGTCTTGATTTCTCGCCTAGTGTCCCTTTCCTGTAGCCTTCCTCATGCCGAGATCTGGCACACCAATCGGTTTGAGATCCATATAATCGACGAGAACAATGACCTCCTCGGTTCCCCGACCATCGGCAATCACGCCTTACAGTCGATTTGATTCTGAACATATTTCTTTATAACCCCATGAATCTCTCGAATGGGTACATCGATGTAGAAATACGGGACCAAGAATTAGTATCTCTTTCACAATGTGAACAATGAGATGGACCATAATATCAAAAAGATGGAGAAACACATCTCAAGCACGCGCAGTGTGAACCACGTCTTCCTGCGGCTTGTCTAGTATTAATGGATCGATGGCCTTCGTGAAATCGCGTTGAAGAATGAACACAACGGATAATTGGGTCTCGGACTTTCTCTGGCGAGAACCCCTAATTGCAATTGGAAGCATCTGTGTCATCATCACGTGGCAATCGTGAGACTTCATACCAATTAACTTTAAGTCTTTCATTGAGACTAGTCTCTTTATGTTAGCGAGTAACGAGACAGAACTTTGATTCCGTGCAAGCATTACATAGCGCTAATTTTCTCTTTCTTGCTCAAAGTGTAGCGAGTTGCGGGAAGGTACTTTTGCTGTATCCATTTCTTCGTGATGCGGCTCCTTCCTCGATTTCATATTTTGAGGTCCATCCTTGCTTGAAGTGTATCTTCGTTTTGCGGTATGTCGATGAGATACCAAGCAAGCTATCACCACGTTCTTCTCTATGTGCATGGCGTCGATTGCGTGTCGAACTTCCAGTCTGCCAATAAGGTAGGATCCAAAATATTGATTTCTTTTTCCACAAAGGCCTTATCCCGGAAGTCGGAATAGATGTCTGCCGGCACCCTTTCCGTGAATAATTGTAAGGTCCTTCTGGCGGCAAATATCTGTTTCCCGATCGATTCTTGAGCTAATCACGGTCTCCTTTGTCGTCAAAAGCTCTCTTATTATTGCGGTATGGGTGATCCTTACGGAGGAACCTCGATGCCGCATGTAAGCCATTTTTAATTGTTCTTGACCCATAGGCTATTGTATCATCCGAACCTTTGGGCGCATCCGTTGAAGCCTTTTGTTATGCGGCCCGACAGTTGCCAAGCGGGATAATCATTAATGGTTACAAACAATAATGCCCGTAGGATAAAGTTTTCTCTTTATACTCATCCCATACTGTACACCATCGGTCCACAATATTAGAAGATCTTCAACCAATGGTTTGAGGTACACATCGATATCATTGCCGGGTTGCTGGGCCCTTGGATCAATAGTGGCATAATAATGTACTTCGCTTCATGCAAAGCCAAGGAGGAAGGTTGTAGATGCATAAAGTCACCGGCCAAGTCTTGTGGCGACTACTCATGTTGCCAAAAGGATTCATCCCATCGTACTCAACCGAACCTTATATTCCTCACATCATATGCAAAGCGCTTCTTATATTTTACATCGATGTTCCTCCATTGCACAGAATCGGCGAGGTGTCTGAGCATTCCATCCTTCTTCGCTCTTGGCGTGCCATCGTAGCAATTGGGCATGCCTTTTGTTGCATAAACAATCGCTTGACGGGGATTATAGGAAATACCACACCACCTTACGGGGACACCTCTTCTTCTTCGCCTCACCCGACATCTTCGTTCTCGATATAATAAATGCGTTGCCGTTATACGCTTTGCTTTGCAAACAACACGAGCATCCATGTCGCAAACTCATTGCGATACAATATGCAATCGTTTGGACATCGTGTATTCTTTGTACTTCCGGTCCCAGCAGGCGGACAACTGCTTGGCACAGTGCGTAGTTGAAGGCAACACGTTACCCTTTGGAAGCAAGTCCCCAAGAGACATAACTTATTTCGATAAAGCTCTTATCGGACCAACCATTGCTTGCCTTCAAGCTGCGATGGTGAAAGCACGGTATGCGACTTTACGTGCTCCTCCTTGCGGCCCGGGTACAATGGCGTTGTAGAGTCCTCTACCATCTGTTGGAACTTTTGAAACTCCCTTTCACTCGTGAAGTCCCCTCCCCATCACGCAGACATTTGATCTAGATCATCTTCGTGGGTATCAACGAACGCATCTTCCACGCCGTCATATCGTTGTCTCCGTCATATCCATCAATGTGTTGCCCTTCATGTACAATATCATCTTCATCAATGTGTTGCCCTTCATGTACAATATCATCTTCACCGTGCTCGATCCAACAGTATAGCCGACCTTGAAACCCCTTGAAGCAAGTGTGCGCGTATCGACTCTATGTTACAAAACATCTTCTCATTTTGCAATCAACGCATGGACAACACATATAGTCCGCGGGTTTCTCGACTTGTGTGCTTGGCCGCATTGAAAACAAGTCACACCATTAAAGAACTCTGCACCTGACGGTCCGTGTCATACATCCACCTTCGGTCCATCTACGATTAATTATATCAAACTACATTTCAATTATATGAACAAACGATATCAAAATAATTTATTCTTTACAGTAGTCATGCATTGCTAATTAATTAAAGCGATAAACACATTATAAGCACATAGCGCAAATAACAATATATAATTGTAAATGATTAGTTTTACAAATACATCTAGCAATTTTGCCTATATAATACATCAAACCTTTTTCACTATTCAAATATCCATCTAGCATTTTTAATTATTTAGAAGATTTCTTCATTTCATTTTGTTATGTAGCGCTAGCTATTAAATTAAATTAATCTACAACAAATTAACAAGCATATAATTGAATATAAGGATATATTTCTAAATAATTATTTATGTTCCAACTTTCATTATTGCAAAATCCATCTACCATTTCCCATTATTTAAATATTCAACTAGCAATTCTCACTATTTATAATTGATCATCTAGCAATCTTTACTATTAAAAATCCATATAACAAATTTTCATTAATTAAATTAATTACAATTATGCATAATTGTCCATCTAGCAATTTTATTACTTAAACATCCACTACATCACTAAAATGGATATGAATTTCTTGCAAATAACAATATATAATTGTAAATGATTAGTTTTACAAATACATCTAGCAATTTTGCCTATATAATACATCAAACCTTTTTCACTATTTAAATATCCATCTAGCATTTTTTAATTATTTAGAAGATTTCTTCATTTCATTTTTGTTATGTAGCGCTAGCTATTAAATTAAATTAATCTACAACAAATTAACAAGCATATAATTGAATATAAGGATATATTTCTAAATAATTATTTATGTTCCAACTTTCATTATTGCAAAATCCATCTACCATTTCCCATTATTTAAATATTCAACTAGCAATTCTCACTATTTATAATTGATCATCTAGCAATCCTTTACTATTAAAAATCCATATAACAAATTTTCATTAATTAAATTAATTACAATTATGCATAATTGTCCATCTAGCAATTTTTATTACTTAAACATCCACTACATCACTAAAATGGATATGAATTTCTTTGCAAATAACAATATATAATTGTAAATGATTAGTTTTACAAATACATCTAGCAATTTTGCCTATATAATACATCAAACCTTTTTCACTATTTAAATATCCATCTAGCATTTTTAATTATTTAGAAGATTTCTTCATTTCATTTTGTTATGTAGCGCTAGCTATTAAATTAAATTAATCTACAACAAATTAACAAGCATATAATTGAATATAAGGATATATTTCTAAATAATTATTTATGTTCCAACTTTCATTATTGCAAAATCCATCTACCATTTCCCATTATTTAAATATTCAACTAGCAATTCTCACTATTTATAATTGATCATCTAGCAATCCTTTACTATTAAAAATCGGCGTGAATTATAATTTATTCAATAATTTAGCTACAATATGAATTATAATTTATTCAATAATTTAGCTAGATCTTAATTTGAGCGATGCAGACATAAAGCTGTTCACACCGTACAATCAGCAATTATCAACATCTATAGCACTCAGTAAAGTAAAATTTTCGACAAATATAACATACATCGAAGTCGGTAACCTCGAAAATTTTAATACAATTTTTCATGACAACTCCCAAGATAATCTGCTCCTCTTTGTTTTGCTCGGTGGGAGAAGATGTCGATTCGATGAAAAATATGAACAAAATCTGACACCAAATTTCGGCGGCACCTCTCCGGAAAAATACACCCGAGCAAGCAAGCGCTCCTCTCTTACGCTCGGTAGGAAATCGTCGGTCGGCGAATTGCTATATAAATAGCTTATCCTTGGGGTTACGCCAAGAACCGGCGGTGATAAGATCGGATGAGAAGGAGGGCGAGCACCGCCGCACATCAAGCGGTAGCTCGGCGAGGAGGAGGAGGAGGAGGAGGAGGATGGCGGCGACGGCGAGTTTTGGATATAGGGCTTAGCGCCATTAGACTATTATAATTAGGACTAAATATGTAATCTTGAACAAATTATGCTTTGTAAATGTTATTTTAATTAATACATATCCGCAAATTACAAATTTGCTTTCATATATTCTGTTTTTAACTAATTATGCTTTCATATGTTCTGTTTTTTAACTAATTATGCTTTCATATGTTACGTGCGAGATAAATTACAATGTTTATTATGTTACATGCGAACTAATAATGGGGAACAGTAATATCACTATCGGTTCTATAGTAAAACCGGCGGTGAAAATGGTCTTATCACTTTGCGGTTTTACTATAGAACAACAATAATAAATCACTACGGTTTACATATAAACCGGCGATAATATCTTCTTATCACTGCGGTTCTCTATTAAAGCGGCAATGATATTACCTCCATTGCTGCGAAATTGAAACTATTCTTATCACTTGCCGATTGAAGTTTGAACGGCGGTGATAATATATCCTTGCCGGTTGAATTTGGAACCGGCGGTGATATATATCCTTGCCGGCTCGGACCTACCAGCGATGATGGGGGTCATGGATGAGGCGATGCAGTAGTAGTGTTATATCGATGCAATACATCTACTTCCAAATGTTATTCGCTCTCCATTGGAAATTAAGTCGCTTAGATTTGGGGTTTCAAAAAAGAAGTTGCTTGGACTTGAACACAGATAGGATGCATGAGACCGAATCTTCACTCTCAGTGCACGCATAAATATATATCGCGATTAATTCCGCCTGAAAATCCACGCCCATTTCGATAAACAGCCATCAGTGTGTAGTGCTAGTGGGGAGCTTAGCTCGTGCCGGTTGCATGCATATGCACGCGCAACTTGCTCCCATAGGCTGGGCCTCCCATCAACTGTGTTGGATTTGAAGGTTTGGATGATCAATGACTCAAATAATGTGTTGTGACTTGTCTCTGAAGGAAGATAGACAAAGAGGTCCTAAAGAGCAAAGATGTACCAGCACAGGGGCTTGCTAGCTAGCCGCACGTCTTCCATCAAGCAATATCTCATCTCGGACGACAGTTGTGTTACACTTCAGGAGCAGTTGACTAAGCGTACAGTAGTGTGCACTGTGCTAATGTGAATGGATGGCGGATGAGAAGGCAAGGGAGGATAATTTTGAAGTGCTTGCTGAATTGTTGACCTTACTGCTCGCGTAGTGAGTTGCAGGGTTATCCTAAAGCTACCCAGGGACCAGATCGTGCCCCAATTTGCATATAAATCTTTAGCATGGTCTTGTACATCACACGCATGTATGCGTGGCGCGAAAGAGGCTTCTCTCTGCAATAAGTTAGTCATCTGCTTTCAGGGGAAAGCAAAACCGCATGTACAGGAAGTTCCATATATGCACGGCACAGTTGGATTGCTTTGAGATTTGTGCCTCTCATTTTGCAAAAAAAAAAAAAATCCCTCCCTTTCTTCTTCCTTCCCGTCTCCTCCCCCCTCTCTTCCTGCCGCTGTGCTCCGACGCCCATCGCCCCACCAGTTTGCCCCTGTCCGTCTGATCATCTGCTGTCGCTACCGGTTCGCTCCCCAGTTCGTCCACCCCTGCCACATAGCCACCACCGGTCTATCCGCCCCCGGCCACAGAGGTTGGCATGGCTAGGTACGTCGCCTCTACCCGTCATCGCACTGGAGATGGGAGGGAAGAGAGAGGGGAAGAAAGAGGGGGAGGAGAGGAAAAGGAAGAGAAAAGGGTTTGCAAAATAGACTGGATGGAGGGCACATGTGTGCATCAATCTCAAAGCAATGTGCATTGTGTAGGACTTTAGGTAGTGCATGGAGCTCCAAACAGACATGGGAAGCCATTCTCATCTTTTTCGAACCAACTGATTTAGACAATCTGCGACACAAATCGACTATATTCCAATAATAGGCAAGGCATTAGACACTATGAAATCCACATGTCTTTACTAATATATAAATACAAATTGGTGGTGGCCATCCATCTTTCCTCTCCTCCTATATAAGAAAAGCAGCTAATCGGCAAATAGGTCGTAGGTCATGAGACGCTCTCCCTACCTATAATGAATAAAAAGAAAACCAACTCCAGCTCTCTCTTTTCATCCATATCTATTCCCCTGGTTAGACCATTCCCTACTTCTTCCCTATGGCAACTCAAAAGTGCAATTTTATTTTTGTAAACATATAGCATTATTTATTTATTTAATTCAAAATATATTTTCAATAGTCAGGAGACTAAGAGAGAGATAGAGCGAGAAAAAAAAAAGTAAACACTAACCAATAGAAGCGCCGTACTCGGGGAGCGTACTCTCAACGTCGGTCTGACGCCACCCACCCACCCGACATGCTGGCCCCACACGGCGATGCAGGGGCTCGGGCAGCGATGGCGGTGGGCCCCAGTCATAGCATAAGAATTTTTCTTGATCGGCCTCATTGGCTTTTTTTTTCCAAAAATAGTTGTGCTGTGACGAAATCGTGAAATAGCCCTACGGTAACCTCCGGTGAAACCCGTCGCGAAATTTTTTACGAAATTTTTACTATCGAATCCAGTGGACCAGATCCGCTGAAAATTTTTTAAAAAAATTTTATTACCTCCAGCAGATCCAATCTGCTGAAGCTCATTTTTCGTTTTTTTATTCGAACGGAATGATTTCTTTTATTTTTTTACTCGGCGTGCGTGGGAACAGTGACACGGTGACATCCAGCGCTCGCTCGGTGGATGTCGACCTGTGGTAAAGAAATAAAAGTAATTGTTCTATCAAATAAAAAACAAAATGAGCTTCAATGACTGATCCATGGAGTAATAAAAATTTTAAAAATTTCAGCGTGTCGGGTCATTTGGATTTAGCGATAAAAATTTGAAAAAAATCCTGACGGGTTTTTTGGAGGTTATGTGTAAAACTATTCTATGATTTCGTTATTAACAACTATTTAAACGCTAACAAGGCGAAGCGATAAAAAAATACGCATAACGTCTGGTAGGGGTGGGCATTTTTAAACCAAAACCAAATTAACCGATTATTTTGGTTTTTTCGATTTTCGGTTCGGTTTTTATTTTGATATAATTCGGTTTTCGGTGTTCAGTTCGGTTTTTCACTTTCAAAAACCGAAATAACCGAATAGCCCATGTAAAATACCACTTTTATAATATTCTTCCTAAAGTCACTAAACAATTCTCATGTTATAATACATTTATGCACATGTTTAGTATATTCATATGTTCTATTATGCTTATATTGTAATAGCATATAAATATTGTGTGGGTTTATCTATACTATACGTTGCAATATGAGAAGGACTAAATCTAATCTACTTAATATTATTCATATTTCGGTTAACCGAAAAACCGAATTAACCGAAATATTAATTAACAGAAATATTTCGATTCGATTAATTCGGTTCAATTTTTTATTTTTATCTAAGCAATTCGGTTCCTAATTTTTAAAAACTAAATTATTTTAAAATAAAAAAATCGAACTGAATAAACCGAAAAAATCAAATGCCGACCCCTAACGCCCGACACACGGTGCGGACGACGAGGTGCGGAACGAGTCCGAGTCAAAGGGTGCGACGCGACTGCAGAGCCCCGAGGTCATCGCCCCCTCCCATCCGTTCCCAGGTCGCACACCTCTCACTGACACCGTGACCCGCCGTACGGATCCCACGTGTCGGCGTCAGAATGTGAAAGCCCCAAGCCCGGCCTGTACTCGCCGCAGCTGGTTTTTCCTTCGCTGTCTTTAAGATTCGTGGCCGAGCCCTCAGCCGACTGAGATCGATGGATGAGATTGTTCGAGAGAGACATGGGTTGAGTGAACTGAGGGGCGATTTGACTTTGCGATTAATTAGACGTTCATACGGAATAGGAAACGGCCGCAGGACGCAACGCAGTGTGGTTTGATTTGTAGGAAACTGTGTCCAGTCGATGTCGTTGTTGAATTTTATTCAAACCGTCATATGCTATACGGTTTTTTTTTTTACATTATCTTGGTCCTGATAAAATCATCACATGCTATTATAAAATCAGTGAGGCTGCACTTATAAATTTGAAATTATCGAGCGCGTGTCCCTTGCTTGGGCTTTAAAAAATAGGCATGGGCGTTAGCGTGCACGGATGGGCGTAGGGGTGCAATCTGGAGCGGATATTTTCCGAAGCCAATCCAAGCCAAGAATCAATTTGGATAGCGATTTGAATAGTTTTTCGGATATTGAAGAATTTTTCGGATATGGATACGGATAAGGATAGTTATCTCGGATAAGGATACGGATACGGATAGTAATTATCCAGCGGATACAAGAATATCCGAAGTTTATAATCGGATAATATCCGGATATAAAATATGGATATTATCGAAAACTTTAAAGACTTTTCAAGGCGTAGTCTTGCAACTCTCTAATCAAAAGCACCAGGTCACAGTCGGAGGCACTAGTACCGGTGTACCAATACCACTCTTAGTAGTCTACCAGTACCAGTGCCAATTGCCAAGTGCCAAGTACCAACTACCATTCTACCAAGTGCCACACTGCCACTGCCAAAGTGCCAATGTCAAGTGCACCACAGCACCAAAGTGCGTTCATTATTAATTCTTAATTATGTACAATACAACTATAGTAAATTCTTGTACTATTTTCTTCACATTTTGTCAATAATTATTCATAACTCATAAGTAATCTACCATTCAGTATGTTACATGTGCAATAAATGATCTATATTTTCATGTATTATCCGGCTAAAAATATTCGTACCCGTATTGAATCCGGTGCGTATTAAGCCGTGTTAAGTAAGTGATAGTATCCGTATTATTAGCATTCGTATTCATATCCGACACCATTCGTATCCGACATTATTCGATAAAAAATATGGATACGGATACGGGATGAACAATATCCGACCGTATCCGATCCGATTACATCCCTAGATGGGCGTGTTGTGTGTGTCTCGGTATTTAAGTTCTACGTTGGGATATTTTGATGGTGTGTGCTCATAAAAATGCATATCAGGCTACATTTGTTAATTTCAAGTATTATAAGGAATTTGAACCTTTCAATACTAGAGTATTACTTTCTCCGGACACAAATAGTTATCATTTTGCACATAAGTATAGTCAAACTTTTAAAACTTTGCATGTCAATATCTTTTTAAATATTTAAATTAGATACATAAAAATCATATGTGTAGATTTGTTTTGAAAAATACTTTCATAATATTATAATTTTATTATATTTTATAAATACATTATAATAAAAATTAGTGGTTAAAACTATATTTTAGAGACCATGCTGTGTCCAAAATAACAATTATTGTGACAGAAGGGAGTATTTGTTTAACTCTTCTGTGGAGCCTTACTCACCGCAAGTATGTATGTGCAAATTATTAATTAGATTCAAGCATACAAAAGTACTCCTTGTGTTCAAGCATGTACGACATTTTAGAAATTGACACGTTTCCTAATATGAAACCTCGACCAATACTTTTTATATGAATATGCATAAATAATGTAAATCATTATATTATATTATAAAAAAATAATTTTCATGCCTAATCTAATTATACCATTTTATATAATCGAACTAAATAGTTTTATTATATATTACTAGTTTGACTGCACGCTTTCTAAAACATCATATATTAAATATAATATTTGCCTTCAATTCTTAACATATAGAAGACGTTCACCAGTGACCCAAATGATATACCTGTTTCCCCAGATGATATACCTGTTTTGAACCTTTCATTTCTTCAGCAAAAATGAAGGGCATTTTACTCCATTGGGGCTAATTTGATGAGCTGAAGCTCTCTTTCCGCCAAAGCGCAGCCACAAACAAGCTGAGGTTAAGCTGCTGATAACCCCCAACTTACCCCTTTCGATCTCCAAAATTGTACCAGGTCCATCGTTTTTAACTGTTCATAGTCGTCGATGCGAGAGCTTGATCACAAAAATACCACAATAGCCTTGATATATTTACGAGTGAAGGGAGTATAACATACGAGCTCTAATGTACGTATAATCTATTTTATTAGGAATGTTTAGAGCCAGGTGAGATTAATAGGCGTGAGGCAACGCCCATGAATTTACCAAAAACAATGCCAAAAAAAGGTACTGAGCCATCATGTGACTACTAAACCTAACAAACAATATTGCTCCCTTTGTGGCTTTAGCGTATATCACCGTACCTGGATGTGCTATCCCCGTGATCTACTTAAGAAGTCCCTTGAGCACCACATCAGTACTCATCTCTTGGTTAATTTTCGGCTTTACCGGATATGCCTTCACAGTTTTCATTTACACCAGCATCAACAATTATTCTCTTACGTTCAACACGGGTGAGTTCCGATATATGTGAAGGCACACGGCGGCGTCAGTTATCCAGCTATTGTCGACCGCCGGCGGTTGACCGGCAGCAGCCTCGTCAAGAGAAATGCCTCCTGCCTACAAGAAATTAATCTCTTGAGGTTCTCGCCAGCAGTCACAAAAAACTCCGGCGATTTCATCCGCATGCGGTCAGCGCCGGCCTCCTCCTACACCTCCGGCGTGCTCGATATCAAAAAAACTGTGAAGACGTTTTCATATTATTCCATTTGGTTCTATGTTCCTTTTTTGATGGACTTTTATTTAACTGGTGGGACTCTGTACCGTTCTCTTTATTAATATAAATAAGGGTTATTTCCTTGAAAAAAAGAAGGTGTCCACCAACATATGTCCCGCTTACAGTTTGTACTTTGTACATCGTCGGCCAAAAAATGATGCGTTTGTACAATTTGACCAACTATATACTCTAACCGAATTGAATAGACCCGAACCTGTCTTTATCCATGCATTAACTAAGGAAAGATATTTACCGTGACATGACTCAGCGAAATACGAGCTAACGTATGACAGTGTGAACCTACATACATCCCGTTCGTCGTAAACTAAAATAGGATGTTTTTTACAAACCTGACTCATTCTATAAAGTCTAAGCATCCAAATCAAATAGATAAGAACATGATGCTTTCGTCTATACATTTACCATAAGAATTTTTGTTTAAAATAATATATATTTAATAAAAATTACAGAAATAATATCGAAAATAAAAATAACGATCTGCACACCATCGCAATTCCAAATTGCGACGGGCTCTCTCGCATGAATTCCAATTTGACAGAGACTTTTTATGCATAATTTCAAATTGCGTCGGAGAACTGTCGCAATTTGGAAACGCATATATCTCGCCCCAGCGATTAGCGACGAGGCTCTGCATCGCAATTTCAAATGCGGCGGTGTGTAGAATCGTCATTTTATTTTCGTATATTATATCTGTAATTTTCATTAAATATATATTATTTTAAACAAAATTCTTCCTAAACCACGAAGAGATATATACCATGACATGGTTTTACATAAATATACCAGCTAACATAAGAAGGGGTTAATATACGTACATGACGTCGTTCACCGTCGACTAGAAAATGTTTAATGTTGTTTTGTATAACTTGATCTACTGTGTACAGCCTATCTAACCAAATGAAGCATTTGCAGATACACCACTAACGCATTTACCATAGACTAAGAAAAGACGTCCATCGTCACGGGACTTACAACAAAGTGCTAGCTGACATGCATAGGTGTTAACATATATACACCCTGTTCACGGCTAACGAAGAACAGAATGTTTTATACAATCCAGCTGCCGCGTAAACTGTAATGACAAAAAAAAAAACCAAACGAATTCATACGCACGTCACATTTACATTCAAACATAGAAAGTATTAGTCATCTGCCTGTACGTTGTCACAAAAACTCAATTTGTAACAAAAACAATTATTTGCAAAGAGCACTATCTTTAATTATGTTTTAATAGTAGAAAAAACTTGTTCTTTTGAAGAGATTTGACTATCCGATTAAATTCTTTTCTATCTCAGATCCGATAAATCGAATCTTTCGAAGGAGAGCGAGCGACCGCCACTAACACCTAATTAGGATTAGCAGAGATTACCGCTAGAAAGTCCCTCAAATATTAGTGATTTTCCCCTTGCATAACATCAGATTTCTCATCTCCTTTCTTTCTCGCCCATTTGACATGGTACAAAGTCAAGTGGGGGCTGCCCCCACGTCCTATAAAACCACCAGGCCCCAACGAAGAAAAGAAAACCCGGCAAAAATAACTGGCAGCATAGACCCGTAGCCCTCACCCCTTTTAGGACAGGATCCAATGCCTCGCCCATCATTCCTCTCTCATCTCCCCTCTCTCTCTCCTCTTACCCTGCCCACGGTCTGCTCACTCTTCCAGAACAAACAATAAACTAGCAAAAGTCAGCGCCTCCCCCTTATCTCCTCCCCCTCCTCCGACGAAGCCAAGAAGAACCCAACCACCACGCGCGCGTCTCTTCTCCGGTTGCCGCTGCGTGCCAAGGGGGGAGGAGAGAATGGAGGAGGAGCACTGCCTCAACAACTGGGATCTGGACGCCGTCGTGCGCTTCGCCTGCCGCCGCGGCCGCCTCTCCGCGCCGCCGCAGCACGACCCCTTCGCCTCGTTGCCGCCCCCGCCGCCTGTGGCGCCGCCGCCGGAGCCTGTGGAGGAGAAGGAAGCGGATGCTGGGTGGTGCTTCCCGGACCTCTGCACCGGTGAAGCCTCCGGCTTCGGGCGAGACGCTGACGAGCTCCTCAAGGCCTTCTGCGCCGCCCCTCCTCCCCTGCCGCTGCCTCTGCCTCTGCCTCTGCCGACGCCGCCGCCACAGCAGCAGCCGAAGCTGATGCAGCCCGTGATGACACCGGCGGACGTGCCCCTACAGACGGCTGCTCCAGCTCCAGCTTCTGCTCCGGCGAGGGCGCAATCGAGCGGGCGGCAGGTGTCCGGCGGCGTGCCAAGATCCAAGAGAAGGTAAGCTTCACGGACGACTCCTCTGCACGGAAATGGTAGCGATTCTTCTTCTGTAAGCCGAGATTTGCGTGTTGCTAACGTTGTTCGACGCGCTTGCTTTACGGTGCTACTCTCCAGGAAGAACCAGCAGAAGAAGGTGGTGTGCCACGTTCCGGCGGACGGCGTGTCGGCCGACGTGTGGGCATGGCGCAAGTACGGCCAGAAGCCCATCAAGGGCTCCCCCTACCCAAGGTCAGCCATATCTCTCGTCTTGTTGTAGCAACAGACTGATAGTTCAACGCGGCCGCTGTTGAAGCAAACCTCACCGGCATCTCTGCTCTGTTTCTTGAACAGGGGATACTACCGGTGCAGCAGCTCCAAGGGGTGCGCGGCGCGGAAGCAGGTGGAGCGCAGCCGCGCCGACCCCAACACTTTCATCCTCACCTACACCGGCGAGCACAACCACGCGGCGCCCACCCACCGCAATTCGCTGGCCGGCACCACCCGACACAAGTTCCCCTCCCCGGCCTCCTCGGCGCCGCCTCAGCTGCCGCCGCCGTCGGTGGTGGTGGCGGCCGACGCACAGCACCTCAGCCCACCGTCAACGTCGGCTGGGCTCTCGCCCACCACGCCGCTGCGCACGCCGTCCATTGAGGAGGAGGACGAGGAGGAGGAGGACGAGCTGCTCGTGGAGGACATGGACATCGCCGGCGAGGACGAGCTCCTGTTCCTGAACGGCGACAGCGATGCCGTTGCATTAGCAGACGGCAGCAGCAGCGCCACGCCGATGTCCTCACTCTTTGACGTCATCGATGAGCCGTTCTTGGGCTTCTCCTGGGCAAATGCCACCCCCAGCGAGGCCGCCGCAGGGACAGCCATCGCCGGGAGTTGACTCAGACTGCCATGCTGTTCTCGGCTTCTTTTAGAGGAAAGGGAAGGGAAGAGAGAGGAAGAGAGCTTCTGATCCACCAATTTAATCAGCAGTAACACCATCACCATGCTAGTAGTACTTAGTTTTAGTATTGGTAACCAGTAGTCCAGTACACAGCTTCATCAATCCTCCGGTTCTTTGCTGATAAAAAAAAACAATCTCTTTTTTTCAGCTCTTTTGTTAGGTATGTTGGGACTTTGCATCTCTTTTCCAGAGGTGTCCGATTTTCACATTTGTATATAGAAAGTGGCAGATGATGAACCAACAAAAGGAGAGGCCAAAAAAAAAGAGTGGTGTATTTGGGTGGCTCTTCTTGGCTCTTCCTTTCTCTGTGATGCAACAACTTCTCTGTGCATGTAGCTTGTTGCCTTGTAAGCTTGAATAGAGAGGGAAAAAAAAACCTTTAATGGCAATCTCTGATGCTTTGCTTGTATGGTTGTGTCTTGTGTATTGAGTGGTGCTGATGCTTTGGGTGCTGCAGAGGATGAAGAGGTCAAGGGTTTTAGTATTATTATTTTTCTTGGTTTTGTTTCTATCTCCTCTGACTTTGTTTGGAGGACAGAGGGGCTTGTTGGCATGTTGCCATGGATTCCATGAGACTATGAGAGCTTTGGGGAAGAGTCAAGGAAAAGCGAAGGGAGATATTGCTAGGACCACCCACATGAATGAACCTAGCGCCTACAGTGACAAAGTCTCATAGGCCAACGAGTGGGCCTGGAATTTGAGGACCCAAAGTGCATGCTAATGGAATGTACTGTAGTGTGTAAGATTGGTTGCCCTGCATCTTGAATGATTTTTCTATTTTTTTTCTGTCCTGATTAGGGGCATCTTTGATTCAAAGGAATACTACCGTATATAAAGCTGGGAGGTTTCCGGCCTCTGGAGCTGTCCACGTCGACGTTTTGCCGACGCGTCGGCGACCTGGGCAGCCGCGTCGCGAGCATCAACAGAGAAACGGGCGTTCGTTTGTACGGTGCGAAGACCGTTGAGCCACGTCGCCTACTTTTTTCGCGCCATTGTCAGGCTTAAGTAGTTTCTCGCGGTGATCAGCCATAAATGGCAGCGTAAGCGCGGTGATGCTGGGCATAGCATAACGAGAGGTCACGTGTTCGATCCCCCCGAGTGCGATTGCGTCCGATTTTTTCCGCCCGACGCGTGGCGCTAGCGTTCGGTCTTCCCGCGTGTTCCCGTGCGTGCCGTGCGCTCGGCGCGTGGTTTTTTTTCCCGCGCGTGGCGCATGGTTTTTTTTTGGCGAAAAGAGCCTATAAAATTTCTGAAATTACGTAGAAGTCCTTTTTAGTGCGGGATTTTATAAGAAGACCCTCCTTTTCTACGATAAGGGCTTGAAACTTCGGATTTAGCAAAACAATTCCGGGCTTTTAGAAAATTACGTATTAGTCTATTTTTATCTATTTTAGTCCTTTTTATGAAAAGACCCTTAATTTTTGTCTTCTGCGAGCAGTAGCGTTTTCTAAAATTACCGTTTTGTTTATTTTTCCGGATTAGTGCTTTTTTCCCAGTGCGCAAGGGCATGTTGGTTATTTGTTTGCGAGGAGAACTCGGAGCTTGAGAATTTTCTTTTATCATGTTTTCCTATGAAAAAATCGTGAACCTTCCTAAAATTGCTGTTAGCCATTTTTTGCCACGAAGATTTTAGAGATTGCTTCTAGGTCCTTTGTTCGCAGTAAGATTTTAGCATGTTTTTCTATCGTAAATTCATGCGGGACTTTCTAAAATTGCTTGTTAGCTATTTTTTATCTGGGAGATTTTCTGAATTACTTCTATGTCCCTTTCTTTGGTAAGGCCTTCTTTTCTAAATCACACCAAAGAAATTGTTTGAGATTGGGAAACTTTTAGGATTATGTGGGATTTATCGTAGAGTCGAAGCTTCTCAAAATTACATCGCGTATAGCGAGAATTATCGCTTCGTCACGGAGATTTTTAGATTACATATAGATCGCTTTCTTCATGGAAAAACCGGATTTCGTATTATACATCACGTTGTGGTGGCGTCTTGCGCATGCGTGTCTAGTTTCTAGGAAAAACGAAGGAATTCAGTCTAAAGGAAAATTTCTTACCAGAGTTTTTTTTATAGGATTGATTTAAAGAAATTTCATATGATGGAAATTTTCCTCCGATGTCTCTTTCTCTCTCCATTCTTTCTCTAATTTATTAACATTTAATCTCAAAGTTCCTGCATTTTTTTTGTGAGGCATACAAACACGCTTTTGAACAATTTATATAGTTTTCTTTCCTATGAGATTCAACAAGCCATGACATTTCAATCTTGTGCTTTTCCTATTAATTCCTACGTTTTCCAGAATCATGTGAATCGCATAAGCCCTAAAAGTTTTATCATCGTCACTAGTAAAATGGTTGATGTGCATTTGGTTGCTTTCTTATTACTTCTGCCCATGAATTAGTGGATTTTTATTAAATATGAATTTTGGTAATTTTGGTGTTACATACTTTAAATGCACTAGATATGTATGTGTATTAGTTTGAAAAATAGATATGTATATTATGAGGGTATCTTTAAATAAAGTAGCAATATGATGTCCTAGTTGATGTCACCAAAATGGTTATCGTGAGCAACCTAGTTGACGTCACCAAAATAGCAATCATAACCAACGTACTGTTTTTAATCTGGTTACGTTCGAGCATACTTCTTTAATATTTCAGACTTTTTTATGGACCAAACCTACTTCTTATTGCACTTAGTCAATTGGTTTGAAGTCTTATATTTGTGTTTGATTGTCACGTGATTAGGCAAATGTACTACACAGACATGGAGCTCATTCTTTTAATCTACACATACTGATTATCACAGAAATCAAAATAGGAAGGAAGATGCGCAGGTTCTAAAAGGCAAACATGTCATGGAAAACTTACCAAAAAAACTTAGATATTTTTAAAAACAACAGCACATAAAGACCAAAATACTGATTATCACAAAAATCAAAATAGAAAGGAAGATGCGCAGGTTCTAAAAGGCAAACATGTCATGGAGAACTTACAAAAAAACTTAGATATTTTTAAAAACAACAGCACATAAAGACCAGTTTATCGCGCGACACACTTTAACATAGTCAGGTTTTCAGATTTTGCGCGAAACAAATCCAAGAGATGTGCCTAAAACATTACTAAGCCAAGAATGACTTTTGAAATGAAAATCGCTTGTCATTGGGCTCGCAACAAATTCCCTAAAACCAACCCCACGGATCGAAAAGAAGAGGTTAACCGTTTTTCACTTGTTTAGTTCAAATTTAGGACACAAGAGTTTTTTCTAATTAGTATGAAACTTTTATCTTTTAGAAACTCTTGCAAAATTCTCAAACTTTCCAAGTGGGGCCTCAGATCTGGTCGAGTTAGCCGAGTACACCCAAGGATTTTTCTCTTGGCCCCGGCCGGGAGGGCGACTTTTCCAGCCGAGGCTGTTCTGGCCCTAGACCACAAAAGGTCAACACGGTTTGGCGCTGCGCTGGCGTGGCCACCCATCCACTTGTTAAACCCTCCTTGTCTAGCTGCACCTGTCCCCGCCGCGCCGCGCTACACGAGAGAGAGAGAGAGAGAGAGCTAGTCGGCTAGTCGGCTAGTCGCTCGCTGTCGCATGCTTAGGACTCGTTGTAATTAATCACCACAGGTTAAGCTTAAGCACTGTTTCCTCCCCTCCCGAATACATGCCATTCGATTTTTTAAAAGTTTGTTTATAAATACACGTGTTGTGATTTTGAGATGGCTTTTTGCTATTGTTTTCTTCCATATCTCTTCCTTATAGGTATTTCTAATGTGACTCTCTCCGTTTTTTAATATATATAATTTTAGCTTTTAAATTTGTTTCTAAGTATATATTATTCTATAATATTGAGACAACTTTTAACTTTTTTCTTTGCATACCCCTACATTTATTATTCACAATATTATTTATTAATGTGGAATAGAATAATATGTATCATCCAAGAGTAATAAGTAACCTAATGAAAGCGATGATTTAATCATTTCTACACTTGCCTTGGTTAAAATGCAAAATCCTAAAAATCATTTATTCAGGAACAAAATGAGTATTTACAAATATAAGTTAGAGTAAGACACATAATTTAAAAACATAATATAATATTTTTTATAGATGTATAACGATGGAAGCGTGTGAACAAGTAATTACCTATCTCATGCCTAGGCCAAAGTTTGAAATTTCGCTTTGGTTCACGTCTCGGAGATGGACGGAATCCAAAATTTCGCGAAATATTGGAATTTTGGATGAAATCAGTCACAAAGGAAAAATATAATATGAAATACGGAATTTTTTAGACGACATTCCCGAAATTTCGTTAGGCCGAAATTACCAAAATATCGATAAAATTCAATAGAGCGAAAAATGGTTGAAACGATGTTAGAAAATTTTAAAAATATTTATGGATGATCCTGGCATATCACTAATATTTCCTCTATAAAAATTTTTAGGTGATGGTCAAGTTTGAGAAATTTTTAAAATTTTTGATAGTGCCACTATTCGATAAAGGCCGTTGTTAAATTTCAACTAAATGAAAAATAGTCCAAACTATGTTACAAAATTTTTAAAAAAATTGGATGGTCCTGATGAATCAAGAATATTCCTATAAAATTTTCAAATAATGATTAAGTATGAGGAATTTTTAAAATTCAGACATTCTATTGTCATGATAAAAAAAAGCGATCAACAAATTTCAACAGAATAAAAAATAATTTAAACACATTATAAATTTTTAAATTTTTTATAGTCTTAAAGAATCAATAATTTTTTATAAAATTTTCAAATAATGATCAAACTTGAGAAATTTTAAAAAATTTGAGAGTATTCTTGTCTGATAAAAGCCTTGTTGAGTACGTATTGATTTCATAGATTTGATTGAGCAACTAAAAAGGTTTAGAATTTTTAAAACTTTTAGATAAAGGTTCTAAAGCAATTCTTAAACTTTTATAAAATTTTAGATCATAATCACAATCATGCGAATTTATAAAATTCTAACAATGTTATTGTCTCATTTATGTTCCTTTTGTTTTGATTTTTTTAAAAAAATTGTATGATCCTAGATTGCTAAAAATTGTACCATAAAATTTTCAGAGCATGATCAATCTTGTATATTTTTATAAAAATCTGACAATGTTTCTATTATTTTTATAAAACGTCTCAAAATTATAGTTTTTTCAAATATTTTCATGAAAGATGTTATTATTAAGGGGTATTGTCCCAAATCTGGTTCAAAAAAGTCAAAATCCGGTCAAAATTACAGAGATTTCAGAGAAACATGTCAAAATCTCATCGATTTTTTTAAAAAAAAAACTGTAGCAATTTGAATATTTTTCAGATTTTTTTTTATTTAGCTCGTCCCGGCAAAAATGTGAATTTTGAACCTTGCCCTGAGCTGTGACAGCTGTCGGGCGGGGCACTGTTTGCGCGGGACCACCACGTCCTCCTGCTCGTTCGACGATCCACGTAGCATGGGATGGGATGGATGACCGGGCCGGGCCGGGCCGAGCTGGGCCGAGCTGACACACCACCTTGAGGGTAGTCCAAATTCCGAGGCGCTACTATTCCCTGCCCGTCCTGCGTCGTGTGCCTCAGAAGTCAGAACCCTGCACTTCCTCGGAGGCAAAGAAATTTCGCTGCGTTAGCCTCGTCCAGATCGCTCCAATTTTACAGTAACATTCCGTCATACCCCTTCACGATACAAATTAAACTTCACGGGAACCAGGTAAAATCTCACATCCAAATAAGGGCTTAGTGGTAAGGTAGAGGTTGTTTGGTTTAGTGTCAAAGCAAACTCTACCAAAATTAGTAATACCCTTGAATTTTGGTTTTCACTTGATTTGATCAAAATTTTGGCATGCCCACCCACGGTAAGATTTGACATGATTTTTGCCAAAACATAGGTGGCAAAATAGGTAACCATCTCCCATTTTGATATACAACATCTTATCTCTCAATGACACGTGGGCATTTTGGCTCGTCAGTATTTTAGCCGATATTTAATTTGTTACCAAAAGTTTTAGTTATATCTGTAAATTTTTCGTAGCAAATCACACCGACCAAAATATTACCAAATCAAACGCCCTTGTAACCCTGAAGAACGAGCAAATTAGGCATAAGGCCATGCAGCGGTTTGCTGCCAGGTGCTCCTCTATTTGGATATAGCAGCACATGAAACTACTGAAAAGAATACGTGAAATAGACATACATATGCCACTCAGGACAAGCCAGGAATAAAGCTAAACAATGATGGTGTTTCTTCCCATATATCTCAACCCACCATCCAAGCCCACACCTACCTTAGCTCAGTGGCATGGCACCTCCTCCCCTTCCATGGCTCTCATTCACTGGTAGTTGTCTCCCAATCCCTGCCTTCTCAACACCAAATGCTTGTAGCACTATCGAGCATGCATGTCTCATGTGCTCTCGTCGATGTTTATCACTTGTGTTGTCATTTGAGTTTCTTTAGTTTCTTGCTATAGAGATGCATGTACCCCTATTTTGCAACCGATTTTTGTAGCCATCCTGACTCCCTTAGGCCATCTCCAATGTGCGCGCTCTTCTTCTTCGCATCCTCTCGCTCATTTACTATTTAAATTATGTTGTCTTGGTCATCGATGGACTATCTCAACGGAACAATGGACTTGATGCTATTTTAGACAAAACTGATCGTTGATGCACTATCTCAACGGAACAATGGCCCTCCTCTTCTCCTCCATTAATTATTGCGCTGCTAGCCTCCTTTAATTAAGAGTAATTTTATAGTGGATAACATGGGTTGCAAGTAGTGGTGGTAGAAATCAGATCTAACCGTATATTTCTCAGGGGTATTATGGATTTTTGTTTCTTTGCTATGTTACTCGTTAATCGTTATCGCTAACCTTCATTTTCTGCCACCGCCGGCTTTTGTTGTGTTACTCGTTATCACTTGCCCTCCTTTTTTCTGCCATCGATCCGATCCGTTGACGCCAGTATAGCTTGTCTTCTGCGGTGCCCTCTTGGATTGTGATAACGCCGCTAGCACCCTCCCGCTTGATTTGTGACGTCGTCATGACCTCGTACTAACACATCGAACGCTCTGTCCTGCGCGGCCCACGAAGCATGACTAATTACAATGCTATCACTATATGATTTCTACTACCAATACTACCGGCGAAAGTATAACTAAATCTTAACTAATCGATCCATTAGATTAAATAGAATGGACGACTAATATTCAATATTGTGTATTATAAAAGTGCTCTTAATTAAACAAGCTTATCTCCTTGTGTGCCTCTTAATAACCTCACATCTTGCTCGCCTCCGAACGCAGTTGCAAAGTGCAAACCAGCTCGATCGGCGGCTGTAAACTATATACGTGCGTTGATCCCGCTGCATGAGTCGATCACGCGCGCTTTCACTTTGCACGCGCCCACTAGTCGCTAATTACGCACACGTCTTAGCTAGAGACGCACTAACAACAGTAGATTCT